>MU394056.1:0-352605 GCA_022578605.1 Camillea tinctor
TTAAAATATTAAAATAAATTAATAATAATTAGCTTAAAAAAATTAAAAAAATATAAAATCGCTATAATAAAATTTTAAAATTTATTAATTTATATTTAAAAATTTATAAATAAATTTTTACTTAATTATAAATACTATTATAAAGCTTTTATTAACAATATTATTATTTTTTTTAATATTAAAAAAAACATTTTAAATACTTATATATTATACTTAGTTTTTTTTAAGAAAAAAAAGTTTTTATATTATTTAAAAAAACTTTTTTTACGTATTTATTTATTATTTTATTAAACTTTAAAGTAAATACCTTTAAATTTTTTATAACGAAAAATAAACTTAAAGCATTTTATAAACTAACTTTTTTTAAATAATTAAAAAAATTAAAATAGTATTTAAGTGCTTTTAAATTTTTTAAAAGCTTTATTTTTTATTATGCATAATTAACAAAGTTATTATAAAAAAAAACAGCTTTTTTTATAGCTAAACATAAAAAAAAAAGCTTTTTATAAATAATAATAAAAAAAAATAGCTTATATTAAGTTTATATATTATAAGCTTACTTTAATAAAACTTAAATTGTTTAAAAATTTTTAAAATATAATATATTAAAATTTAATAATTTATTACTATAATTTTAATAAAACTTTATTTATATAAATAAACAGTTTAATTTATAAAAAATTTAAAATTATGCTTTTTTACGTTAAAAATAATTATAAATAAGTATTTAAAACTTTTATTTTAAAATTAATAATTTAACTAATAATATTTTTAAATAAATATTTTTTATAAATTAAAACTAAGTATAAATTATTAAAATTAAAAATAACTTGCATTATTTAAATTATTAAAAAACTATATATTATAATTAAAGCAAATTGTTTATTAATAATAATTTTTACTAATTATTTTATAATTAAAAATATTTTAAACTAAACATTATTTAATATTACGTTAATAAATAAATTTAATATAAAGCTAATAAATGTTTTTATTTACTTTTTTTATTATAAGTTTTAAGTTTATTATTTTTTTAAACGTTTTTTTTATGTTTTTAACGCTTTAAGCAAATTATATACAATTAATAATAAATATAATGTAAAAAATATTTTAAAAAAAACTAATAAAAAGCTTATTTTTAATTAAATATATATAGTTAAAAACAATAAAGTTATTATAAATAAAAATATAATAATAAAGTTTATTAAAAAATATATAAATAATTTAAAATATTAAAATATAATTATTGCATTAAAAAAAAGTTTTAACAAAAACGTTAAATCTTTTTTAAAGCTTAGTTATTTTTTTAATATTTATAAAAAACTTTTATATAATATTAATTAATAAAAAAATAATTATTTTTACGTACTTAAATTTATAATTAAAAAAGTTTTAATATTAACTTATAATAATAAATATTATTTTAATATAAACAAAATAATAAAAAAATTAAAAAAATATACTATTTAAAAAAAAATAAAGCTAATTAAGTAGTATATTAAATATTATTTAATTTATAAGCTTTATTATATAAGTTAAAATAAGCTATTTAAAAATTATTAACTAATTAAACTAAATAATTTTAAACTTATAAAAATAATTATAATTAATTTTATAATTAAACTTTTTTTTAATTTTTTTATAAGCACTTTATAGCAATTATTAAAACTAAAAAAGTATAAATTATATTTTAACGCTTTAATAATAAGTATTTATATTATATTAAAGTAATTTTTATTTATATTTAAAAACGTGCGCTATATAGTAAAAAACTAAATAAAAACACTAATATAATAACTATTACTATTTAATTAAAAAATGTTTAATAAAATTATTTTAAATTAAAACTGTAAATTTACTTTAAAATTTTAAAAAAAAATGTAAAAAGCGCTTAAAGTATAACTTTTAATAATAATAGCTTATTACTTTTAAGCAAATAAACTATTTAAAAAAAAAATTAAACAGTTAAAATAACTATTAAATATTATTATTTTAAAAATTTAAAAAACAATTAAGTAAAATTATTACTTAAACTATAGTAAAATTTAAATATAGCGTATTTAAAAATAATTTAATTATTTTTTTATAAATAACTTTTTAATTATTATTTGTTAAAACTTAATAACATTTTAATTAAAAATAATATAAAATTTTAGCTATTTAAAAAAACATTTATGCAAAAATACAAAATTAACAATAAATTTTATTACTATTAAAGCTAAGTAAATTTATAATTAAAAATATTATTTAGTTAAATTTAATAAAAAAAATTAAGTTTATTTAAAATTATATTAAAAATATTATTTATTTAAAAAGCTAGCTTAAAAATTTTTTTAACAACGCATAAGTTTATAAAAAATTAAAAAAAAAGTAAAATAATTAGCATATAAATTAAAATTACTTAAAACTATAAAAATTTACTTAATAATTTTAATTACTTAACTATTTAAAAAACTTAATAAAAAAGATTTTTTTTATTAAATAGTACTATTTTTTAAACCGATTAAAAACAATTAAAAAAACTTTAAAAAAGCAAGAAAATTTTTCGAAATTAAGACTATTATAAAACATTATATAAGTTAAAGAAATTTTAAGTATTTAATAAAATAAAAAAGCTATAGTTATAAAAATAATTAATAAAAGTTAAAATAATAACTAAAAAATGTTAAAAAACTAATAAAAAAGTATTAAAAACATTAATTAAAAAAAAACTTATATTGCTATAAAAAAAAGTATTTAAAGTAAAAAAAAGTTATAGTTAACTTTTTAAAAAAAATTAAAATAAAAGTTTATTAGCTAAAAATAAATAGCTATAAAAAAAACCACGAAAAAAGCTTAAAAAAGTTTAAAATAATGTTTAATAAAAGCATTAAAATTTTTTATTATAGCTAGCATTTAATGCAATTACTATATATTAAAAGGTACATAGTACCTTATATAAATAAAATAAAATAAAAATTAATATTAGCATTAGTAAATAAAATAAAAAAATAGCAACATTTAATGTGCAATGCAGCTGCATATTTAATGTTGCATTTTTTCATTTTTTTACTTATTTATAATACTACTTTATACTGCTACATTTTGCATTAAAAGGGTTTATAAATATATTATTTTATTATTAAATAAATAATATATTTTTATTTTATTTATTTATAATTTATTAATATATTAAAGTTTTTTTTAAAAATAATAAATAATAAATAAAAACTATTTTATTTATTAAATTTATTATAAAATACTTAAATTATTAAATAATTAAAAGTTATTAAAAAAGCTTAAATTTACTATAAATTAAAGTTAAATTTATTATTAATATGCTTTTATAAGCATATATATATATGTATGTAATAAGGAAAAAATATAATAATAAAAATAATAAAGGTTAAAAACTCGTATATTTAAATGTTTTTTAAAGGAACTATTTAATTAAAAGGTTAAAAGCGTTGTTAACTTTTTTATAATCTTTTTATATAAAATAATTAAGGCTATATAAAATAATTAAAGCCATTAAAATAATTAAAGCTATAAAGCTTTTAATTATTATTACTTATAATATAACTAACATTTATAATAAAAAAATAATTATTATAATAAAAGCTTAATTTTTATTTTTATATATAATATAATTAATAAATTATTTATATAAACCTTTATAACTGTTATTAATTTAATTTATTAATTATTATCTTAAAAATATATTTAATTCTTAGTTATATTTAAGTATTTAAACCCTCATTATAACATTGGCCCACATTGGGTAACCTGTGATAAACATTGATGCTTTAGGTTAAACGCATATACAAATGGCCAATAGCTAATTCCAACTAGTTTATACCTAGAATAAAGTACCAAACAATGAAAAAGACAATAAAGGTAAGTGTAAGAATCAGTATCACATACATCAACCCATTTTAGTTAGCATAAGACAAGTGTGAGGAATCAGGATGAAGTGCATTAATCCAAAATAGGGTCTAGCAAGGGGGTGGAAAACCAGATACACATGTATATAGTGTAATAACATAGTGTCGTATAGTGGGGGATAACCTCATATTCCACCGGTCATAGATAGTCGTGCCATTTCTATAGTGTACGATCGGCTTCATCTCTGCTAGTTTAGGTTATTTCGTGTCCTGTGCAATCGGTGTTGCGCGTAGGATCGGTTCCTCGCGCACCAACTTGACCCCTATTTCCGTTGTATCCGTGGATCTCAAAAGGCCAGGAAGGATAACGGACGGCGAACTCACGCGAGCTCTAATGGAACAGTGGATTGAAGGAGTAGGCCATTGGTAGATTTAGGAGCCGGTCCGGCAAAGTCAAATTTCAGGCCGACTCGGGTCATGTATCTGAGTAAGATGAGGCCACGGTGCCGTTTATATAATTCTCGGATATCGTGACTTTTAGATAGGGAAGTCCTTGCTATCTTGCCCGTATCAATCCGATTGACAAATTTCAGAATTCAGAATGGTTCTCCCATCGTCCTCCATCGCCCTTAAAGAGCATGCTGTGTTTCAATCTCTTAGGGGCTATCCCCCCTTTTATAAAGAAGGTATTTAGCAAATGCTTCTTAAAGCACGAAATGATTTAAAGGGTCATTTTAATAAGCGAATTACGAAAATAAATAATAGCTACAGGTTATGCAGGTAGATACATATATCAACCGTTATTCCCAGGTCCTTATTATCGTATGGATTTGTATTGCCTTTGTATATGCATATGAAAGATGCCAAAAGATGGTTATGACCATGACTTGGAGTGCAAGAGGTAACTAGCCTAATCATAGCCTTTGTTAAAAACTACCTGTTCGCCCACGAGTTGTTCCGATTCAAACCCCATGAAACGTCTTTCGAGTCGAGGGTCTCGAATACCATCGTCTCAGCAGCTTGAAGCTGCTTTCGAAGGCAGGCGGACCGGCCAGTTGTAGTCAGCAGAACCCTTAGCTTAGTACCTCTCATTGCTTCGATGAATTCCTCCAAATAGTTGGAAGTGCTGCGGTCATCGATCCACTGGAAACCATCGATGACACAAAGTAGCACATCTGGCATGAGCGGAAGTAGGTCATGAAAGAGATGTAACATTTCTGACCAACACATGATAGACCCATCGATGAGCTTGAGTCGACTCGATGAAAAGTCCGCCTGGGTTTCGAATCTTGGGAGCAGGAGCTCTGCCATCTGTCGTAGCAGTCCACACATCAAGCTCACGCATGCCTGGGCTTCCCGTGTTTCGTTTCCGCCCCTGAGTCGCTCTCTCCGACGCAGCTCGCAGCAACTATCTCGAGGTCATATGTCAGCTATAACATATCCGAAGGCTTTTCATCTTCTTCTAACCCCAAGGTAATACCCAGGAGAACTTACTAGGATATAACAGGTATCCCAGTCTGCTCCGCTAACTCTACTACATGATTCGCTATCATAGTGATCGGGTTATCGGCATCATCGGTCTCTGTTGGCGTACCCTCAAGCCATAGAAAGCGAGAGGAGTCATCTTTCATCCAGTCACCTAGGCGCCTTAGAGTCTCGGGGGTCACATTCACAAGGCCCGAGGGGTCGATCTGCAAACGCACACGATCACGGTAGAAAAAGTCTTCTAGATGCTGAGAGTTGAGCAGTACATCTTCCGATGCCCATACAGACATTGCTGATGATATGTCTCGGGAGGCTCTTCTTTCCATGTTCATTGCTTGGTCCAGGTTCGCCATAGCTTGAAGAAACGGAAATCCTGGAGGGAGATCTGTGGTCAAATGAGTAAGTTATCACATGAGTGAGTAGGTATAGACAGTCATGGAGATTCCAGAAAAGGGGGAGAGTTCTCACTGCTGTCTATGGAACGCATGTCTCCAATCCAAACCATGGCCTTATCTTGAAGCATACTCATGAGTTGACCAGCCAGTTGCTTGTAGTGTTGACTATCTTCTCTTAGTAGCTGCCTCTCTTTTCGTCCTTCCAAGAGCTCTCTTTCGATTCTTTCTGCATAGTATGTCATCTCCGCACGGTGTCGCTCTTCTCCAGTCAAGCCGAGTCTGACATCTCGTGCTAAGTCCTCGAGGGTAAGTCTAGTGTCCCTCTGCTCTGCTCGAGAACTTTGAGCTGCTAGGTTACGAATCATGTCGGATTTATGTTTGATTGTCGCGATCTGGCCTTCGAACTTCTGGTAAAAGTTTTCGTTGAAAGAATCGAGCAATCTTTTCCGTCTTTTCTCAGTAATCCAATCCATAACGTCTGACAGAAATATGAAGATGTGGGCATAAAAGTCCGCGATAACCTGCATCATCGCTTTCGTCCTAAATAACTCGAGTTCCGTTCTACAATCCACGACATACTCGCTGATGGTGCATAAGGCTTCCGACAATCCCTCAGCGATGCGTTCATGGTTCACACTAGCCTTGTGACTAGTTAGTGACGAGTTTCGTGGTTATTGCTGTTGACATATTCACCTGAATAATTACGTTTAGGGTGCCGGCGAATATGGACACATACTCACTACCCTGGGGGATAAGTTCCAGCATCGATTTGTGCGAATCAACCGTACCGCAGAACTTGTGAAAATGTTTCACTACAACATTGGGAGTCAGAGCCCCTTCACTTATGATATCGTGTCTCAGGAGTCATAATTCACACAGTTGGTCATGGTAGCCAATTTTCACCTCCAAGACAAGTCAAAAGGGGGTATAAATGACTCTGAAATTCACTTACTCACTTTCCCACGGCGACTATTGTCCTTCTTAGTTTGAGCTGTTGCTGCGATCTCCTTAATAAGTTCGACGACACCTTCCATAGTCGGCTCAGACCGTGCTAAGTTCAATCGATCATTGCCAGAACTATTGACGAGGAATGACCCCCACTTCTCACACAATTTATTTGATTCGACTGCTATTACCCTTGTCATTGGGTCCCTATTTTGCACTCATTATTAGGATATCTCTAGGTAGTCAAACAACTGAAGATTCCTAGACATACTGTTCCATCCCTTCCGGCTCCCAGGTCTCAAAGAACTTTCTCCATGGATTCGACACATCCCTCGGGTCAGGTTTGTCGCGAGTTAACACTTGGCCCAAGACTTGCGCGTTGCTGCCATAAGGCAGCCTACCCTCGACATCACCGCTATACATTCGTACGAGCCTCCGGGAATCCCGAGCATCGTCGATGACGCTGGCCATGATGGTAAAGGGATAGAATAAACAGATTGGGATTGAATCAATAACAGGTTTCGAAATATGTAGTACGCTTTCTAATTGAGCTTCTTCCGAAGGATACTTGGGTTATAATTGTTGCGACCCTCGGCTAGAATTCGCGTTGACTTCTTCAGTAATAAGCCCCCAGGCAACAACAGAGATAACCAATTAGAGGTGTTTCTGCCAGGGCTTGATGATATCTCGTGTATGCTAGTGATGGATCACTTTGCTTAGATCTAGACCCTAAGGAATTATCTATGCCAACCCCTCTTTTCCCAAGTTGACCAGTGGATGTAAAGTTGGGGGCCATAAATTCAGGCTGAGATATTTAACTGTTCACTTGCTAGCTTTCAGCTGATAGATGAGCATTTGTTAAAACGCCAGTTTCTTATCTTTTCGAGACTTCATCCGAAAATTATTTGCGGTTCTCGTTCTATACAATTCCTTGTAATGGACACCAACGAACCTGAGGAGTCCTACTCGTCTATGGACATGCCCAAAGGGCCCTGGATCCGGTATCGCGTAGAACATCGCAATCGGGAAACTAATGAACTTATCAATTGTCGCGACACAAAAGGTCCAGGTCTAGATGATGATGACGATAGTAAAGATGGAGCAGATGGACCGGCCTTTGCATTGGTGACAACATACAGGACAGCTCCGTCGGCAGGGAAAGAGAAATCCGAGGCTCTCACTGCAGCCACCTTCGCAGCCAGTTCTCCACCATCGTACGCGCTGCATATATATTCCCCGGCTATTATCATTGCGCTGCAAACGGTTGTGCAATACTATCCTTCCCAGGATTTGACTGGTGACATTGTCATCAAGTGGCCATACCCAATCCTCGTCCATCATTACGACGAGTTAGCTAAGTTCGGGGACGAATCCGCCCGAAAGGATGAGCAAGATCGATGTATAAGGGAGAAAGGAGCAAAAACTGATATCGATCTGCTTCTCAAATTCCTTGATGACAATATCATGGCAGAAGTCATAGCGGAGAAAGAACGAAATAAGAATGGCTTTTACACTTTCGATTACGCGTGGGTATTTCTAAAGCCTGGGCTGACTCTATTGACCCAATTAGATGATGGTAATGACAAGGATCCTCAAGTCATCCATTCAGTATACGGGGGTGTCTTTGAAAATCCACGGGTGCCTTGGGAAATTAACCACTGGAATCTGCGCTACGATGGTCAATATCTCGGGAGGCACATGACCACTGTTGTATTTGCGAAATTCGACGGGCAAGATACGTTTGAGGACTCCAAAGTTGTTGACTTGGAGAAAGAGGATATCCCGGAGGATGTAGCTGCTCAAATCAAATACGGCGAGACGTACTGGAAGCTCTTACGGAAACAATGCAGACATTACAAAGGCAAAACACAAAACTTTCCATTTAACGAAGTAAGTCATACTATAGGTACTGCATTAATTAGGACGAGGCTTACGAGATAACAGATTGATGGCTTGGTTATGGCGGACCTCAAGAGCTATTATACGAACGAGGGTTCCGGGCCCCGTCTACTTGGGAGGGCGGACTGTCGAAACTGGACTTCGGACTGCAGATGCGCAGTCTGTAAGAGAAAGAATACAGGCAGCGAAAAGAAAGTGGTGGCCTTGTATGAGGATTATAATATGATTGCAATAGAGACTACGGACACCCTTACACGCCATCAGTATTTTCTGTGCCATTTCGAGATGATGGCATTTGTATTTCGGACGCGAACATGGGGTAGGTCCAAAAGAGACAGCACCAGTGAACATTCCATCAAGACATCTAGCTAACCCTAGGGCAGAGCTCTTACATGTTCGTCATTTCTCAGAACCAGAGTTCGATGAGGGTCTAATAAACAATCTCGTCATGGATCACCAGAGGAAGAGGACACTGAAATCACTGGCGAAGAGTTTTGCGCGCACCAATAAGCACGGAGAAGAGATTAAGAGGGAGCCTTGGGCGGCCGACTTCGTGAAGGGAAAAGGTCACGGTCTAATCTTCCTCCTCCACGGACGGCCAGGAGTTGGTAAGACGTGTACAGCTGGTGCGTCCAATTTTGGGTGGTTTGGAATCATAGATCATATATACTGACTCTTTTTGGTGGTCTAGAATGCATCGCAGCATTCACAAAACGTCCTCTGATGGTGCTCACGTCCAGCGATATCGGGACACGCCCAGAAGAAGCGGAAGCCAATCTGACCAGGAGCTTCAAGACGGCTAAAAGCTGGGGTGCGGTGATGTTGATCGACGAAGCCGATGTCTTCATGGAGCGACGGTCGACTACCAATCTCGTTCGGAACAGCTTGGTAGCGGGTTTCCTGCGGGCACTGGAATTCTACGACGGAATCTTGTTCCTCACGACCAACAGGATCGGGTCTTTTGACGATGCGTTCATCTCGCGGATTCACCTGCAGCTATACTATCCCGACTTCGACGACGAGCAAAGACGCCTGATTTGGCAGACATTCATAGATAAGTTGACTAAGGAGCGAGGAGATTATATACGCCTTAATATCGATGCTAAGGATTACATACGCGGTGCCGAGATGAGAGCTCTCAAGTGGAATGGCAGAGAGATCAGAAACGGTCAGTCCCTTATCTATAATTGCCTCTCACTCTCTTATCCCTAGTGAGAACTTATAGTTAACTTTCTGGAAAACAGCCTTCCAAACTGCTGTATCTCTTGCGGAGTATGATGCGGAAAAGGGGGAGGATGGGAGGATCGTCATTACAGATGAGCACCTCCGGGCGGTTGTCGAACTCTCAAGGGACTTTAAGAACTATCTGAATGAGCTCCACAAGGGCGACGAAGCCAAGCGGGCCGAGAGGAAATATGAGCGCCTGGATTCGTATGGGGACAATTAAGTAAGTCAGGGTTTGCAATGTAATGTCATGCGTTAGAAGTTACAATTTGGGATTGATATGTTTGTTTGAAATCTCATTGTTTGTAGTTCAACTACATAACAGTACTGAGAACGAATTTGGTGTAGAAAAGATACTATAAAGGAGTTCTAGTCTAGTCCGGCCTATCAATATCCATCTTCTATCAGATGGCTTAGTAATCTTTGTACACTCAACCAAGGTTAGGGACCGATAGAGATCCACAGCAGCTTCGAGGGAGAGGACGATGTGAATCTAAGGACCCACATATTGAATGCGGGGTGTCCCGCAGTGGGGAAGAGCATTTACCTAAGTACCCAAGTACGGAGTACCGACTGACTACCCAATGATGTCAGTGGATTGTTTGGCAATCGATAAGCTTTATGGAGATTAGATAAGATACAGACAAGGTCAATGCAGATAGGATCCATGGAGGGGAGGTGAGGGGTGTTGCGCCATATGTGGCTGAGTAGATGTTTTCCATTCCAAGGTTGGAAGTCCCCGCCAGGGCTAGACGAGATCCCCAAGACAAGGCTAAAAGATATCAGCCACAGTACCAATAGCTTTTGCCTTACCTAACCTTACCTACCTAAAGGTTAATTAACCCTTGCAACGCGCAGCTCAGGTTGCCTGAAGCTCCATTAAACATCACCGAATTGTCACCTTGAGCTCCAGATCATTCCCTCTTTTCCCCATACATCATCTTTTCCGACGCCTTTTCCTGAGTTGTCAGTTGTCCTCAAACCCAATACATATACACCATGGTAAGCTGAATTATTCTCGAATTCTCAATTCTCAATTCTCGAATGCTCGAAATCAAGCTCACGTAACCCCCCACAACAATACAGACGTCGATAGGAACGGGCTACGATCTCGCCAACTCCATCTTCTCACCCGACGGCCGGAACTTCCAGGTCGAATATGCAGTGAAAGCTGTAGAAAATGGCGGCACGTCGATTGGTATTCGCTGCAAGGATGGCGTCGTTCTGGCGGTTGAGAAGGTCATCACCTCGAAGCTGCTGAAGCCCGGCGCAAACAAGAGAATCGCAACCATCGATAAACACCTAGGAGTGGTACGTAGCCGGTTACTCCTCTATAGATCTTCCTCTTTTTTTTTTCTTTTCCTTTTTATTATTTTTAGTCAAAGAAATATCCTGATACTAACCCTGGTGGTAGGTCTACTCTGGTATGGTCCCCGACGGCCACCACTTCGTCGACAGAGCCCGCGACGAAGCCCGTGCCTGGCGCGAGACCTTCAAGACCCCCATCTCGACATCCGATCTTTCCAGCCGTATGGGCGGCTACCTGCAGGCATACACACTATACCAGTCGGTGCGGCCATTCGGCATCACTGCCATCATCGGTGGATTCGACTCGGAACTGGAGGCCCCTGTCGATGGCCAGGTGGGCTCAGGCCCGTCTATCGGTGCGGGTGGCAAGGTGGAGGGTAAGCACGGTGGACCGGGGCTCTATATGATCGAGCCCAGCGGTATGTACTGGGGCTACTACGGCGCAGCTACAGGCAAGGGCCGTCAAGCAGCCAAGGCTGAGCTCGAGAAGCTGAACCTCGCCGAGGGCACTCTTGACTTAAAGCAAGCAGTCAAGGAGGCGGCCAAGATCATCTACATCGCGCAGCAGGACAACAAGGACAAGGAGTTCGAGCTAGAGATGAGCTGGATTAGCAACGCGGACGGCCCAACCAAGGGGCGGCATATGGAAGTCCCCAAGGACCTCCTCGAGGAGGCTGAGCGGTTAGCGAAGAAGGCTATTTCCGAAGATGATGAAGAGGAGGAGGAAGGTAATGAAAAGATGGAGGAATAGACGGTTGCTGGACAGCTTTGATACTCGGGCATGATTTGTACGTTTATGATATAGCGACGTGCCTCACCAGCAAGAGAAATGGTGGGCCATAGACTAGTAATGTCATCTAAGAGCCTGTCCCCCTGACCGATGCCTTGAAGTAACATATCATATGGCTTATGTCTATATATAAGTACTCTTTGGTATATATCGGTGGTGCTGGATAGTACGTGTGCTTCTTCCCACCTACTAAGGATCAAGCAGTCGCTAAATGTTTATAGATACATTTTCGAGGTTATATTGCCTATTCAAATTCACTTTTTATACCTTCTCTTGAGATCCCAAAAAGAATATTCAAAAAGAAAGAGCTGTATTTACACAGATGCACCTTCTATAGGTCGTCGAATCCATCTCAAGAATCATCTTCATCTCTATCGCTCCTTCATTCGCACCTATGACTTCTTACGTACATCTTCTTTGGCTATTCCTCGTCCTTATATATATCTAAGAGACATTGCATCTATACCGACGACGTATCCATCTAGTATGTCATCGCGCACCTACCTTAACTACTTAGTATATGCTTTCTACAGCCCGGCTTACATACATCAAGCCACTCAGCATCCACTAATTAGCATCGTTCACAATGCCCGAACGATACGAGTCCAACAAGTATTGCGTTTGTGAAGCCTGTATCACGACGCAAGGCATGTGCGAAACATTTATTGTACTTGAGGACCACCTTAAAATCTTAGCAGTTCTGTGAGTGAACGTGTTATTTGGAGAATTGGCCGCTTCTACGACACCAATACTGATTCTAGATAGTTTGGCGAGTGATTCACATCGTATCACGATCCAGATCTCCCGCGCTGAAGGCACGCCGGCACTACTAACCAGAACCTGCCCTGCCGTTGTGCTTGCATATTTCTCGGGTGTGATCAGACGTGAGCTTCAGTTCCAATTAAGACGCGGCAAACGTCTCGAGAAAGTTATTTTTATCGACAAATCGCCATGGTTTGGTGACTTAGATATATTGATCGAATGGTGCATCACTGGACGCATTGATATAGATGGATACACTGACATAGATGGAATGCCCCTCTTTATATCAGACCATGTGGTGGAACGAATCTGGTACCTGGCGAAGTCTCTCGACATGCCTAGGTTTGCCAACTTCATCATGCGCCTCGTTATGGCCAAATACAGCTGGAATTTCCTCGCTCAGCCTAGATCACCGGCCTTGGATATCAAGAGCGCGCCATACAAACCTGACGGGCCGGTCTACGTCGTCCAGAGAGAATCTGACAGCGAAAACCCCTCTTTACTCTTCTTATTCATCAAGGGGCTTATGAAGTGCCGCAGCCCTTGCAGCGCAGAGGTTCTCTCGGGGGTACGGAAAATACGCGACTACAAGCGGGATTGGACGCGTACGTTCACTTCTGGTAAACTACAAACCGAGTCCATCGGCTTGACCTTGAGCAGGAGTGACTGGGACGCCGGGGTTCTCCCCACGCGGCCGCGGAACGCATTTAAGTACTTCGTGGACCTAAGTGTGAACAAAAAAACCGCAGCCGAGTTCCTCAACCAGCTACGTAATCAAGGTTATTGGGATTTCACGGACCCCGAAACGGTATCGCGGCCCGTCCAAGTTCCCAGGGATCTACTTTGGAAGTATGAGGAGCCGTTTAGGGAAGATGACTTCTACCAATACGGGCCCGATTTCCCTGAATCTTACAATGTCGATCCCTTTATCGAAGCGGATAACCTTTCTGCGACCCCTTAACTCTAACCACCGCGAACGATGTGAAGAGTCAGGCCAGAGCAATGAATGGCATTGGTTAACTTGGATTACTATCCATTCTAATACCGAAATATTAGCATACCACCCAGGCGATACACTGGCCCCTAGATAGCTTCCCCCCCCAAAGTTTCACCTTGCAGTTTCCATAATACCCCATATTCTATTCAAGATCTTATTTCAACAGGACGTTGCTCTACTTTAGTGACAGTTCGTAAAGAGAAGGGCAAGGCGAACAGGCACGCGCCTACTAGGACACCAGGAAGAGGGAGGAGATAAAATACATTTTCATGTCTCTCCGGTTCATTCAACACAAAGAAAAAGGGGGAGCAGGGAGATCCTTTTATATGCAATGCTTTTACCTTGCATACAGCGCTAGTTTCTCATCTTCTACATACTTTAGTACGCGATGCAATCCTATACTTACTTGTTACGAACCTGGCAAGCTATGAGACTCTGTGATCGTACATATGACCGTTTCGGTGATTCTGAGCGTGCCTTGATACTTTCTCTGGCTCATATATTTACCCCTAGAAAGCCGACAAGGTGCGATCATGAGGAGCACACCACCCACCACGTATCGCATCGCATCGCATCGCATCATCGGTTGATGGCACGTAGAGCCATACCGTTTCTCCTAAAAGCAACATCCCCCTCCCCCAATAAACACACACCCACACACACCAAAAAGGGGGAGAGATGTCACTCAGTTCAGACTAGGCTTCAGGAACTCAAACTTTCTCACTTGGCCGGGCCAACCTACTCACGAAACCATCCTCTAAACCCAAAAACGACGTCCAAACGCACATCGTTTACTAGTCGTCCATGATAAAGTTTCTCAAAAATAAAAAACGATGGGACCCAGCTGTTGGCTTCTGACCGCCTGCCATACAACCGTTACGAACCGTTTCCACTGTTTCCCTACCCTCCCCCCTTAAAAGAAAAAGGGGCGGTGGGGGGGAGTGGAATACAACCGCAAGTCCGAGTCCACCCTAAATAGTAAAACCCAGACCACAAATACCTTAAGCTTTCGGCTTACTCACTTGAACCTTGTTTTTTTTTATCTGCTCCAAGGATGACGTAATTTATAGTTTTGAGGTATTTTGAGGAACAAGCCACAGTCGCAAAATAGGGGGGCAGCCCACCTTGGGTGCCGTACCTCAGCATAACAATGTGCGCAGCTTGGAGGAGAATGGAGCGAAGGGGATATCCCAGCTCGTGTTGTTATATAATCTCAGCGATCGCCGCCGCAGAGAACAAGCATGTCCCCTATTCATACTGCTGGAACTTTTCGACATTAGCCATGACAACGTTGAGTCTTCATATCCCTTTTCCTCGAGTTGGTCTTCCTCTTACTTACCTTGGTTTAGGTACTACTTACCTCACAGCCAAAGACATTCGATCACCGACATAGGCATATCAATCAAGTCCCCACGGTTATGCCAAAGCAGAACTTTTGTGTCTTTTTTTTGGGTGTCCACTACCAAACTAGCTACCTCAGCTCAACCTGCTAGTTGGCTTACAGTCCGGAAAAGAGAGAGAGTCAGGGTACACGGATTATCCATCCTATCCATCAAAAGCCTCTCTTCTCCTCCTCCCCCTTTTTTTTCATAGCTTCGCCTAATTGCGAGTTGTATCTCGCAGGCAAAGCCCAAGTGGCCACGAAATGCAGAACTTTTTTTGGTTATGTACAACAAGGCAGACCAGAGATCTTGTCAAAACTAATGACTCTCTCTTAGTGCCGATGACAAAGGAAACGATGAGAAGGTGCAGTGTCTGTGGTGAGAAAAAGGACGACCCCCTCACGCCAGTTGATCCCTCCTAGCCTTTTATGAAAAAAACAGAAGAAAAAAAAACACAATTAGGAAAAACTGACGACGAGGCTCTCCTCCCTCTAATGCCAAACGCCCCTCCCCTTCCCGGTCCTGCAGTCAATCTTAACCCGCAACATGGACTCAATCAAACACAATCGCAATTCATTCATCTCAAATCAGCTCCCTCTCTTCTCCACTTCATCAGCATAAATCGCCATCGACAGGATGCTCCATCATATAGACACGTAAGCATACGGTGTCGTTGAGATCCTTTGCCGCAGCACAATGTACGTCGTTCGGTGTGGAGGAAATCTCGGTGTACTCGTAATCATAGAGGGAAAAGTGTGTTCGGTTTCTCAAGTCCAAGTGGACGAGCATCGTAATTTCGTACAAAGAAGTTCTCGTCAAGGGAACGAGATAACGTAGTAGATATGTAGGCTTTTTTTATGTGCAAGCCCAACCGTGAAACAATGAGGTGTAATACTGAAATACCTCAATGGTGGGATGATAGGAAGGAAATAGTAGGTGATAACGGGAATGTCCACGATGGACGAAGTTGGGTGTCATGAATCCGAAAGAAAGGGAAAAAAAACAAACAGAAAAAGACCGACCACACGCCATGCTGTTTAGGAAACCGGAATACCAAGTGGAAGACAAAATGCCCTATAAGCAAACAGGATTCCAAATCCAACTTTGCTATGAGCCATGCAACCAACCGGAATGCTATGCAAATGCCTGTCTAATGCCGAAAAAAAGGGGTATAGTTAAATGGAGAAAGGAAAGAAAAAAAAGGAAGTATGCCAAGCCGAATAGTAGAAAGAATTGGCAACAAGAGTATCGCCATCGGGATGGTTGTCCTGTAATGAGGTGGGTGCTGTAGATAGTCAACTCTTAAAAAGGTGTGGTAAGTACCGAGTTGCTGTAATAGGTTTTGGGTCATGGTCCTGATAAACCCAGCGAGTATAGTCCAGCTCGATTCAGAAACCAGACTATTAGCCATTAACTAATAGGTCGGGCAAATAAGTAATGAATGTGAACAGATCTAGGTCTGTTGGTTCAGTACGATGCGAAACGACGAGGAGATCGTCCCAGAATTGGCGAGTTACCGATCATGCGGATAGGAGACTGATGCTCCACACGTCTCGGGGGGCCGGTAGGGGAATCGTCAAGCACCATCGCATCTCGCACACCGAAGGCATAGGTCTGGGCGCGGTTCAATCCCTTGCGCTTACCACCCTTCTTAAAAGCAGATACCCGGTCCATCTGACGCTCACAGGTGTTCAAGTGTTTTGGGTCGTTCATCTCGATATAGCCCTGGGGGTAGCAGCGACTACGGTACTGCTTAAAGAACGCATGGTAGCCACCGTCCAAGACAAAGACGTGGGGGTACAGAAGCTTAGGACTGTCTCCTTTACGCAATTCGCGGTCGAACTCTCGAATAGCACGAGCCATCAGAGGGGCGCGATGAGCAGAGAATTCGCAATGGAGAATTAAGAGTGTCCTGCCCTGCAAGGGCACCTGGAAGAGATGCTTCATCATGAGCTCGTGGTCCCAATAATTGATGGCCCCATCAATATGTCCGCCCTCATATTCATATTCAAAGCGGCAGTCGACAACAAGCTTCTGGTCGAACGGGTCATTAAATTTGCCATCCATGAGGTCCACGAAAGTGTCAGCCGACATTCTGGGGAGATACTCAGATGCAGCGATATCAAAGAAATGGGGCAAGCGTTTGTTCCATTCATCGTCATCCATCTCCATGTCACCCTCATCGCCGCTCTGACCCAGGGAATCATCACTTTTGTCAAGGTCCTCAACGTTGTCGTACATGCTTCGGGCTCGTTGACATCTGCGGCGAGATCGTGTAGTTGGGTTAGAAGGACGTCGCGAATGCTGGGAAACAGGTGTTCCGGTGCGGATATCACGGGAGTTAGAGAGGCCAGCAAAAAGGGTCTTGGAACGAGATCCTGCTCCGCCTCTGCATGGAGTAGTAGCCGACTGAGAACGGGGAGGGGAGCCTTCGAAGCACTCTCCTAGGGTCATGTTGGGGGACTGGCCGAGACGTAAAGGCTGCGACGTACTTGGGCCGTCCATACTTCCACGGGTGAGCAGGGTGCTGGTAGTGTATCCCTTGGTTTTGGTCAGGGATGGACGTCGCAGACCAGCTCTTCTTCGGTTCCTTGACCCGTGTTAGTATGATCAGCCAGCACTCAATGGGGAAAATGTGATGCTTGCTTACTCGGCAAAGAGCTTCGGCGCCTCAAGAGTATTGCCCTGTCGAGAGGGAGGAATAGGAGACTCCATCATCATCTCATCGCCCGGGGACTGCATGGGTGTCGGCGAGATGATCTCGACAACTGTAGAACAGGCACGCTTTTCGGGAATCGGCGTCATATCGACCTCCATGGCGTCTTCCATGGAGATAGACATAGGGGAAGAATCCTTCTGGTGAGGAGGCGTCGTAGTGACATATGCTACAACAACATCAGCAAACCATGTACCGATTCAACAATCCCTACAGCTTCGATGCTCATACCACGGGTTCCTGCGTTTCTGGGGAATAGTGCGCGTCTCGGAGTCGGAAAGCGAGGACTATTTAGTTAGTCGCTTGTTAGTGAATCGGCTCTGCAGACAGACAGGTACACATACCTAGCTTCGTTGTCAATGCGGAAGTTCTCAGACAGATCCGCAGCCAAGCTCAGCGATGGCGACGAACCACGAACTTGCTGGTCAGAGAAGTAGTCCGGCTCAGTCAGTAGCAGCGTGTTGCGCATGTTGATAGTTGGACTACGCATCTTGCGATGTTGCCCCCATGCCTGCACCGGGGCAGGGTGCATTGCGGCCAAAGGCGATGAACTCATCTTCTGTTTGCGCAGAGGAAGTATGATAATAACCCTACTCCTCAATGGCTGTTTGGATATACAATTGACCAAATTCTGCGTACTAAACGAATGGAGAGGTCACGATTAATGAATGTTTCCTTCCACTGGTTGATATTCTTTTTTTTATAAGTCCAAAACTCTCGACTCTTGGAATTCCCCGGCCTCTTTTTGATCCTTTCTTATGGTCTTTATTGGAATTTTGCAATTGGATCTTGGATTCCCTTCAATTTTCACAGCTTGAACGGATCTGCAGTTAAGAGGCGATCGATCGCTCGAAGGCTCGTGAGCAAGAGGTGAGGCCGGCGAGGTTCTTCAAGGGGGTGAGCTTGGAGTGAATTTCGTCAAAGATATTGGACCTGGAAAGACAAGGAGGATAGACGGGGTGGTTAAGGGTTATGGTAGAGGAAGTATTAAAAGGGATTTTAATATTCCACTAAGGAGTGATTGGAGGTATTGGGTTAGTAGAGATGTGTGTGGTGTGTATAAGTGCTCATGCGGAGGTCTTCAACTGTCGGCGAGGGGATCGGGATAGAACAAGATACACCAAGAGCAACATAAGCTTGAGGATATTGGTTGACAAGGAAGGAGGGAAGTCAGTTAGTGAGAGAGTTAGTCCACTCTGGTCCGGTCCGGTGCAAATCCAATCCAATTCCAAGTCCGAGTCCGAGTCGTGCTTGGTGCTGCTATGTTATGTATAGGTAGGTGTATGTATATGCGCAAAGTGTAAGCGGCACGATACTGTTCTGACTCGAGCTGTGCGTAGGGTCCGGTGTAGGAAGAAGTAGTAGTAGGTACTGGTACTGTTACTGGTAAGGGTGGTGAACCAATATACCCAAGGAAAGAAAAATAGAATGAATGCAAAGTGAAGGCTATGCAGACAAGAGAAAAATAAAATGCATGCAGAAACGTGCAGAGTGCAGAGAAATCACAATACCATACAAGAGAAAGCTGCTTCTTCTCTTCTTCTTCTTTTTCTTCTTTCTTATGCTTGCCGGCTTTGCTGTACACGTTCTACCAGGAAGACATATACTTTAAGTTGTTCTTGGTCAAGATAAAGAAAGAAGAAAAATAAAAAGAAGAATCAGCCTGCACTTGTTGTATTATCGAAGTCTTCGGAAAACTTCACTCCCTGCTGAGGTAAAAGGAAAAGGCTTTACTGAGTGGAGGGGAACTGCTGGGTTTTGTTCACCAATCGCTGTGGAGTTTCACCTAGGACAGCCGTTGCGAGGGACTACTCGTCGTCGCCCGGGCAATTTGGTGGAGTGCACACTGGAACCCACCCACTGGAGCCCGCTGAGAAAAGAAAAATTTGTACCTATGTAGCTTGCTTGGCTTGGTTACCCGGCTACCTAACTACTTTACAATACATACACATACTCTCAAGATTGCTGAGTGATTGCTGTAAAAAAAAAAAAACCGTAACCGCCCCAGGCCAACAGGCACGACAGGGCGGACCAGGTCCCAAACGCCGTTCCTAATTGGTTAGGTGGAGGCACTAGCGAACACGCTATGGCTTTTTTGCAATGTGCACCGTTGTTTGTACCTTTCTCTACAAATTTGCCAGTAATTGTACGAGCTGTTGGTTACATCATCTCTGGCTAACCTAAGCGGTGAAAGCCACCAGTTGTATTTGTTTCCGATGTTCTGCATGGGCTGTGCCTGAAAGTCGCTGAAGAAACCTGGTTCTGTGCCCATAATACACTACAAACTTGCATGTTGGGCGCAACATGATTATTCTATTCTACGCTACGAACACCACGTAGGTGACCTCGACAGCAAAACAGATCGACAGCAACCTCGTGTAAGAAGTCCTTCCTCGAAGCAATCCTACTGACGATGCCTTCTATTATTGATCCTCACTCTCAAGATCGAAAACTACATACATAATAGATTACTTATTTATCATTTGTTTTATTGTACATATTTACTACTATTAATACTTACTATGCTACGTCAGAAAGGATAGCGAAGTCTAGTGTAAGACCAGTTTTTTACGTATCTTGCCAAGAAGTTCGCATTGCCTGTCATCAGAAACAAGATACCCCATGGAAATGAATTTCCAGACCCTGGTTATCTCATAGGATGTCGCTACTTGACCTAACAAGTAGTAATCATTGGTTTAGTTGCTCATCGACTTTGGTGGTGTCTTTACGATCGATCTGAGAATACCCAGGTGGCCGTTTGCTGTTTAAAACTAACTTCCGTCATCTTCATTCCTCCTCCTTTTAACCTCTAGATTACTTCTTAACGTCCTTCTTCCAATTCACTACATCATTGTTGTTAGCTACTTAAGTAGTATGTCCCTTAACTTACCGAACCTCACAAAAGACATATTCCCCGGTAGTTAGCATATAGACCCTGAATTTTAGACCCGGACCTATACATACAACTATTCCTTCTAGACTGTGTGGACAGACCCGCTCATACCATGGAGCATACGACACAGGAAAAAAAACTTTTTAGAGATTATAATTACTATATACGGTGCTACGTATATCAATCACATGTATGATTAATTACCAACATGCCTTCAAATAGTAACCTACATGGAATTCTCTCCTTTTTATCCCTACCCTTTTTCCCGTCTCCCTTTTAACTTATATAATATCCCTTGCACATATCAGATGCATGGAGATGTATGGAAGCTAGTATAGAAGCTGTCTTCCCAACAACCTTAAAGATGGAATGCAGGAACTACGGCTGCAAGCCCCAGATCTCGAAGCTTTACCAACAGTGCAACACCAAGCAGCTTCAAGCTGTCTTCCGTTTTAGGAAATGTCCTAGCTCGGACCCACTCCAGCATTTCCCAATCCTTTGGCTGAGAACCCCAGACTACCTACCGGGGGGGTTCAGCGGCTGAGACGAAAGTCTAACTATGTAAAGAGGGCAATCCCTGTTATACGTAGTTGTACACGAAAAGAAAAAGGAAAAGAAAGAAAAGTTTGTTTCCAGAAAATATGTATTCTATTATACATAACCCATAACCTACATAAGTAGTGGTCAAGGTACCGGAGGACTCTCCCCCCCAGAAGCCAAAAAATGAAGATGGCGTGCTCAATCCAGCTTCCCGCAGCACGACATGGATCGTCGTGTATATAACATCAAATCCATCGTCGTCGTCCTATGTAAAATCAACCATGGCGATGTTTGTCCAACTAGTGTAGAAGCAGTGTACTGGCTATCATGTCCAGACTCTTCTGAGCTCGAGTCGTGCTGAGGGGAAAGCTGAAAAACAGGCCATTGTAATGAAACTAGAGCGCCCGCACTACACTAGAGTCAAAAGAAAGAAAGGAAACGAAAGGAAAATAAGTCGCAACTCGCTAGAATGGGCTGTCTCTGGCTAAACTACCGGTTTTACCACCACGTTTTTTCCCTTCCTTTTTTCTTATGCTTTCTTTTTACTGCTAAATCCTAATTCTGAGCTTACCGTGCGGCCTTGCCGTCGCTCGGGCGGAAGGTGCCATGTCTTACATCTCCTGTCTATCCCCATCGTCGTCGCTCAGGGTCCAGAGTATTTTTTTTTCCTCCGTCCCAGCCAAAAATTACCACAACTATTATTACATTTTGCTTTGTTGGTTAATTCGTGTCAGATTGACGGCACGGTCTAACACTGTGCAATGATGACCTGACTTAGTAGTATGATATGACTTGAGAAGAAAAAAAGAATAGGGGATGGGGGGGCCAGTTCGAAGTGCCCCGAGCTCCGTTGCCCGGGTTGCCGTTGATTTTATATGGACCCTATAGCCCCGGAGTGGTGAAAAGGGCGAAATGAACTTCAACGCCAATAGTCTGCCTATCCGGTCTATAGTTAGTTACATACCAAATAAGATGGGTGCGTACCTCATGCGTCAACCGACCCGCCAAGATTTCACAAGTGTTGGCCTACCCCAGATTTCCCTCCCCTCCTCCCATCTCATCCCTTACCCAACTGCCTCAGACATTGTTTATCGATGTCGTTAAAACTTGAACATGCTATTGATAGATATTTCTACTAGATCGTTATGAATTAGGTAAGTAGGGAGGCTCATGTAAACACTATATCCCTATATATTTAACGGTTTGTTTCTTCATAAACTGATCCTTAATGTCTTGCTCTCTTTCGGGTGAACCAATCGCGAACTGATAAGTCGGTCGCTTTTGTCGTAGTCCTAGATAGATACGTACTGAAGGATTTCTTTCTAAACGGACCTAGCTTTTTTTATTTTTTTATTGCTTTCATCTGGTTGCCGTGATACAACAGTAAGCCTGATCCCGGAACGCCATGCGCAAGGGTTTGTCCCGTTTCGTTTCCCCCAATCCGCTCGCTCTCCTGTGTCATACATATTGCTTATTAGCCTTGTCGGCCGAGGGATTGGCAAATAAAACCAACAAAAACCTAAAAGCTGCGCTTTGCGCCGAAATCCAATTCACTGTCAGATAAATACTAGCTAGGTACCATCGATGGCACGCGCTGAGACCTAGGCGACTCTGGTTTACGGCTGGTACACTACAGTACAGTATATGTAACCCATATGGAGAGCCGGACCCTTGTTATTAGAAGATTATCGACTGGGCTCCATACGGGCTTGAAAAGTAACTTTCTAGTCAATAGAAAAGAAATACTGTGCTTTGTGTCTTGAGGTGATTGGAGCTCTGCTCACGCGAGCCCCATCGTTCAATTTCAAAAGTTTGGCGAACTACGGATGAGTCTACGTAAAGGCAGTAAGGCTTAGAGAAGCCTCGTTCCGGACAACAATTTCGTATTCCCCGGTCGAGCTAATGCTCTACGAGTAAGTCATTGAGTAGGGGGGGGACGGCAACGGCACGAAAAGGAGGAGATAAAGTGTGTATACTACGCTATGTAAAGAGAAAGGAAAGTTAAAAAGTTGACTTGCTCGACTCGATGTGTGTACACTCTGTCGCTATGGTCGGAGCATGATCGGCTAGAAATGAAGATGAACGACACCAAGCTCGTACCAATGCGGCGCTAGAAGGAAGGCCTAAGTCTTCGAAAGCCAAGGGTGAGGGTCTCACAATAGCCGGGTATTTGGCAGGTTTTAGACAAAAATAGGGAGACGATGGCAGATGGATACAAATATAGTGTGGATGGGCTGTCACCACCATCTTCGATCTTTCGCGAGGAGATCCGATCCGGTGGTTCAAGGCCGACGTCATTCTGCCCGTTGCACAGGTGTTAGTCCGGGTGATAAACAAGAGATGATCGCGTGGTATAGCTCAGACACGCCGATGAAAGTCGTCATAGCCGTCTTAGCTGCTCGAATACTGGGCAGAATTACGTAGATTGTATCGTGCGACGATATGCGCTTCAGATCACAAGATGACAAGAAAAGTTGTCAGCAAAACTTCGATCCGAAAAACCCGAGGATCTCGATTTTACTACTACTCTTTCTTTGTTGATTGTTTACTTTTTTCTATTTCCCTCAATCTGACTAGCTTCACCGCCCGGTACAATTGAGCAGCGCGTGCATACGTCTCTGCAGGTATGCATACGGAATACACCAACCAGCTGTCATTGACATATCTTATATCTGCACACGTAGATCCAATTAGATGACGCGATTGTATTGACATTCCCGTATGTGTGTGTGTAGGTGTACTCTTTCCCACTGCTTAGCCCTATCCGAACACGGGACGAAGGAATCAGGAATCAGCTTCGGGGCGGCTGCAAGCCACTATCGCATTTATCGGCCGTCACGCGCGATAAACCCAAACCCACCGATCCACCCACCTCTCTGTCCAGCCCGGAACTAGGTAGGAAGGCTAGGCGATTCTGGGAAGAGAGCCAGGACGAGGGCGCCAAACATACAATCAATCAGTTTTCGCGAGCAGTAAGTTTTAGCATTTATTAATCCAAGAATGCACCTCTCGGGATGCCTCTCTCCCTCCTAAACTCCTCACACCATTTTCGAACAAGATGCCGGTATACGTATCGTCAGTGCGGTAGGCTACGACGGTGATAAAACAATCGTGTGTGATGCGAGGTGCATGAACGTGTTTTATATCTTATCCCAAAGCAGGTAATAGCAAGGAAGAGGTGAGCAGGGGGTTGCAGGGTAAATCAAAGAGGGCTTAGGAGGATGAAGGAGGGGAGGGGGGTTAGTGGTGGTGCATTCGGTGGAAAATAAAGGAATAAGCAGAAACCAGGGCTCCCAAGGAAGTACGGCGGCAGGTGAGGGGTAATAAAAGAAAGTAAACAATCTGATGCGACCTTCGCGTCTGAAAGTAAACATCAAAGTTGAGCAAAAGACCACGGGTACCCCACCTCGACACCCCTGTTCGTCGCGATGTCACGGGATTTGAGCTCGCAGTGTGTTGCTATGGACAGGAGCATTGACCAAGTTTTGTACCTAAGTACCTCTTTTTTTTTTTCTAGCAATATTCCTTCTGTACGTACTTACCTACTTGGGAATTGGGGAGAGAGGGGGCAGCCAAAGAGGGGCAAGCTTTACTCTGAAGGAAGGGAGCTTGGGCCTTCACGAAAAGACTTCCGATGTTGCATCTAACAAATCCTTCATCATTTTGGTTCAAAGTTGCTTGCTATTGTTGCGTGCTTTCTCGGCCCGTCCAGACAGATGCGATCGGCAGTGCGCCTTGTGAGAAAAAAAAACCTTGCGTTCAAAAACCCAGAGCCTCCGCTATTTATTTGGTTTATCAAACCGCCCCTTTTTATAAACCCCTTTTATGCTGAACTTACCTACATGAATGTACATGCCTCGTCACAAACAAGTTTTCCTCTGTTACCAGTACTAAGGTTAAGATTTCTCCCTAATGCAAGTCAGTAACTCAATTGTACATAACCTTATGTACCTAGGTATGTACGTTATATACATATATCAGATCCATGTTAAGTACTATGTACACACTAAATCACCTGCAAGTAATTGATGCATTTGCAGTTCTTATCAATCAGCTCACCTAACCAACAGGACTTTTCTCTTTACGAGGAGAAAGCCCGTCTCTTTTCTTACTCTCACTATCCTCAGCAGGGAAATAATGCCGGACCCTCTGTTCTGTTAGTGCGCAGTCCTCCTCTCCTGATTGCCTCTGAAACGACCCCCACTTGACATCCCTGCAGAACAGCACTGGCAGATCTCAGATGCGGAGTAGCTCACTACGTAAAATTGGGGAAACAGGAATAGATGATCAACTCTAGTGTTGGCGTTAGTCAAGTAGTAGGTTCTCTAGTTAGAAGTTATTACAATATTATCTAGGTCACGTATAAACATTCGCGAGAGTCTCAATCGGAGAATTTCGTCTATATGACGTGAGTCGGGTGGTATCATGGTTTCTCTTTGTTTTTCTTCCTGGCTGGCATATGTTTACGAACGGATGTTTAAGCAACTAAGAACCAGACCCGGACACCCTGAGGATCAGGATGTTACCGTATGACGTCCCCCAAAAGGTGGTGTCACATTTGCGCGCAAAGACTGAATTGAAAGTCAAGAAGAAGAAAAAAAGAAAGAAGAAATAAATATAACATGGCATGATATGCTACGATACGATATCCTGATACTCCAGGTCAGCTCCTATTAATTTATTTTCTCACTTGGCCCAGTTTCCGCCCTTTGTTTCTGTTTCTGTCTGCCGCGTGTACGGTTCTTTTTCTGTAACACGATCCGATCCGGAACATACACCCATGAAGCTAACCGCGTCCGATCCTCGAGAAACAAAAAACCCCCAAAAATAATAGGGTAGGTAACGCAATGCCTTAGCTCAACGTGGGCTCAACCCGGTTCCCCCTCCCCCAAACTCTGATTCTTGAGTAACTGGTTCGCCGGTACTTCCCATAGGTATACAAATAGTGTATGTAGATAGTAGCTGGTATGATCATGTCCAGTCACGGCGAAATCCCGGAGATGAATATTCTTCGCCCGAGACCTCCACAGCAGGTAAATGCCCGAGTGAACATTAACTATTTGGTCGCGTGTATGGAAGTAGTAGAGCTAGTAATTGACGGATACTCTTTAGTATACGACTTACACCAGGATGTCGAGTTCGCACATTGGACAAGGAGGAACAATGAACAAAACATTACAGATACTATGTATCCATAGTCTTCCTATAGTATATACTCCCTTCCTATCTGATACATTGTTCCAATAATGGTTTATATATTCTTACTAGTAGCCTACATTATGTAATTCTATATCCCCCGCCCCCCATGTCTTAATGCAAACGACTAATGGCTATCTATCTAGACATATATTTTATAATCTATCAAGGGATGCTGGAATTGAAAGTTGACGAGTATGACAGTTCGATGATCGTACAACCCATCCTGGTATCTATTCTATCCCTGTTATCTATAAAAATAAAAAATAAAATAAAAAAGGCAGTTTGCTACCAATTGGCATGAATCGGTGAGCGTGGAATGAGGATGGTTAAAGAATGTAGCGGTGGGGATCAAACGGCGCTTGAAGCCCCAACCACGAGAAGATATGAATAGTCCGAGACATTCTTAAGGTCTACGCAGGGAAGCATTATGATAGCTTCGCGGCATACTCGACTCCCCTGCCCCCTCTTTACGATACATTATCTAGCTAGGGGCGGGGGAAATGGCGAGACGTAAATGATAAGAACCATGGCAACGACGCAGATACTATTATCCAACATATCGTGTACAGAATAGCCAAAGGCCAAGCCATGCTAGTATCATAGTATAGTATCCTATTACACCGAAGAATGTGCCACAAAATCTAGACAGCACACTGGTAGCAAATGCCTCGAGGAGGCTCAACCCGCTCCCCGGGGACCATACTTAATCAAAAACAACCCCTACAGTGAACCCTTTGCCAATCCTCATCTCCAAGCTGAGGACCCTTCCTATTTTTCGGTTTGTACTTATATAATTATATACTATAAGCTTTTACCTCACCTGTAGGTTAGAGCAGCATACTTAGTTATAAGGAGATAATGTTGACAAAGGTTCGAGTTGTGTATTTAGCATCTATAACCTTGAAGATTGTTTCGTCTCCTAGCCTGAGAAAATCGTGTTCATCGTGCTATGCGTAGCACTGCAATTCCGTTGCTGTCATGAAGTACAAATCGAGCCATTTACAAATGAATCTTCTAGATCTTTCCAGAGATGATATCGTTTATATAGTTAAACGTGTTTGGTTAAATAATATCAGATCTACTCATACTACAGGTAGATGCCCCAGAAACGCCAGCCACCAATATTTATAGTAATATATCTATTTAACAGCATGGATAGATGTGTAAAGGGTGTATAGAACTGAGAACTTTCCATAAATCCACCACCATGGACCAAACGACTAAAACATTCCTATGAGCACTTTGTGGTGGGGAGGGTTGGTATAGAAGGGGAATATATAGACATGTGTAGCATGAAGCTTTACGCTTAGAAAGACGAATCACTCATGGAGTGATCACTATATATGGCTTGATATAAGTATCATTAAAATATGGTGTACTATAAGTTGCAAATTCTCACACCATCTTACATTTCCTATTTTTCAGTTACATTTCTACGCTTCTTAGAGTTAGGACCATCTGGGCTCTGAGTGTTATCTAGCTTAACATAATTTATGAATCGGTAATAGGAGCCAGAACTCATGTTAAGACCTATTCGGTATTCCGAGGTTGTAAGGAGATATTGAAAAGCAAGCAAGTCATCTACCTGTGTAGTATAAATATTAATTCGTATATAGTAGAGTTTTACGTAGCATCCTCCTCAAAGTGAGTTTGGCTTGAAAAGCTGCTAAATATAGACCTTGTAACCTGTTCGAGCCCTTTTGTCAAAACTAAATATGTTAGAGATGTTAGAGATGTCAAAGTACGATCTATGACGCTTTTAAAGCCATACGCACGAGTCTGGCGACTATATTCTCGAAACAAACAGGTATATAAACGTAAACGACAGGTATTTTAATCATTGATTTCGAGCCTATAAGTATCTACGCTTGATATATCAAACTCAAATTATCATGGGTATCTGATAAAAAAAGTATGAAGGCAGACAAATAAAACGAGTCGTTATTAATATGCCAGGTAATCTATACTCTCTCTCTCATTGATTCATATGTAAACTGTATATGACCACCTACATGACGATGAGTTTTGCACCTTGCCATGGATATTATCGAGGGTGATAGATTAGAGATACATGAGATCAAGAAAGCATATCTTTTTATATGTATCGGCATCATATGGAGTTGTAGTCCTAGTTCCTCGCATAAAAACATCGTGGTTATTTGAGCTTTCGTTAGGTCGTTCGTGACATATATTCGCTCTTTTGATAATAGGTTGGCATGCCCCTTTTCTAGGGTCAAGGGAAGGAAGGATTAAAGTTGCCCAAAGGAATTCCTTTATGCGAAATTTCCTCGCAGCATGCATTCATGATAATTACACGAGATATAATCAAGTGATGTGCTGGGAGATATTGAGGCGAGTGTTGGGAAAAGGAGAGGGGAGGGGGAAAGCTTCCCGACTTTGTTGACACGAAGGTGGTTTGGTGATAGGCGATGCGGTTGCACGTTAGGAGAGAGGAGGGGGGGGATGAATGATGAAGATGGATTCTGATTATATGTTGATTAACTGCAATGTACTCCCTCGAACTTCGTAGCATGGGCAACCAAATTACCAACCTCCACCTATCCTCGCACGCTTGTGGTCAAACCACCCCTTCTGCCATTTTGTCACTTATTTTTTTTTTCGTTCTTCTTTTCTTTACTGTTAATCCATGTCCCAAGATCTTGATCCTTTTCGTCGTGAGCAACATTCAATTTCCAACTCCCTCTCCTCTGTCCCATTTTCATTTCCTCTTTTTTTTTTTTTTGTTCACTTGGTTATCGTCTCTCCTATCATGGTTAGCGACCTCTTTACATCAACAAATAGCATGTACATATACCAACCACCCGGTGCATTTCAGTCGCTGAATTCTGCTAATCTAATGTTTCCCTAGCGACGCATGACTGGTCATGAGTTTCTTTGCTTAGATTCAGAGACACGCTTTTTTCCGTTTGGATTGCATCATCATGTGGCCATTGGGGACAACTGGACAAATGATTACCCTCGCGGGCGAGGTGAAGAAAGACAAGGCGACGACTCCTACCAAGGAGATAGAGTACCAGCTAGCCCAAGGGAATGCGCCCAATCGATGTGAGGATGGCTCCTAGGAGGACATCCTCTCCTGTCAACCTGGCGCGACCCCGTCGCCCTCCATAATCTCAGATAATAGGTAAGACTCAAGAAGCGCCTTCGTCCGGCACGTGTTTTTAACTGTAGGCTCTTATTTAGCGACAGTTGCCATGAAACTGGTCTGGTTTCTCAGCCAGAGAAGCCCACCGAGGATCGATCATTCCTCCAACGAGACGAGCCTCTCTTTGGAAAGCAACCGTACGCCGAGAACCCTAAGTCTCACAAAATGGCCGCTTCATTTTTCTAACATCCTGGCGACAGGCGCGCGTCTTTCCCCAGAACCCAGGGTATAAGCGGAATCACTCTGCTCATCGAAGCCGCAAAAGAGCGCGCAGGCTCGATGGACTCCACGACGACTACTTCTGACGAATGCGCAATGTAAGAGCGACCCTAATGCCCCTTGGTCTGTCAGAAGGGATTTCACCTAACCTACGAGACATAGCGACGACAGCGATGATGACGACGAGGACCCCGGAAAACCCAATTTCTACCGAATTAGTGTCCGCCCTCCCCGCCGCATTAGACGAAGCCATATCGTTGAATGCCCACCGAAGAGCTACGAAATGACGTCCGATCTAAGCTTACTCCGGAAGCTAGGAGGCGACGGGATATATCGGCCGGAGACGATATATAAGAGCAAGGAACCCGACGACACCGATCCACAAGCGCTGTATTGGTTCATTTTGGAGAACTGCTCGCACTTCTGATAGACGAAGTTGTCAACTGCATACACAAGAGCGTATATCCATCGCGGCATAGCCGGCATATGATCACATGTTTTGGGGCAAGCGTTTACTTGCTTTGATTTATCTCGCACCTTTTTTTCCTACTGGAACCGGTACGTTTCAGGGTGGGCATTAGGGGTTGCTACTTTATGTATGCCATTTGAGGCTCTAGCGAAGCAGACTAGACCCTCTAGCGATAGCTGGCGTGTCTGTGCGAGACGATGGGAACGCCCGGATGGACTGGTCTAGACTGCTGAATACGATCCTATACCGTGACTAATGAGCGAGCCCGCAAGGACAGGGGCGCATTCGAGCTGTCTCATGAAATGACTAAAGTATAAAGGCATGATGGCTCTTACGATAAATTAAGGTCTCTGTCACCGAGGACTTGAAAGGGGCCATCGTGAGACCCGAGACTAGGTGGCTCGAGGTTGTCGTCGTTTGGCCTTTTTGATTTCCCTCTCTCTTGCTCCCAGCGACCTTTCTTGATTTCGTAAGGCTGGACAGGTTTCAAGGAAAAAACCCTTGGTCCTTTCCAATTTCGCGTAATGGCACGTTTGGAGGATAGCCAATATACCGCCATCGTGCGCCATTGGTCGGGTTTATAAATCTGCAAGGCACATTTACCGCTTCCGCGAGAACTAATTTGGTACGGTAGACAGCACTAGGGGTCAATCGTGCGTATGTATGTCGCCTGGACCCCCCTTTTCCATGGTCTTGAGCAGTGTAGAAAAAGAGCTCGGAACGTGCTTCTCCTCTTGGCGACGTCGATCACCAAGTTTCCATTTTTGAATTGTCTCCGCCTGTCATGGAGAGCCCGGAACGTCGGGTACGGCTACCATGCCGCGATGGCAGGTTGGTCGTGGGTATATACCGTCTGCGGTAGGTATTTAAGATGAGTTATGAGTCTCGATTGTTGGTGTACCTATCAGTCCCAGCGGAATATATATATATAACTACATATTAAGAAAAGAAAAGAAAAGAAAAGAAAATCTACGTCATAAACGAGAGAGACAAATATTTCGCGAGTCGACTAAAATGATTTCCTCTCTCTCCATCCTAGCGAGCGCCTTACTGGCCGCCTCTAGCGCCGCCGCGCACCCGTCGCGGTTCGCAAAGCGCGGCACAGGTGTGATCCAGTGTCCGGTAGTTTTCAGCGGCCTGGTGCCTGCGGATGCGACGGTAGCAGACTTCGACACGGCGTCCACATCACCGTTCAACACGGGCTTTGTGCGCGGCAGCGAGTCCTTTTCCGAGATCCTGCTGCTCCCCGGCGTGACGCCGAGCTCGCGTTTTGATAACGACAGCACCCAGGCTCTCGAGGTGACTATTAACGACCAATCGATCTTTCAGACGCAGAACGGCTTCCGCCGCGTCGGGCTGCAGTTTAAGGACGACTCGAATGAGGGGGGCCAGGGCGCCGTAGGCGTGCGCACGCTGCATTGGAGCGTCAAGCAGGACCCGACAAAGCCGTTGAACCTCACCCATGAGTACCTGGTACGTGAAGAAGCGATGCGGAAAGGAGGGTGGTTGTGGTGTATATATGGGTGCTAACTACCTGCGTCTAGAACGTATGGCACGAGGCCGCCGACTTCAGCGCGAACCAGTTCAACTTCGAGATGGGCACCATCATCGGGACCTCTGGCGCGGACAAGGACAACTTCAAGATCCTGAACCGACAAAACACTGAGGTGTTCTCCGTGCCGGTCGACGAAGCGGCGTGGCAGAACTTTGCAATCACCTTGGATTTTGACAAGAAGTAGGTCTTTGTCCTTACATAAAAAGAATACAACATTTATCGTAGGAGATACATATATATACTGACACTGACTGCTTACTAGCACAATTCAAATCTTCTACTCAGCAGGGGATGAGCCCCTCGCATCGGTCACCGATGTCCTCACCAATGACAACAGCGGCGGCGGCCAGTACCAGATCGGTATGCTGAAGAAGCCCACGGGGACTGACGATGTTGTCAACTCGGGCTTCCAGGAGACGGGCATTGATGAGGGCCAGATCTATGGCGGCCTGTTCCTCGAAGACAGCGCCGATGGTTGTATCTCGCTCTAACATGTCACTATATTTACCTATGTACCAACATTCAAAAAAGTATTCAAAAAACTCTGCATGGTCAAATGTGTAGAGAAAAGAGGCACTTTTGATAATTTAAAAAATATTTTTGTTATATCTTATTTTTCTTATTCCTAGTCTCTCTGCTCATATCCAATATGAATCAAGACTAGGCGTGATATTACGAACTCGAAACAAACGAAGATACTATAAGGAAAAGAAAATAGAGGAAAACCCAACTGACACTAGATCTACTAGTCCAGCCCCATTTTCACACGCACACATACACAATCATGATATTCTATACCATAGATCTCATCACAGGGGGCGCTGCCACCTTAAAACTCACCGTACCGCAGACTCCACCTCCCCTTCTTCCGGCCAAGCGACGGAGACACCGCCATCTCTTCCCTCTCTTCCCGCATCTTCCGACAATGCTCCGCCCAGCGGACCTGGCTCGGCAAAGCCCTGCGATCATCCGCCCGCAGCATCTCCTCCTCCAGACCCGTCGGCAGCTCGAACATCTGCTCTTCCTGCTTTTGCTTCTGTGCGTGCTCCGCCGCGAAGAACGAAGCATCGGCCGGGCTCCCGATAGCGACACCCACCCCCGCGAAGTCGCTCAGCGACAGGGGAGCCTCCAGCTCCACGGGCTGCGGCTCCGCGGGCAGCTCGAAGATCCGGGTATCGACCCTGAGCCCGGGGCCCGCGGGCCGGGGCTTCTCCTGCGCCGCGGCCGTCCAGTCCGGGTCGAAGAGGCCCGACGCGCGGGGCTGGCGGGTGGGCACGAAGAGCTCCGCGCTTGCCTTCTGGCGCAGCTGGTGGCGGCACGGAGCAGCAGCTTGGCGGTGGCTGGGGGACGAGCGGCGCGATGCGCCGCCAGGGGTTGCGCGAGCGCGAGCTCCGGAAGTAGGAGACGGGGTGCGTCCTGGGTTCTGGGGCGGCAGCGTCGGGCTCTTGGTCTGCCAGGCGGCGACGTCCTCGACGGGGGACTTGGCGACGCTGAGGACCTCGAAGTGCGGCGGGGGCCGCCGGCCCGCTTTCACGAGATGCATGTGGATGCTGCGGCTCATGCGCTCCTGCGCGCGGTCGATGAACGAGGTGCGCTTCTGTCGCGGGTGCTCGCTGTGCCAGGCCCCGCGCGAGGGGCTGGGTTCGCGCGAGGAAGAGGTGGAAGGGGATGGACGGGGCGACGGCGGCGGCTGGGTGGATGAGCTGCGGTACCTGGTGGATGACGCCGCTAGCTCGAACCCTAGGTTGTCGACGAGCGGATCGTCTTTGAGTGAGCGTCGATGCGGAGGTGCTGTGGGAGTGCTGGTCCGGGACCGGCCGCGAGACCCTCTGTTGTTATTCAATTCTGGGAGCTCATTCGCTTGGGAAGGCTGAACATGATTTCTTGCACGGTTGCTCTGGTTTCGAGCACGAGGTTTCTGTGAAAGAGGTTCATACGCTGCGTAGCTAGAGACGGGTCGTGAAGAGCCAGAGTTGTTAGGTACCTGGGTGTATGGGGGCTGTTGAGGTTGCCAGTTGCTGTTGCGCTTACTGGTAGGCCGGACCTCATAGTCTCTCATGGCTGGGGAGGGAACAGCTGATCTAGGATGGTGTGCGGTAACGTACTGTTCTCCATCGAAGGTCTCGCCTGGGCCTTCCTTGGGGTAGGCCTGGCGAAGCCTTCTAGACATTATGCTGTCATGTGAATCTTCTCCTGGCGGTGGTGGATTGTCGAATATAACGACAGTGGTGCTGCGCTCGCTTGAGACGCTATCAACGTCCCAATTTTGTTTGTTGGTCTCGATAGGTCCCCGTGGAGCGAACGACTGAACACGAGGAGTGGCAACTTCCCTATAATGCTCTGAGAGACCCCCGAGAGCCTCGAGCCGGAGTAGGCTTTGACGTCTTCGGTCACTCATTATAGGGAATGAGATGTAGAGAAACGTGAGATTCGAAGATTGTTGGAAGTGTGAACTGTTGAAAATATGATCAATAATAGACCTTGATGCGGAATATGGAATAGGAATAGAGAAGGGATATACAAAAATATATGAGGAATGATTATTATACCTGGGCCCCGATGAATTGGATCAAGGAGCCTGGTGCGGACCGGGCTTTAAACAGTAGATTTGTTCGGGCGTGTTGAGATGTTATATCATCAACAGGGCTGCTTTGTTAATGGGCCAGAACTCTCCAACTAAGATCAGCAACAATAGCTATTGTTCGCAGCGGCATTCTTCTTTGTGTCATATCCATTTGTTCAGAGACAATGAGCGTATAGGCAGAACCACACAAAGAACTTGAACAATTTTCTCATAACCATGACATTGTTTAGTCTCAAACACCCTAATGCTCGAGAAAGTCCTAATTGACTTAGACAACAGAAAATGCTCCTTGTTGATACATCACTTGGGAGTAGATAACCCGTCGGCTAGCCGATTATTCACCAAGACAATAAAATACTTGGCGATACAAGAGTTCAGGGATCATAATGGTTGATGTTTACTTCTTGTCCTTTTCTTTCCTTCTTTTTTTCATTCCTCATTCATGTGCAAAGCCCAATGAAGACTCGTGCCATTGCAGCACATTCAGGCCAAAGAATACATCTTCCGACCAAATACATGCCTCCCTTCATATCCCTTTATCCCTAGCCATCATTTGCCTATTTCGCCGTGGCCATGCAAATCAAGAATGCGAGAGCTTTCACAAATCTGATATCGCCAAAATGCATCCTGTTTTCATCACTGCCTCGATTACCCGTAGACCTTCTGCTACTGAATGATCTATTGACATTCGGTAGAGAATGGTCTCTGTCGTGTTCTGACCAGACACATCAAGCAACGTATCGGTAAGCAGGAGGGCCGTCACTGAGTTCCACCCGTTCCACATACTCTCGACTGAGTAAGTCTTCAATTCTATTCTTGATGAGAGGCAAGTCTGGTTTGAACCGGCCGGCCAGAACCTGAATGACTTCCGTGATGAGCTGAGAATGAAGGAGCTCTTTCCGCTGTCTGGAATATCTGTTAGTAAATTTGCTAGAATGAAATGGGATCCGGTATGCGGGTTCATACTTCATAATACGGACGATGGCAGCGTCTATAACGTATTTTCTCGTCTCTATGGTCTTCTGGTCTGTCTCTTTGCGCTCATCATCGTTTTCGACTTTGTTAGCAGCATTGACAGAGGGCACCCTTAACTTGATCGTCTTGCTAACGAACTCGCGGTTGAAAGTAAACTGGTCAGTAGGCTTTGCGGCGCTATTGGCTTGAGATTCCTTGGACTCCCCGGACTTTTTGGTAAGTAAACGGTATGGTTTTAGAGAGGACACCGAAGTGAGTGCATTGATAAGATCTGGTTGGGGGATACTGGTGGCCGCCTGAATTTCTTCAAACGTTAACCATTCGTCCTCTCCAACATTCTCGAATAGCAAAAGTACAATCATGCCGTATGTAGATATGTTAACATCGTAGCGGCGATCCTTCGCAAGGGGTCCCGTGGTTTTGCCCGGAATTTTGGGGAACAGGCATTTAATGTCTGCTGTGCCTGCACTGCCAACCCAGGTGAGGACTCGGCCGTTGCGATTCTTAGTATAAAACTCGAAAAAGCTCTCTTGGAGTCTCTGGATCTCACGTGGGTAGGTAGCTTTGATTTTAGGCCCATCCGCGAGACCGGTAAACCGACCCATGACTTCTTTGGGCCAGTTGTTGCCTGCGAGGACGGAAATACTGAGATCGATCTGATTATGCTCCAACGCACCGAGGCCACGAACATGGTTTCGGTAGTCCTCTGTAGTCTCTTTGGAAGTACTCATATCCCTGAACATTCCTTCAAACTTCTGAGTGAAATTGTTGCCCAGTTCCCGCTTCATCCGGGAAATCATCTCTTGTTCCACTTCCTGGCTCTCTGACTTGCCATGAAGTAGACGACGGGCTAGATGCTTTTGGTAATACTGCTCGAACTTGTCCTTCTCGCCGATATACCTGAGTAAGGTGATGGCCTTGTCGAGAACAACGTCTACCTCGGCTTCGGTTTTACCCTTTATGCCGCGCTTGAGATTGTCATCAATAAAGAGGGAGACGAACTCAGCCCCACGGCCGAATGAATTGACGAAATCGGAAAAGCTCTTGGTCAACGCCGTCTGTAGAGTAAGATCTTCGTCGAAACATGTGGTCCAAAGTCGGTCGAACTTATCCTTCAACAACAAAACATCGTCGACCCACTTGATTGCTGCTGCTGTCTGCTGGGCTGCGGCATTCATTTTCTTAGCACTGCCTGCCGGTTCTTTCGAGTCGCTGGTTTGCGCGATACTGAAGTCGGTGTTCCTCAGCGTCTGCTCGATTTCGTTGCCCAGCTCGACGACACGGACAGCTAGCGCATTACGCAGAGCTGTCTTCTTGGGATCGATGCGTGAAACAAGGTTATACAGGATGGTCAAGTCTTCGATTCTATCGTTATCGATCATGGAACGAATCCCGCTACCTTCCAGGTTAAGAAATTCCTCCAGATGCTTAGAAATGAGCTCCTGCTCAACCACCGCCGCGATTTTGTGTATGGATAAGGGGGATACGGTTGTCTGGCAGCGGCCTGCCTCTTCGGCAAGGCGACGCTTGGTATAGCGAAGCCAGGCGCTGGCATCGCCCTCGCGGAGCAGTCTCTCGCATTCGGATTTATAGAAGACATGGCTTGTCCGGATGTAGAAGGGCTCAAAGGTTGTGAGGTAAAGTCGTTCTTGTTCCTGTTCCTCGTCCGTCTCGAAAAGACACTCCAGCATAGAGATACAGCTGCGTATCAGGGCCTTGTCGATTACATCGCCTTCCCTCTCCATGTTGATCTGGTCTATAATCGTGGCGTTGAGAATGTCGAATACATGATACTGGGGTTCTGAGGTGCCGAGACCCGACCGCAAGATGTGGTTACGGAAGAGGCCAATGGTGGTGGTATAGATGGAAGGGCGACTGCAGTCCTGGGTATAGCCTCGGTCGAGATACATGAGGATGTCGGCAATCATATTCATTGACATGTTGTGGCTCTCCCACGAGCCACGGACGCCCTTGAGGAACTTCTCGCCCATAGAACGACGTTCCGCGATACTGGTGCCGGGGGCTTCGTCCAGAGTGATGCTTATGAGATTCTTGGTAATGAGAGCCCAGATGGGGGGCATGACCTGCTCGGCAAACCATTGTTCCTCAAAATCCTTTACCCGGTCGTATAGCTGGTTTCCGGCCTTCTTGAGGACAATCTTGTACGAGTATCGGTAGAGCTGCTCGAAGGACAGGTCGCCGGCATTCTTGTTGTGGATGTCGCGGAGGGCTTCTCGTAGCTTATCCCAGCATTGCTCGAAATCGTCTGGCTGGCCGGGTCGACCTACAGGCTGTCGTGGATCCAAAGTCAGTGGGGATTGGAGGTGGAGCATCACGGGGGGAATCTTCGTACCCTTCGAGGGGGCCGTATGCGTCCCCGGGACCCCGAACCTCCGCGTCCAGTGATCATCTTGTCATAACCTCTGGGGATGGAATGGTTGACTATATATAACAAGCGCAACGATGATTAGGATGATGGGATACAACAGTAAGGGAGAGGTGTTTACAAGACACAAACATAAACTTACTCTACGAGGACAAATATAAATGTATTTAGGGAATTTTGGTGGGTTCACGATAATAAGAGTGATGAGGAGGACGGGGGTCGACGTTGTATAGTTGACATCTCCATACAGCGGGGGAATAAGGTAGGGAAGGCTTGGTTGGGGAGAGGAGAAAAAGAAGATAGGAAGAAGAACAAAAGTATTAAAAAAAGAAAAAAAGAAAAAAAAGAAGAGAAATATCTGTGTAGGCTATGTCAGTATCGCATTGTTCGTAAACGTAAAGTAAACTAATGTGGTAGTGAAGTTTTATAGTTGGTACCTGGAATGAAGTAAAGTAAAATAAAATAGAAGCAAGTAAAGTGTTGGATACCCAAATGGAAGGGCAAATGGAAGGGTCTCAAGGCCAAGCTTAGCCAATAAGAAGACACCCTAAGGAGGTTTAGATTCATCCACTATCTGATCCCTGCACTTTCTCAATGATGTATGGAGGCGGGACCTAATGTAATCCATGTAGGCAGTATTACTAATTCACATTGACAGCTGCTAGTGGCATGCCATGAGCAATCTTGCCAGCTGAAAAGCTTAGTTAGTTTTTTTTTTCTTCTCTAATAGAATGATGAAAGAGGTGGGGGAGAGAAAGAGAAAGTTCCAATTCCTTCGAAGCTTCAACACTAAAATTTACATCACAGAGACCTTTCTTTACCTACTCTTTTTTTACCTCATTGTCACGCACATATACCCATATAACATATCAATGGGATTATTCAGTTTAGTCTTTTATTAGCAGATGATGAGATCAGGGACAGCTATCGGTATCCTCAAACCTATCCTGCGTCCCTTGAGGACGCCCTCTTCTCCTCCTCTCTCCTCTCCCCTCTCCTCGCCTCTCTTCCCTCCTCTCCTACGCCCATTCCCTCGACTACCTCGAACTTCCCAACCCGCAGCCCGTCGGTTTGCGCATGCGATACCGAAGCCTCCCTCTGCGCCATCCTCGAATTCATCCGATGCGAATAAGCGGCGCAAACTTGCCGAACCTCACTATCAGCTCCGCTTCACTTGTGTGCCCTGCAGCCATCGCTCGACCCATGTTGTGTCCAAGCAAGGCTATCACAAGGGCTCCGTCCTCATAACCTGCCCCGAATGTCGGAACCGCCACATCATCAGTGATCACCTCAATATATTCGGTGAACGCAAAATCACCGTCGAGGATCTCATGCGGGAGAGGGGCCAGCTTGTCAAAAGGGGAACCCTGGGCGAGGATGGCGACATTGAGTTTTGGGAGGACGGCACCACAACCCCGCACAACCCTGACTCCGAAAGCAGCTCCAGCTCTCCCTCGATAGGCAAGGCGGAGAAGAATGGAGCGCAGGAAGAAGAGCAGAACGAAAAGCAGAACGAAGAGCAGAGGGAAGCAGGGGAGGAGGAAGCGGCTAGAATGCGGGACGCCAGAGATCCCGCATCTCACTCTACAAACCCAGAGCCCTCTACAGGGACCATGCCCATAGGTGGGACAAGTACTCGTCCGTCAGTAACTCATTCTGCATCCTCACATACCGTACCATCGACGCGTCGACAGTACCATCCTGACGTAGTACAGTACATAAAGCGTGTCAACCTATACATCGGGAACGGCACCAAGGTTGATGAGAGGGGTAGGCGGATATATGAGGATTTCAAGCTGGAGCCGGAACAGGAGCCAGAACCAAGACGTGATCAGGGAATTGTATCTCCTCCTACCTTTTTCACTTATAAAAAGATTAATGCCGACCGCGCACCGTTCACCGACGAGCAAAATCTTCGGGTGAGAGCGGGCTGGAGACACCCTGTGGGACCCTTGCCCGGTGGGGAGTATCCCGAAAGAGGCCCCGCGACTCGGATCCCGCTCGAGGAGCTGCGTAAACTAAAATATCCGGTGGCCTTCCGCCGCAAACCGCAAATCCCCGATCCCGAAGAAACCCCTTCTGAATTCCTCTGCTTCACTAAGTCGAACGCCGGTCCCGGTAAACCGCGTGCTCCTCCTGTAATTACCTCGGCTCCAGTGCATCCTAAAATATTGACCCAGAACGGCACGTTTAGCTCCGAATTCCAGGTCCAGTTCGTGCCCAGTGATAATCGCTTCAGATCCGTCCGCATGATCGAACAGACCGTCCCGGAAAAGCCACAGGCCATGTGGCCCCAGCACGTCCCCGGCAGAGACATGTCGGAGATGGACAAGCTCGAGGCTTATTCGCGCGCGAGCACCGACCTCTGGGGCAACGAAGACCTGACCAAGAAGATGCGCTCCATGATCGACAAGTTTATCGACAGGGCGCGCAAGTCCCTTTTCTGATCTAATTAGATCGGATCAGATCGGATCGCCTGTTGTACATAGATCTATAAATCAGGCCAAACCTTGTCCCAATCCAGTATTTATTGTCCCTTGTACCCCTCCTATATATTTACTACCAGGCGCGGATGGTATTGTACTCTCGAGATCTTTCGGTGTAGAGATCTTTAGACCGGCCGTAGTTGTGGTGGATGGGTAATTCATCCACCGAAGGCTTAAAAAAAAGCAATTGCATATACGATGATCGAGAGTTACCTCGACTCAACCTATACATTATGATTATCATGTACTGTAACTATAAACCATTGTCCCTCGGGACGGGACTTGCATTCACACCCCGCATAGATGAGAACGAATGACAATCAAACTTGAGAACTTATTTGATTATTTGTGTTTTTGGTGAAATCTAAAGGCTACTGAAATCAAAAAGGAAGAAAATTAAAATGTGCTTAGATAGGTATATCTGTTGCTGCTCAGGGTATCAAAACCTCCATCCTCACTCGACCATATACGTATATATTTTCTCTGTCATCTTCACTGCTCCCTCCGCCTATTTCGATTCATGAATCCCTTCTCCTTTCTTCTCTTGACCTTCTTCTCGAACCTGCCCTTCTTCCACTTCCCGAAGCGCTCCGGCTGAGCTACCGCTTCAATCTTGCGCTTTCTGGTCCTGTTTTCGCGTCTCCTCCTAGCGCGCTCGCGCACCGCGAGGAGCTGGCTCGTGTACTCCGTGGTGCCGAATTTGCGCTGCAGCGTGTCCATTACCTCGGTGGCCTTAGTTCGGAGGCCTTCGTGTCGGGTCTTGAAAACCTCGTCAACAGAGAATGGTGTGGGGATAGAAGGGTCGGTGATGTGGTTGAGAGGGGCCAGTATGGTACTGAGGGCGGGTTGGAGCGAGATTTGAGGTAAGGTGGTGGTGAGCACGGATACGATTTCTAATGCGGCCATCTTGGGCACGAGGGCGCTTGATTTGGGAGGGGTTTCTTCAACCAGAATGTCAGAGAGCCAAGTGAAGAGCACTTGGAGCGTGACCTTGGGTCCACTTTCTGCAACATTCCCCTTGACATCGAAACCACCCCATTCTTCCTCCTTATCGTCCTCTTCAACTTCTTCGTCGTCATTGTCTTGGGAATTATTGTCATCTTCGTCTACTTCCGGCTCGGAATGGCCACTTTCCATGAAATTGCTCAGTATCAAAACAATCCGACCGATTTCGCTAGCTAGTGCCTCTTCCAGATCAAAGCAGACTTGCGACGGGTTATTCCAGATATCGGTCGAAATATCGTTGGTCTTGAGCTGTTTTCTCTTCCAGCGAGATATTGTTGCTGGACTGAGTACACCAACAGCGTGGATGACTAGCCGTTCGATCATTGGCATATCAAGCTTAAGACCATGGGACCCAGTGATGGGCTGGATTCGTTCAGTCTTTGCATTGCTCTGAAGGAAGTCGGCAAGATATGTGTTCATAAGTCGTACACTAGAGACCTTGACAGCCATGTCGAAATGCGAAAGAGTCGTCGGGGCCAATTGCCACAGCTTCTCGTGGGACAGTGCTTTACTAGGATGCTTTTGGATTAGGATCGGTATTGTCTCGAGAACCATCTTCATCAATTCCGCATCTTTGGAGAATGTTTCGTAATCGTCCAGAATCTTGACTATAGTATCTAGTAGAAGCTCGAGGTCCTTTCGGTCTTTCGACGCTGGTTCCCTAGCCTCAAAATAAAGAGCTAGTGACTGGATGGCAAGCCGGAGAACCGAGGGATTATCATCTTGATCGAGCCAATTTCGTGCCAGGGTTAAGAACTTAGAGTTGCGTTCCTTATCTGCCTTGCGGAAAATCTCTTTGATCAGTTCACCAGCCGCCAGCCGACACTTCTCACTATCGTCGTTTGCCAATACAAATATCAAGGGGATAAAACAAGCGGTTGCAATCTCTTGGACGAAATCGTCGGCGGATTTTGTTAGTAGAAGGTGAATAACCTCCATAACCGAGAGACGGCCCCCTTCTCGCTCGTACTTGAGATTGGCTACAATGAAGGTCAACTGTTTGGCCCATCTGCTCTTCCGTTGTGGGTAGTCCCGCAGGAATTGGAAGAAAGCCCCACGAGCCAAGTCCCGAGTGTCCTTGTCGTCATTTGTTATCATGACTGTTCCCACGTAGTCAAGCGTATCGTACACTGCAGCGGTTTCTACCTTGCGGTCAAGAACCGACCGCAAGAAATTGAACGTAATATGTCGATACTGCGGCTCGGTCAAATCATCTTTGAGTTTACCAAGAAGCATATCAACCGCAGCGTCTTTGACAACCACATCACGTCTATCTCGAATGATGACTGACATGAGTTTTAGAGCTGTTTGTGCGAGATCTGCTGAAGTAGACGTTGACATAGCAATGCTCTTGGTTGCTTCTTTTGCCGACACCTTGTAAAGCTTTGTCGAGTCATCCGTTTTGAAGGGTACCTTAACAAGGACAGTGAGAAGTTTGAAGGCTGCCACCTTAACTTCTTCTTCTCCTGCAACAACGGCATCTCCCAATATCGGAATAAACCCGGTTATATTCCCTGCGTTCCTCAGGCTGTCATGCTTCCTAAGTATAGAACGAAGGACGTCAACTGCAAAACGAACCAGCTTGTAGGTGTATTTGCTAGTCATGCCACGTTCACCACTTTTCTTCGCACCCTTTTGGATGAGATACCGTCTGAGCTTAGGGTCGATCTGAGGCTCCGACCGAGGCTTTTCGCTCTCGTATGCTTTTTGTATGACCTCGTAACAGAACACTAAGGTATCACGGCTTTCAGCCGCAGCGTTGCCCATCAATCCGGTGGCTATGCGAGATAACAAATCATCAATTTTCCTCACCATCCGAAGATCCAGTTTCTCTGACAACAACGCTTGTAACGGGCGAATAAGCTCGACTAAATGATTAACAGAGGCTGTCCGGGCAATGAGCTCCATCGAATCCTGACTTTTGCTGCTCTTTACCTCCTTCATCTTACTCACGTATTCCTCGGCATCTTTTTCTTGACCCGTGGCTCCGAATATATCATCCATTATGATTGCCACAATGTTTTCGAGGCAGTAGTCAAGATCTCCTGGTTGAAACTGAGGAATTACTTGGAGTAGGATGCTATGCATTGTGTACGATAGCACGTGAAGTTGGTAGCCTGTCGTAAGTGCTCCTCTTAATTCACTCAGTACGAACCCAAAATAGGAGGGCCCTAAGAGCAATGACATTTGAGACAGAGTATCACGTGCCATTTCCCGCGATTCCCACGCCTTACTCCGAAGAATATGGCAAATATCGGTAAGAACTCCAGGAATCTTCTGGTTCGAAGTCTCCGTTGGAAGAAGCTTTAGTAGTTTCACAATGATAACACCGACAGGAACACGAGCGCTGACGGTAGTCTCATCCTTTTCATGTATATAATCCAAGAGAGGCGGTAGGATGTTGGAAAGGACATCTTCGTTGAACTTTTCTTCTGCAGGCATCGTCGTTGTGAGCCGATGCTTCGGATGGTCCTGTGGTACATCAATGTCCATGCCATTTTGGTTTCTCTGTCCAGCTGCTGTTGACAGGGCATCGACAAATTTACCGATAAGCCTGACGAGTTGCTTCTGCTCATCTGGCTTCGATTCGATATATCCATTATATCGGCGAAGTATAGCACGATATTGTGGCCATTCCAGGGAAACACCCAGATCGGAGATAGTTGTAGCTGCCTGCGCACCAACTCCATGATCATCTTCTCCAGCCTCGCGATTAAAGATGAAATGTTCAAGAAGAGGCACGAAGAAATGAGCCAGATGCTTGCTCGTCAGTGGAGAATGGAAGTTGACCTTAGATAAGAGCTGTAAAGCTCGGATTTGTCGTGCCGCAGCCGGGCTCGAGATATTATTGAAAAAGCTGGGGTCTGGGTCTTTCTCATCAGGTTCCGGGACAAGTGGTACCAGATCGGCAATAGGGCTCCATGTTGGGATTTGAGAGACAATATGCCCAAGAACTCTCACCGTCTCTCTTCTCACAGTTTCGGAGGTTTCTTTAGCATTTGAAAATATAGCAGGCATGATAATGTCCGAGAGTATCTCAAAAAATTTATCATTTTCATCAGCCTGCGCACTAGCAGCTGCTTCAACGAATTTGCAAAGGCCGTCTGCTGAGTTCGCCGAAAGGATGCCATACTCTTCATCGTGCTTAATGTAGAATACGAAATTGTAGATCAATGGTTTCCATTCCTGTGACGTGAAAGGAAGGTCCCTTGCCCCTGTTATCGTAGTGAAAGCTGCAAGCCGTTTCGTATAATCTGGCTCGTCAATCCGATTTATCCTATAAGCATTGAGATCCGCGCAAAGAGCAGCTATCTCAAGCAACGCAGGTTGGCCTTTAAGAAGAACATCCAGGACGCTGGACAAAGCCTGTCGGCTCGTTCTATCCTTGAAGAAACCGTATAGAGATGCTATAGTGGAGTAGATACGCTCCTTCAGACTTAGGTCAAGTGTCTCTCCCTCCAAATGCAAGAACTTTTCAAGCATTGAGAGAATCACGCCCTTGATTCTTGGATTCACTCGTTTCGATGGTTGGTCGAGAAGGAAAACAGAAACACCAATAAGGTCGGCAACATGCTTTGAATGCTGTATGATCGGAGACAATTCGACCACAGATTCGACACATGCCATCAGAAGATCTCTTCCGATATCACCCTCCGAATTCAAAACTTGGCTGATTGTCTCGAGAATCAGGTCGATATTTGGTTGTAACAATTCTTCGGCAATTAGCTCGTTAAATTCGGATTCTATGGCTGGCTGCTGGGATAACTTGATCAGATTTCGTATGATACTCAATGCAAAAATCCGAACTTCGTCCTTCGACTTCTTAGATGCTAGGCATTCCATCAGCTTCCTGATGATTCTCTCATCAAGGCCTAGGAACAGTGCGGTTCTAGGGAATTGAGAGAGCGTTAAAAGTAATTGAAGAGTGCCAGAAATGCCCTGAGTATTTTCAATAGCGAGCTTGTCTAGACGGGGGCTTATTGCTTCCTGGACAATTATGTCTTTGTAGGGGGTCCAGTCAAAACCAGGCGCATTACAGAGAAGCGCCACCACACACTTGAGTGATGTAGTACGGGCCGTCCGAAATAATGAGACCTGCGTAGATGAATCCTCCTCCTCATCTTCAGTGTTTTGATGTAGTTTCCGGCAAGACAAGACAAGACAGTATAGCACCGCATTAATGATACGGTCAGTATAAGTTAGAACGCTACTACCAAGCTCGTTGATCATAGACTCCATCATGTTCAAAAAACCGACTTGCTTGCGTACGGTCATGATTTCATGTTTGAAAGCATCTTCCCTCAAAGTAGCATTCTCAACGACCCGAACACCACGAAGATCGCCTAGCGCAATGTCAAGGAAATTTCCCATATCTTCTACACTAAGCTGCCTTAGGACGGCGAGCCTTGTTGCATGTAAGCCGTGGCGGCCACTCGCAATTCCCTTTTTGGAAATTGACCTTCCGTACAGGAGTCTAAGAAGTACGGGCATCATCTCAGGCTTGTGTTCTGGTTGTATGCGCTGATCGCCTTGGAACAGCACTGTGAGTTCATTTTTGAACCTAGCCTCGTCTAGGAGATACTCCAAGTTCTCCTGGTAGGGTTTGATGCCTTCTTGTTTCCAGGTTAGGATAGCCTTCAGCGCTGACTTCTGCACTTCTATGTCTCCGTTGGAAAGCAACTTGAGAAGAGCTTCATAGACTTGCTGGCTTTGGTAGAGCACCTTCGGATTTGAAAACTGAGAGAACACGCCGAGAAGGGCCTTCTTATCAAAGAAGGACCACGAATTGCCCAGAGACTCCTCGGGAAACTGATCTTGTGCGTCCTGCTCTTCACCATCAAGACTCCAGGATAGAAAGAAAGGAACCAGCCTCCGAGATCTCTTCTCTCCAAGCCCAGGTAGGGCAGATAAAACTTTAATAGCCTGAGATCGTGCGTTGAGAGGCGTCGCCGACACGATGTCCTGACTTTCCTCGAATGATTCAAGCATGATATCAGAAGAATTGTTGAAAACATGTAGTGCGTCTTCAGCTTTGTTGTGAAGATCTGATAGGTTCCGACACTCGAAGTCAGTTTGCCCTGTGATTGACGGAGCAGTTGTCCCGTGCTGCGGTCCTTCCCAACGCTTCGACGGCACCTCAAGCCAGGTGAAGGTAATCTCACTAATAGCATCGTCTCCAGCTTTTGTCTGACCAATTTGTTTCAATGCATCGACAGCCGCGTCCCACACAGGTGTCAAACGCACAGCTAGCATCCCAAAAAGAAAGAAAGGAACGGCCTTGAGAAGCCAGGAAGTTTCATTTAATTGAGCATAATTCGCCGCAAGTTTCCGCATATGCATAGAGATACCACGAATATTCTGGAGGTCTAACGGCGTCTGCTCTATCTGAAGCATGATTGCCAAGGAATTTAGCTCATCATTTGCTGATTCGAGCTGATTGAGTAGACGAAGAGACGCTAGTCTGTGGTTATGAGATGGGGCCGAGAGATTCTCTACCAGGCAAGAAAGAAACGGATCTTCCTCCTTGTGACTACTAGTGCTGGAGTCACTCTGAGACTCGGGGCTTCGCTTAGTATTAAGTTGGTCTTCATAGTCAATCATAGCTTCAAGGAACCCCGTAAAACGGCAATATCGTGGGGTAGCTGCTTTAAGCAGGGGCGCAAGAGAGGTGTCCAACTGCCCAGTAACCTTACTCATTTTCAAGTAAGCCGAAAACCCCTGACTGACGATAAAGCGAGCTTCTTCCGTTTCAAGGGAAAGCGACGGCTTCAGCGCGAGTTTAAGTTTCCTGAGGAGTAGCTGTGCGATAGGGCTGACAGTCGATGGGCGGACCGTCGTTGACTCTAATAGGTGAAGGAGGGCAGCATATTTAGGTAAACACTTATCGCGCCACGTTTTTGGATCTTTGTCGTAGGCATTCGATGCACCCTGCTCGGGAAAGGGAGATATCTCCAGCCTTTCAAACTTGGTCACAATTTGGTCCTGCCACGATTGTGGTAGAGAGAAGTCCTCCGCCTCTGCAACAGAAGGGAGGGCGCGAGATTCCACCATGCGAGGCAAGAAAACACAGAGCATATCTTCATTCGACCCCCGCGACCAATGTGTAACAACAAACCTAGTGTTTCCTGTTAGTTTTCACACAATTCTTTTCGCTATCCTTGGACTGAGGTCTTACTTCTGGAATGGTTTGAGGAAGATACTACGAAACCTAGTAGCATCGAGGTCCGAAAAGTAGGAACAGAATGGAATAAACCATTCCATCAAGGGTTCACGAGTCATAACAGCAAGGAAATCATTTATATGCGGGATGATAGAATCCATTGGCGCTTGCTGCCATACAATGACCACATTGACTAGAAGCTGCTGCCAAATCGCGGCGGGATCGGCATCGCCCATCCGTTTTGCATCCTTTGATATGGCTTGTAACGATTCCACAAGGCATTTTAGTAGGATTGACCAATCGGTGATTCTAGTACCTTTCCTAGTTCCAGATATTGTCCCGATGCACCTGATATAGAAACAGTTGCGCAACGAGTATTCAGCACGAAGTTTATCCTCGTTGCTCGCATCAACGACAGACTTCGATATAGGACCAAAGGTTTCGGCCGTCGTATGGTGCACAACGCTTACTAGAACACCACACACCAAGTCAGACCAGGTTATGGGTTCCAAAGAGAGGCATTCTTCATTCGGCATAGAGGCGATTAATGCTCTGATCAGTTCGGGGCCGGTTGTATGTATGCCATGGCCTTGGCCCTTGACGGCTTCGGCAAACATGGTCATCAATCCGTGGTAATAGAGCCCAAAATGACGACTGTCCCTACTGGCTGTAAAGTCATCTCTGACATGGTCTATGAGACGAGTGAGGGCCTTTTCTCGGTTGGCTGGAGCTGCTGCCTTCTTCACCAGAAAGCTCAGTGCCTCGGCAGCGAATCTGGAGATGTGTGGAGGATTTCGAGCTTTGCCGAGTAGCGGCGCAAGAGCATCGAAGGTCGGTCGGATATCTGGGACGAGGAGCTTCGAAAGATATTTGAATAGGAAAGCTAGGCAGGCAAAGGTCCATTCGATGACATCCGCTGCTTGAGATCGGCTAGCAATGTCAATAATTAGAGACAGGGCGCGAGGATAATGTTTCTCAAAACGAGTGCCCAGATCGTGTGCGAATGCTGTCAGGAGGTCAAGCAGTGATTCTAAAGCCTCCGGTTCCTGCAACGATATATATTTCACCAACAATTCCATGATCTGGTCCTGGAAGTGTAGAATCTGAGGCAGACTGTCGCATAGCGGCTGTATCTCCCTCCGGAAGGAGATGTAGCTCTTGGAGACATTGAGATCGGCCCATCTTTCCAGACCATTTCTCAAATATGAAGTTGTTGCTTCGAGATCTTCTGCGTCGAGGTCGTGACGCCGTACTTTGCGCAGAGGGTCGAGGGAATGGAGCTTGGAGATCTTGGTCGAGAAAGATTCCCATCGGTGGTTTTTCTGATGAGGCGTGCTGTTCTTGCCCTTGCGGGACTTGACTATTCTTCCCGATTGTGTAGAGGGCATCTTTTCTTATACGATGCCCTCGAAGTGAGAGGCGCAACTAAATCGGTTGTCGTTCTTTTTCTTCTTCTATATCATTAGAACGGTGCTGGTTGAAATCTTCAAGTATATGGCCCCACTCTAGATTCGCATCGAGAGAAAAAAGTTCCAGTTCAACTTTTTTTTGGATAGAAAGTACAGGCATATTGCTCAAGAAGCTAAGATAAGAAGATAAGATAAACTAATAGCTGCGTTATCGATCTTATCGGCCTTATCGTATTTTGCAGCTTATAGCTTATCCACTAGCGCAGCGCAAATCATCTTTTATTTACATACATGCAGCATGGTCCGTCGGGGCAACTACTTAAGTACTTCTTCTAACAACTGAAGCTCAAGCTAGCTTCTGAATGGGCATATTATTATTCCACACAACGTCACCTTCCAACAGCCATGGCCGCCAAAATGTATGCACCAACCTAGTCCTTTTCTCCTGAAAGAAAGAACTATCATACTAATTGATTCCAGCCTTGTTTTAGGTAGCCTCAACGGCAAGATCGAATCTGCCTTCCAGAAGCTCGCGACCTTACATCAGAAGCAGAACTTCTCGTTTGCCATCGTCACTGGCAACCTCTTCAGCGCCGATCAGGATGACGCCACTATATCGAGGCTACTAAGCGGTGCGATTCAGGTGCCAGTCACCACCTACTTTACTGTCGGCACGCTACCGTTGCCTCAAGCCGTGGTTGAGCGCATCGAGAAGGACGAAGATGTAAGAGGATTCACCACCTAAATTAGACGTGTCGCATTGACGATTGACCTTTGTGGTATTATTCAGATATGCGAGAACCTCCATTTTCTAGGGAAGCGAAGTATCACCAAGACCTCCGATGGCGTACGAATTGTCACACTGGGCGGGATTCTGGACAAGACCGTGATTGGCGGGCAGTCAAAGGAACAGCATCTCCCCTTCTACACCGCCGACGATGCGAAAGCTCTCCGTGGCGCGAATACGACCGACATACTGCTCACTACCTCTTGGCCTTCCTCCGTCTGGACCAACTCGAACGTAACGCTCACACCCGAGAACCAAGCCGCGATAGCCAGTTCCGCAGAGGTGGCGGATCTATGTGCTGCTCTTAAGCCCAAATATCACTTCTCGGCGTCTACAACCGATTTCTTCTACGAGCGCGAGCCGTTCTTCCATCCCGAATCTACCGAGGGCGAGTCAAAGTACGTTACGCGGTTCATCTCGCTTGCCCCATATGGTAATTCGGTAAAAGCGAAAGCCCTATATGCCTTCAATATCGTACCTGCAGAATCTGTCACTACTATACCGCAAGGCTCTACTGTATCGCCGTTCCTCTCTCGTATGGGTTCAAAGAAGCGCACTGCCCAGAACGTGGATGGATACAGCCGGTTCAGTAATGATCACGACCAGGGACGTGGCCGTAATAAGCGTCGGAGAGGACGCTCACCTCCACCAGGCCCTGATCGATGCTTCTTCTGTCTCACCAATACCGATGTAGACACGCATATGATCTGCTCGATAGGGGATGAATCGTATGTGACCACCGCGAAGGGGCCATTGCCTGCCTCCGATCATTTCGAGTCCTACGGCCTTTCGTTTCCTGGCCACCAGCTCATCATCCCCCTTCCTCACGAACCGACTATTCGTGCCATGGGCGAGGATGCGGAAAAGACGTATAAGGAAATGGTACGTTACAGGGAAGCTCTACAGGCCATGGTCGCATCCCAATCGAAACACAAACTTGGCGCAGTGACCTGGGAGATAAGTCGTCAGTCTGGAGTTCATGCCCATTGGCAGTTCTTGCCAGTTCCTATCGAGCTTATTAGCAAAGGACTTGTCGAGGCCGGATTCAAGGTCGAAGCGGAAAATCGCCAGTACCCGCCTTTCGAAGAGGTACAGCTTGGATCCAGCGTTGACGAAGTTGGAGATTTCTTCCGGCTATGGATCTGGTGTGACGATAGTGATGTCTCTATCCGCGGGAAGGAATTGGTCATGCGCTTCGACGGCAGTATCCGTTTCGATCTTCAATTTGGTCGTAGAGTGATCGCGAAGCTTCTTGGGCTGGAATCGCGACTTTCCTGGCGGGACGTGGCTCAACCGCTGCAGGAGGAGACTACGGATGTCGAGAAGTTCAAGGAAGCCTTCAAGCCCTGGGATTTTGCCATGGCTGGTACATAACCACCCGGTTCGTTTCTTATACTATGGTTCGAAGGACTCGAAAAGTTTGATACCCTCTTAAATTTCTCAGCATGTTTCGGCGTTGTTCTACGTAAAGGCACTTTATACATTATCGGTGGTTACATTATTAACTTGGGTCAATGATGCGTGAAGATTTTATCTCGGGGGATTTTCAACCTACTTATATGGGCTAGAGTAGGTAGATGTAATTGACAATCTATATCTCACCTTGAAGATATATTTCAAATATGAAACATAATTCACGCTTGGTCTTTAAGTTCATGATGGGTTTTTTTCTCATGCTCTCGAGATATAGGTCATAGTTTCTGAACATTATGCACTATGAGTATCTAATAACTCATAGAGGTACACACAGAGGAGGGCCAAGTAAATTTCAGCAGATCCTGTCGCTCTCTATCTTGTCTGCTTCATCCCGAAACACCTTCCGCAGACGTCGTTGATGCCACCAGGCCAGAGCACACACGATACTCACAATCCCAACCGCCGTGCTTCCCGTCACCGTCCACCACCGCTGAGCCGCGTCGATGTCGGCCGCTGTATTGTCACTGAGTATAATGTAAGCGTCCGGGTCGCGCAACCGCAGCCAGTACGACGCCGGGACCTAACCACAATTTGTCTGTCAGCCAGTCCTCATTCACGATTCCTCCCTCCCTCCCTCTCTCTCATAGCAGCTGATCATCAATCGATCATATTAAGGGGGGGGAGGGGCCTTTCTTCTCTCACCTTACAAGCACAGCTTCGGTACACGCCCAGGAGCTGCATCATGGTGCCGCCCACCGCCGCGAAGATGGCGACGAACCCGACGAACACCTGGCCCCACCAGCAGATGCGCTTGGCGACGGGCTGGGTCTCGGACCAGCGCGCGCCGTACCGGGTCTTCAGCCGCGCCTCCCACGCCCACAGCCCCATCTCGCACACCTGGCTGATGGCGTACACCAGGTACGTCAGGCTGCGGCACGACAGCCCCGCGCGCGGCGTGTTGAAGGAGGTCAGGAACGCCAGCGCGCACGGTGCCAGGAGCAGGAACTGCGCGCACGCGAACACGTACGCGCAGTCCAGCGCGTCGAGCGTGAGGGACGCGCGCAGCGCTTCCGTCGATACGTTGGTTCTCTGCCCGGCGTAGGATGAGGAGGCGAGGGATGAGGATGATACGGGGCCGGGGGCGCACCCCGAGGCCGCGTACTCGCTGATGGCCTCCTGCACCCACAGGCGCTTGTTGAGGCCGCGCTTCCAGAGCTTCTCGGTCTTGAAGCGCCCCTCGAACGCGGTCTCGACGGGGTTGTACCCCTCGAGCTTCTTGATGATGGGCCCGAGGATCCCGTAGGTCTTGGCCTTTTGCAGCTTCTGCTTCCAGAAGCTGGGGTCGTAGCGGTCGGGGCGCGCGCTGGAGCCCCCGTCGTAGACTATGCCTTCGAGGGCGCTGGGGCTGTTGGCTGCGAGCATGGCGCACGAGACGATGGCGAGGTACGGGATTCTGTGTCAGCGGACGTTAGTGATTACCGTGTTGGACAACTTGATTTACTTTTTTTTTCCCTCAATATTGCGTTTCAGGGGTCAAGCCTCGAATGCTCAGCCCCGGACAGGCAATTATTTTCCCACTCTTAGAACAGGTCAAAAGGAGCAATAATTTACTCACACCATCCACCCTATATATTCAATGTTAGGTGTCTGCTTAGCAGTGTTATTACTTTCGACGATTGGGGGGGATACCTACACATTCCAAACGCCAGTGCGTGAGCGGTGTCGTTATCCCCTAAGTTATTGTCGATATCCAGGACTGTATATACGAAGCCACCGACGAAGAACAGGATCGGCGCGCCAATCGTCGATCCAAAGCTAGAGAATAATTGGTAACATGAGCATAGATCTCTCAAGGATGAAGATAAAGGCCTCTGAACCTACCTTGCTTGCGAGTTCAGCAATACCTTGAGCTTAGTAGGTAAAGATACAACGGCCTTATTTTCATCACCGCGTGCCTTGGATTCCTCATATTCATCCACCATAACCATGATTCGCTTCCAGATAGTGTTATGCACTAACCGCTTAACGGGAACGTGATTCCTCTTCTCCTCATCCTCCAACATGCTATCATGCCGCTCCGTCATAGTGAAATCGCTCTTCTCCAGCGTCGCCATGCGAATATTTCCCACCACCACCGCCAGGAGCAGCTGCGCCCGGAGGCGCACGGGCATGTGCGGGGGGTCCCCCTTAGGCGGGGCGAGAAACTCGAGCACCTTGCGATCGAGGGCGTACTCGTACACGGCGCTGAGCAGCATGGGCCCGGCGAACGCGAAGCAGATGGAGAGCCAGACGACGGTGTCGGCGAACATCATGAGCAGCGCGCCGAGCAGGCGCACCCAGTAGGAGGCGAAGCCGACGAGCGTGCGCGGGTGGGCCCTGAAGACGACGTCGGGGATGGCCAGCTTGCGCGCGCGCGGCACGTTGGTGCAGAACGCCAGGCTCGGCACGAGGAACTGCACGAGCGGCCCGATCCACTGCTGCATCGCGCTCGAGCTCGAGAGCTCCCACCCGGGACACCGCGTCTCGCACCAAGCGTACGGCACCTGCACCGCGGGCGCGCCCTCCGTGTCCCCGTTGAACACGGTGCCGCACGGGAACTCGCTGTCGCCGACCGAGGACTCGAGGGCAGATATGGATACCCCCGGCGCTACGAAGGAGGGCGAGGCGTACGAGAGGTTGCCATCGCGGATCGTCAGGGAGTCGTTGAGAGCCAGGAGGCAGCAGTGCGTGAAGTTCTGACCTCCGAAGTGTATAGGCCGGGAACTGGGCGGTTGGAAGGATAGGCCGGCGAGCTGCGGGATAGCATCGCTGACAAGCGAGTATGCCATAGGGAGCACCTAGTTGGCTACACCTTGCGGAGGGAGAATATAACTAGTGCGACAAGCGTGCGATGACAGTGGGCCAGCTTGTGCCGACTCAGAAGCATCTCACCGGAGGGAGACTGGACAATCGGGGGGAGCTTCGTAGGAATATTTTTCAATATATGGATGACCTGCCGTTTCAAATTCTGGTAACTTGCACGCCGTCTTGTCCACTTCTTTCAACATCCCGCCACACAGCGGAGGAGGAGAACATTCGGACTTTGACGTGTGCAGAGTTCCGGCGCTGAAACACGGACTGGATAAGAGAGGATTTTCTTCGTCATTGGTAAGACCAGCCTCTCCCGTAGCTCAACGTCTTCCCACTTACATTTATCCTGCGGGGTCCTGAGGCGTTAATCGTGGGAACAGGTTGGTTGAACTTGTCAAAAGTCCCCCCTCAAAGACAACACACAGACCAACGACATAGCGTCACCCATGTTCCATGCCTCGCGGTAACTGATAGGACGCCTCTCAAATCACAAACGGCTGAAACCTTTGGGGGTGTTGTCCTGTTATCTTTCGCCATTTCCATGTTTTAACGTGCTCCTTGCATCCACATATGACAGCATCCCGTCTTTTCTGCAGCCTACACGCTCGTGTGAATAACCTAGCTCGGAGTCTAGTACCAGGATTCTACTTACTATAAGGTAGTATACATGCTACCGTCGAAATATATAAGACATCGCTAAAGTTGGTCTTTCTTATATCTTTCCGTATGCATATCGCCGTATGAAGAAGATGCGGTGTAAGATGTGTATCAATATTCCGGTCTCTGAAGCCAATACTCCGTATCGTAAATTATCACTTTCGATGCCTCGCTGAGGAAAACATAAATGTCGGGCATGTACCAGGTGCTGGCTACTAGTCACGTCGACTCTCTAAGTAGATGATACACGACGCCCTCATTTAACCAAATTACAAACTTGTAACCATGTCGAAAAGCCTAATACAGCTTACGAGGAATGCCATGGGAATCATTGTGTCTAGGTTTCGAGTAAAGCAACCAACCCCATAGTCAGCCAATATGATCATCTATAGTTCGGATACCTACATACGAAGAAAAATGGCTACGGCAACATGCATTAACGCAGGGATAAAAAGGAGTCTCGCACAACCCAGACTGTTCTCTACCTACGTAGTCGGTCAGCGTACCTAAATTCCAAAGATTGAGCCAGACCCCTTACGTTGATGGTTTCTTGGTCATGTTTTCGTCTAAAAAACAAGAGCAAAATTGGACGTGACGGAATATCCCAGATACCAGTACGGCTACATCAGGAGACACCAGCTAACACAGGAGTCGAACAAAATGTTTCCCATGGTAGTAAGAATTCATATGCCATCATGACGCCTTCCGATGCATTTCGATAATTACCTACACAACCAGCGACGATGATAGAAAAGGGGGTATATACATCCCCAAGCTAGGGGATATAATGAATAGGTACCAAAATATTCATCGGACCTACCTATTCATTAATCAATTTCCATCGCCGTGCCCTTGAACGCCACCGATTTTCCCTTCGTAGCCTTCTTAGCTGTAGTAGCAGGAGCGGCAGCCTTTCCCTTGGCTGCGGCGCCACTAGCTGTATTGTTAGTGAGCGCTTGGTCCGTATCTTCCTTCTTAACGTCAACGGGCTGGTCGCCGCTCAAGAGATCACTGCTGCCGTCCAGACCGTCCTTCATACCGCTGACGGCCCTGAGAAACTCCTCTGTGCCCCACTGGACCTTTAGCTGATCCGCATCGTCGATAGCCAGGGGATCCGCTTCTGTCGCTTTTTCCTTCCCTTTGCCTTTGTCCTTGGCATTTTCTTGCCGCACCTTGCGGTAGACAAGGTTGTCGGTGAATATGTTCCAGGCTTTGGGGCTCTCGTCGTCCTCGTACTTGAGCTTCCGCCACGGTTCCATCTGTACCGAGCGCAGCCGGTCGGTCATGGTCTCGGTGGTGATCTCCCCATTACCTGTCCCCGCGCTCTTGATCGACATGTGTATCGCACGTGCGGCCTGCCCGCTCGGCGCGGCGGCTCCGTCTTTGCCGGTCGGCGCAGGGCCTGCTGCGGCAGCGCCTTCATGTGGGCGGGCTAGGCGACCCTGCTCTGCTATCGCGTCAATGTGGTGGAGTTGTGGGCGCAGGTGGATCAGGGCGGAGGCTGGTGTTAGATGGAGTTGATCTGTATACATGGACAGTTCCCCAGAGTTAACAAAGCGTTCAGTTATCAACCAATTGGGCCGAGGAGGAAAGGGGAGTGGAGGGTATGACTGACTTCCTTTGAACACACCAACCATATACCGACAGTTTGTCTGCGACTCGTTCGGGAACTGTCCGCCCAAGGTCTGGGTCCTCAGGACCTTGTCCTGGCGCACGGCTTCGGTCCAGTCCAGCAGATCGATGTCTTTATCGTAGTCGTCGGCGCGACGCTTCCCACCACGCATGGCTGGAACACCAATACCGAATCCTCCAGCAAGACCATGACTACCACCGTTCTTCGCCGCGGTGCTCTTGGCGAGAGCAGCACCCCAGCGCAGACCCTTATCGCGATCGTAATCGGCATGGGCGTGACTCATGGGGACATCAACCTCGAGCATGCCCGAGCGCGGCTTAATGCGCACCTCGCTGAGCTGGGCGTATGGCACATTGACGGGTCCTTGCTTGTTGGGGTGCTGTAGGATGAGTAGCTTGCGGTTGGTGGGGAGGGAGGGGTTGGTGTAGACATTGTAGCTCGCGACGATGGGATCGGCTTCGGGGGTGGTGGTAGTAGTGGTAGTGGTAGTGGTAGGCTCTAGAGGAGGGCTGTCTACCTCCATCCTGCGTGTTAAGAGTAATCTCAAGGTTTTGTCGAATACAGGTAAAGTAGGTAAAGCAGGTAAAGAAGTAAGTAAAGGAGCAGGAATTTTGTGGGGAAAGTTCAAGTTCAAGCTGTTTGTAGTATTTTAAGGTTGATTTAAGTTGAGTTCAGAGTAAGAAAGTTCAAATTTACCTTGTGAAATGTGAATCTCAGCTGCGAATTCTAAAAATTTAGCGGGGCAGCTGGGGTTCATTCTTTATCGCTAAAAACGTGGGGCTTATCGCGCAGTTGGGATCGTCTGCGTCCACTGCTAGTGATCCATCGGCCCCATTCTATATTTTGGACCTATAGTCTTATACATCCGTTTCCTATCAATGGGTACGTAGTGTAGTGTACGAAGTACTTATGTATAGTCTAGGTTAGTATAGTATAAATTATTTGAGTATTTAGGTACCGATATATTAATATTTTACTACATAAGTTACCTCGACTATCTCAAGTTGCTCATTAATCAAGACCACTTTAGGAAGCGCACTCATGATCCTACGTGACGCACGCAACTCCTATAGCAATCTCTTTTAGATCCCAACATCATGGATTCTTTCAATGATTTTCAACTTCGGATACCCTGTAAAAAAGTCTCTGAATTAGTATTCCCTTCACACATTTAAATATAGCCTAGCAGGTAGGTAGGCTCAAGGTTATAAATTCTCGAATTTTCTCCTTAAGCAAAGCTATGTGTAGGTCAATATCTACAAGATCAAGCTCAGCTCAACATAGCCACCTCATCTGAACCAACATCGTCCAAAGTCCATTACAGAAGCCCACCAAGGAAAATAAAAAAAAATCACGTCTTTTCCACCCAAAATCTTACCACACCAAGCGACCTTTTTACCATGCTCTTCTTCACCAAGACCCTCTTGGCTCTTGCCACCTTCAGCCTGTGTGGCACGGTCTTGGCCGCCGACGAAATGGAGGCACGCACCGTCGATACCAGATCCATCGCTGCCTCCATCCTGCGCACGATGCATCTGCCATCGCCGGAGCCAACCGGCGGAAAGGAGCGTCGGGAGCTCAACGTTGATGGGCCTCCAGTTACAACGAAAAAGCCGCCAACCTCGCCGACTTTTGCGGCTTAGGTTGGGACAGACCAAATAATCCAGTAATGGGGTCTATATCCCCTATGTCTATGTCTCGCTTCATCACCGACATGAGAGAGAGAGAGGGGGGGTCTCCGACCACCGGATCTATGTACACTTTTTTTTATCAGCCGCACGGCTTGGCGTTTCTCCTGCAAAGGGAGTAGATAAGCGAGACAGCTGGGTGTTATATGTATGGTATGATACCCGCATAGGTAGAGCATACGCAGTGTGGTGTTCGGGAGACCAGAACCCTGGGATATGACTAATAGTTTAAAGGGGGAAGCGGCGCGTGCTGAAATCTTCTGACAACTGAACATTCTAGGCCCCTCAATGTATGGGGGGGGGGCCAAGACGGGGGACGGGGAACTATATTAGTTAGAGAGTTGCAATATCAAGTGCTGCTTTATTCAAGACTGTGGTGACTTTTGCTAGTGCTAGAGAGCTACTATTGTAAACGGAGAAGCATATGACGCAAAAAGCTCCTTATGACTCTAACGGCGTGACATGATAATATATTGGGATGTTTTAGACGATCTAAACCCAGGAAAACGTAATCTTCAACGGAAAAATCTCTACGTATAATATCACCGTCTTTGAATATATTCTTAGGAGAACACCTATAGTTATATTTATTATAAAGTAACTAAGCGACTGGAAGAGCTCCCGGAATTTCTCCTACTATATCCAAAGAATGATATTCCAAAGAAAGTGGAATATAAGATACATATTAAAACTATCAAATTTAGTCAACTAGTTGCCTGTGTTGAATTCTCACGCCGGGGAAAGCCATTGTACCCTAGAAACCTTTCCTTAGCCCTTGGATGAATATAAGTAACCTTCCACATACACGTTCGGATTTTTCCTTCTCGTTTGACTCAAACCCAAGCTCTTTGGTCCAGACCATACATATTTGTAACGAATTAGATACACCCGAGAAATCAAATGCCTGATAATGACTAAAAGAATGAAAACAGAAAAGCCGCCGTTTGCTCAATCTTTTGTGAGCTAAAAGCCGTTGGGTATATTGTATGTGTGTCTTCGTATACACTCACCCTTTTCCCCGTGGAAAAGAGGTATAGTAAAACTGTTGAGAAATAACAACAAAACCCCGCCTCCACCGTGTTACTTTGGTTACAGAAAAAAAGGGCAAAATTCCTCCAGGCTGATCATATTTAACAGCCTACCAAGAAACGCCATGCTTCAAATTCAATTCAACCTCCCTCCTCCGTTTTTTATCACCAAAGCCAAACAACATCCTGTGTCTGACGTCCCAAACCCCAAGTCTATCGCGTTTCGAAATATATATAGTTGAATAAACATTACCCCGGTTGTGGAAGAAGATAATTTCAATGTTAAATGGAGTTTCCCCGTATTATAAAGTCAATGAGGAAGATGATAATGATGATGGTTGTGTGCGAACTCTCGCCCTAATACGCTGCCGCAACCTCCCTCCGTCTAGTAGTAGAGGGTGCAAATAGATCTGAGTATCCGGGAAGTGCGCTCTGGAACTGAATTTCGGGAACGTAGAGAGTTCGGGGACGCAAGAACTCGTCGACGGCGGCCGCTTCTTCCTCCTGCATGGTGGCTTCGAAGGTAGGGGGCTGGGTATCGTAATCGACGCGGGGGGTGGGGGCCTCGACACCGATCTGCAAGGGAACACTGACGGTGATGTTGGAACTAGCACCGCCGGTAAGTACGGTGACAGTCAGATTAAGCACATATATGCGTGACGTGATGCATGAATGGAACGTTGGTAGAAACTGCTTCTTGTGCGTCGGCAGACGGACCGGGACCTGGACCGTGGCCGTATAGTAGCTCGATGGAGGTGAGCTCTTGCTGCTCTCACGGCTGCTGCTCCGCTTCTTGTCGGTTGTGGCAGACAGCACAGGACGCCGGCTACCGGATGATTGATCCGAGTCGGAAGGTGTATCGGTACCGTACCCAGAGTCCCTCCTAGTGTGCGCCCTGGGACGCTGCCTCCAGACGACCTTGTCCATGGGGCTCGAGGGAATCGACACAGTGCTCGAGTAACATCCACGGCCATCCCCTCCGAATGATGATGCAGCCCAGTCTTTGAGGTTTGGGTAGTGGTTGATACCGCTGGCGCTGAAGTACGTGACGGCTGTGATCTTGCTGGAAACCCCGGTCACCTTCGGCGGCTGTGAATCATCCGAGCTCGGCCTAAACTCCAAATCCAGCTTGGCCACAGTTGGAGCCATAGAGTGCCCATCGGGAGAAATCATGGCTGCTCCTGGTTGGCTGCCCGAGACGGTGACCTGGCCGGTCTTTGCTGATAGAATTGACTTTTTCAAGGTCTTGGTCTTTGAAGGGCTGTATAATAGCTGATCGCAATCGGTGATATTTAAAGGGGCGTCTTCCGGGATAGCGGGTAACACCTTGATCTCCTGTGCCGCCTCCATGATCTTTGTGGTTTCCCCGCCAAGTTCACCATCATCCCGGAAAACCCTCGCCTTGACACAATATGTGACGCGCGACATATTGGGTGAGAAATCATCCTTTTCCCAAGATCCAACCGAGGGTGGCAGCCTGACATGTGCTTCTTGTACTGAACTGCTAGAGACATTGTGGTTGCAGGCGTTGATGGTCAGCTGGCTCGGAATGACAAAGTGGAATGGCAACTTGTAAGTCCTTCCAGCCTCGAATATGCGAGGCACGGGATAGCTGGATTCGGGGATGGGCATGGTCAGCTTCAAAAAGGTGTGAGAAGTGGCCTGGGGGATGTTGACGGCATCTATGCGGGTCTTGCTGGTCCCTAGCAACAAGATCTGTAAAGAATCGAAGCGCACATCGTGCGATGGACTGACGATGGCATGTCCTGAAACTTCGGATGAGGTGGTGTAGATTTTGGAGCGGTAGTGGTTGTCAATGTGAATGCTTATGTTAGGCTTGGGGATAATAGACATCTTGCGGGCATAGCCGCTGAGGGAAACAACCCTGCTGCTATCCGATGTCGAGGAGGTCGACATATCGCAGGTGTTTATTTTCTTTTTGTTTATATCTCTTTTTTCTTGATCTGTGTTGTTGTTCTTGATGTAAGCTCCCGCAATCTGGGGTTGCTTTACGGGGGGTAAAAAGTGGTGATGTCTTCTCCGGACTTTGTGGGGTGGTATATCAAGGTGGGATCACCTAGACGTAATGTGATAGATAAAGTATCTGGTAAGACAGGACGGGCATCTAATCTCCTCGTATGATGTCGATGTGTTTACACAATAGGGTGACATTCAGCTTCTTGGATGTCAGATCTTCTTCTTCCCCCCCTTTTAAAGGAGGTGGCGGGACATCAAGTTATTTTATAGATCCCAACTTAGAACTTGAACATGGATGGAATAGAATGGATTATTCAAGTCCCCATGTTATTAGAAGGCTTCTGTTACTCACCGGCCCGGTCTATACCTTTGGTTGACTAATCGAGTCATCCTCTAGGGAGAAATTTGCCCGTAACCAGGAAGGCGTATTGTAGTACAGGCAAGAGCAGCAAATATACTCCATGTTTTCACGTAAGGGAATCGACCCTTTGGGCTTTATCATCTGATTGGCCTGTTCTGTACAACGCTGCTTTTTCAGGAGAGATGGATGGTTCACAGGGGTGGAGGGGGGGTGGTTATTGGGGTATTTCTGGGGCCATTGATTGCTGGTTGGTGGTCATGATGCGCCCTACAGGCCCTAGCGCCAACTAACCTTAACATACTTGGCCGCCAGTATACTAGGTACAAAGACAAGAGAGAGTTGATGACAAGTCCCCTAACCTAGCTAATATTGCCTAATGGTGGTGGTAGCAGCCCAGCTAGTCGTAGTTGACATACACACATCTATAGTGGATATAGCAGTACATAGTAGACTACCTTGATGATGCACGTACTGGGTTGTTAATTCGTAACAGTTGGATTATATGAGTGGGGCCTTTAAATATTCTGCGCCCTATGTAAATCCATACCTTACATCAGATCAATGCGAACTGTACCTCGACGATCTCCCGACAACCTAACTAAATTTTTTTCTTCTTCTTCTATCAACTTACAGAGACGTTGATGGTCATTTACTAACATGACCTTACATATTTCATTATCTAAACTTCTCAACTTCCATATAACCTAGTGTCAATAAACGGGATCCATGTTAAAAAAGAATGAAATCTAGTAAATATTTCCACTTACACTCCCGGGCAGCATCGGCTTCGGAATCGGCCTCGGTTTCAACTGGGGCTGGGCGGAATCATCCCTCCATGAAAGAAAAAACAAAGACGGGGACCCGGATGATTTAGTGTGTGTTGGAATGCACCCTTCCGCCCTTTCAGAAATTTCTGACATGCAAAGACTATCGATCGTGGCCACCTTTAGCTCCTACATCAAGGGAGTGTGGTCCACCCTGTAACTCGGCAACAGATCCGATTCTGCATCTAGCACTGCTAGCGTTTGCGAGAAACTTCTTCGCTCCCTTGAGGTGTCATTTGACGCATTTGGTATTTTCTCTATACCCAAACTAACATGACATGGGGAGATGGACGGCAGTTGTCGCGGAATATAAGCGAATCTCCCAGATGATACAGGCTGGGGTTATTTGGTTTACTTGGTTTAACTTGCTCAAATGCTTTGCATAAGATACATTAACGGACGACGCACGATACAAACAACACACGATCAATGATGCTTGTGACCTTGCCGTTACGAGAATAGAAAAAAGAAATCGTGATAACCGGGAATTCGCATCTTACTAGCGAAATGAGCACACCACAATGAAAATATATGAAACCATAGCCATCGGTTTCCGTCGGTGTGCAAGTTGGGACTTGACAACTAGGGAGCGAAAAAAAAAAAACCAACAACACTATCGTCAGATGGTGGAATATGGTGAAATGAACTATGGTTTGAGAAGCTCCCTACTGAAGTGTCATAGAAATTCAAGCACAGCGCATACCGATTGTTCTGGACTGTGTCTGCGCGTGCTGCTGAGCACAATGTGACCCATCTCCAGCATGTTTTGCACGCTGCCACGTGGGCTTGACACAGTATGACTTGGATTCGTCCCAGCCCTGTTCCTCAGGTCTAAAGGATTCCGATCTCGGCTTAACCATGAAATGATTCGCAAATGATACACAGTCATAGATACTACCCGGAGCTGGCATGATCGTGTTCCAAGTTCGAACCACCACCACCACCATCACCCACCTTACCTTGTAGTGTATGTAAGTGCTGTACTGGAGGGCACCCACTACATATGGCCTAGCCAACTAACACCCTAGGCTTGCAAACGTGAGAATATGTGATCTCCGCGGGTGGACCGGTCCAGTCCGATCATAAGCAAGAGTTCAAGAACATTTTTTTTTCTATCAAAATGAGGATTTACCTACTATATACCTACCCGGGTTTTCCTCTCAGCACATGCATCCGGAAATCCTGGCATACATCAAGTGTGAGTAGCTGTGCATGAGCCAAATATACAACATAAGTAAATCCGCTGCAGCGAAACGATCCTTTCAGAGGTTCATCACGCAAGCAAGTAGGATTCAACTTACATGTCGCAGGGTCCAAATCGCGTCTTCCAAGCTTTCTCTTGGCGTCCCGTCCCTGGCCTTGTATAGATTAATTAGCTGAACTCGTGAGATCTGAGCAATTGGTTTTAAAACCTTCGAGTCCCGAGCATCTCGAGTAGGGTATTTTTAGCGATCGCATGGATATCCGCTCGAGCTCTGTCTAAGCGGAGCGCATGCCGTCAGGGTCAGATACTTAACTAGCGTTGTCTATCTGCGCCCTTCGGCACACCCAGACGATGACGCTGTTGACGATCCTCCAACCTAACCACTACTAGCTCAAGTAAGCGAAAAAACTAACACATCAACACACCGCATGCGCGACCAACACCATATGAGTCAGGAGAAAGAGTCACAACGGGACGGGACGGTCTTGTTAGCTCAACAAGCTACGGTTCTTGAGCCGCAAAAAAGGTCTTTAGCTAACGCTGGTCAAGAATAAGGGGCCAAGCTTGTTTGTCGCTGGATTGTCATCTACTGCCCCCTCTCTGGACAGAAATTCCTCTACATCTAAGTACGGTATAGTTCAGTTCCATGAAATATACAGCATAATACCAGCCCCAAGCGCAATAGCAGCAAACTGCATCAGCGTCTTGCGGCATTCGACTGACTTGTTGGTCCCTGTTTCGAGCAGCTCTGGAATGACTGCCACCGTCCCAACATACAGGAAAGTACCAGCAGTGAAAGGTAACAACAAATCACCATACGTTAAGCTTGTTCCCCAGATGCCGCCGTTCATGTCGATAGAGCTTCCCTCTGCGCTACCGCCGCCGTATTCCTGAACAGCAATACCAATCAATGTTCCCAGAAGAGCACCCAGAGCAGTAATAAACTGGGCACCCATGGCAGCTCGTTTTGAGAAGCCCGATTGCACGAGGAGCGCAAAATCGCCTACCTCATGGGGGATTTCATGAAAGAACACGGCAACCGTCGTCGTCGCACCAATCGTCGGGGATGCATAGAATGATGCAGACATAGCAAGACCGTCGGTTATGTTATGGGTGAAGTCGGCAATCATGTTGAGGAGTCCTCCTAGCTTTACGCTGGGATTGACTTCCTTTTCGTCCCTTTCCTCGGCACCCTTAGGGTTGTCAGCACTTCTCTTACGATTTCTAGCCTCTTTCCCGGGAACTTCTATTCCCGAGACCTCTACTGCGCTCGAAGTAGCCTTATCATCGGATGATTGGTCGTGAGAATGCGAATGACCGCCATGACTATGTTCATGTCCTTCGCCCCCAGTCGCAATGCGCAATCCCTTGTCCATAGCTACGAACGTCATAAACCCGACCATGATGGCAACCCCGAGGAGCAGGTTCCGGTTCGGTTCGACGAGGACCAGCCGCACATGCTCAGGGCTGTCTTCGCCAAGGAAGATCTCGGGCAGGAGGTGGAACAATGTATCACCCAGCAGACCGCCTACGGCGAAGGCAACCATGATTGACAGGGACGAGGGGTCAATGTTTGTAGGGCATAGCGCCAGCAGGAAGTTCGGCGGGCCAGAGATATACAAGGTAGCTAGGAGAGCGTTCACCGCCGGCGTGCCGGGGAAAAGGACGGCAAACATCTTGGAGACCATTGTCGAGGCCTCGGAGGAGCCAGCAAGCTTCTCGGCATTGAGATTCCGTACGACATCGCAGGTCTTTGTGTGAATTGCATTAGGTTAGTTGATTACGCTACAAAACCGGGCTCGTGAAGAATAATCCATGGATGGTCCTCCTAATGTTTCGAAACTTACCTGGAGCTTCTCGTCCAATTCCTCGAGACTCATGGAGATGCGGGACACATTCTTAGAGCTATCGCCGAGGTCGGATGCGAGGGTCAGACTAACAAACAGCAGGACGACCCAAAATTTCGTGCGTAACGACGCCATTGGGTGTAAGATTGCAGAAAAGAGCCAATTTATTTATTGTAAACGAGTTCGGTTATACGACATACGTTGACTGCGAGTTCTTCAAAGCCGCCTAGCAAGGGAGAGAGGAAAAGAACTTGTAAGAGTGATCCAGTGAGCTCCTGAAAGGTGAGTAGGTAATAAGTAGTAGGTAGGACAAAGGCAAAGCTCGTGCTACCTTACCCTTCAAGTAGGTAGGTAACTAGGTTAGTTAGCTGCGAGGTCCACTACCTTAACATCCCGAATCTTAGCTAATCTTAGCTAATCCTCTTGAATCTAGTGTGCGCGCCAAGCTTTATAGATTCCCTAGAACTTCTACCTATCTGATAGTGGGGACATCGTCATCGTGGACTTGTCTTAACATGGAATCTCTTATAAGCAGAGGTAGGTAGGATAGCATGCCAATGTCTTAATAGATCGCTACATTCGAATTATCTACCTATTATTTTGCTAATGCGAGAAACCCAGGTGACGTTAAAACGGGTACCTATCTGTCCCGAGTAACCGGATGCCGAATAAGTAAGCCCCGGGTCGTTCTCCAACGTGACGTACAAACCTAAACCCTGCCTCTCTTTGTCTCTCCAATTCTCCTCTCTCCTTAACTCCTCCTTCTCTTGGATCGAATCTCCTTTGAGATATCATCGTGTTATATTGGCTTCTAAGTATCGCCCACCTAGCCTTTGTTCCTCTTCATCGGGGCAGTTCAGAGTCCACTTCATTGAATAATTTATCTCCATTTCCTAAGTTAAAAAAAAAAGGCCTTAATCAGCAACCAAACAGGCCTCCTTACCAAAAAAAAAAAAAGGATTCAACTCTGGACATATAGGCAACTCACCTGACCATCGACCTTATACCAGTACCATACCTGCTGCCTAGTGCAGCTGACAGGCGAGCGATCGCAGTCGTTCACGAAGAACTTAACCATCTCCTCGAACTTGGCCTTCGTGAAGGCGCGGTCGGGAATCGCCGTAGTGCCGACGGCGAACCCGACGATCCACTACAATAATGGGAGTTAGTAACTGCCATATTGTGTAACTTTTTTACTTTCGGGGCCGTTGTCTCAGGGGCCAAAAGTCGTACAAACTCATACGCTTGGCCATGATAGGCAACTTTGACTCCCGGACCGGGCTGAGATGGATCAAAAAGGGGGGGATAAATAACTCCGAAAATTACTTACGTGGCCGCTGGTGCTGTACTCGAACTGGCCGTCCTTGGTCGTCTGCTGTGCGACGGCGTCGATCATCGACGCGACGTAGGGTTCCGGCCACCATTCGCTGATCGTGCAGGAATACCCGGGTAGGTCGAATAACGGACCGCCCATACATACTGAGCTGTATGTCAAGTGCAGCCGGACCCACCAGTAGCTGAGCTTGGTCTGGAAGACACACTCCGGAGGCACGTCGTCGAGACCAAAGCCGTGCTTCCGGTCGACAATGCCGCTAGACGTCGCAATGGCGCCGGTGGTGTTTCTACTTAGGAGCGTGGGCATGGCCAGTAGGGGTGTGGCCAGAGCGGATATAAGGCCCGTGGCCACGAGAGTGAGGATACGCATTGATAGTCGGGGAAAACAGCGACAGAATCCAAAAGTATTCACAAACTTGGTCTCAACTATAACTCAGCAGCCTCGCTCCTCCGAGAGTCGACTCTACTCAGAACGAGGAACTTCCCATCTTCAAATAGTTCGTAGGGACAGCTCACTACGTTGGTCCATTCTAGTAGAGCACATCATCGGAAGCTGTATTATGTACTCTATCCGAATGAGGGAGGCTCAATTCTTCATTCCAATAACGCAGGAATGGAGTTGAGGTTATATGGATCCAGCTCGGTCTCACAAATGAGGTACGTTTATCGAAATGGAGACCCAGCATAACGGCCGCAATACGTTCTGTTTGCTGTTTGCCTTCTGCTGAACCAAACCTGTGGGTAATGCATCGTGGATCTCGTCGTCCGTGGTAAGGAAGAGCCTCATAACTACCTACTAGATTCAGCATGCGAGAGCGGGCCTTTGTGGCTCCTCAAGACAAAAAATGTTTACTGGATTTAGTGAGGCTATTTTATCACAGCTTATATTTCTGTCTCTCCCACCGGAATTAGAAGCTAGGATAAATCTTACCGCATCCCGGCGATCCCGGTTTCACAGATGATCTTCTTCATGATGGCTTGACGTTTCCGCCTTTTATGATATCAGGCTTGATCTGGACTCAAAGATCATCAGCTAAAATTCAGCTGATCATGGAAGATAGCAGTAACCCGAATAGCTTGGTTCAGGGTCTGGGTACGGTACGCTTACTGGAACTCGCAATTAGCTTTTCCAACAGGGGCAATCTAACAGGGACAGCTCCGACCATTTAAGCTTATGAACGATGGTATGTCGGAGTTTAGTGCTGGAGACGTTGCTTCAGTCTAGGCTCCGACGATGCATAGCTGCATGTAGAAAAACGAGAATGTGGTTATTTACCAGGTCTATTCGGCCCTTGCCAAGATGCGGGCTAGACAGCATCCTGCTTGGAAGAGGAGCCACCCCGCAAATTAAGGTGAATCCCCAAACCAATACCCCAATCTTCAGATGAAATCCCCAAGAAAAGCACGGCCGAATTACCCCACAGTCTCTCCATATTCGGCCCGTAACGAACAACTCCAAGGCCGGGGGTCCAAGGTAGACCGGTGAGGTTTCTCGTAGCGCCTTCGTTTCCAAGGTCTTCGTTAAGACCTTTAGGGTACAGCGTCGTAGTAGTACCACTATCAATAAGTGCACATGTCGAGCAGTCCACCTCGGTGGCCTGATGAGAGTGGAGATGATCGTGGATGAGCTCACGCTTATAAAACCAGCCTGGGTTCCCTTCCTGCTCGAGGACTGGACTGAGCTGGGCTGGGTTGAGTTTAAACTGATCCGTCTTATCGTCAAAAATGACTGGACTCGTTTTCAAGGCCATCGCGAGCCTAGCCGCCGTGGCTACCGTTGGGACAGCTAGTGTTATCGACCCACGGAGCTCTCTTAATGCTTTCATCCAGAAACAGCGAGCTGTATCTCTCCAGGGGGCATTGAGCAACATTGGTCCCAATGGTTCCCAAGTACCCGGGGCGGGAGCAGGATACATCGTAGCAAGTCCATCAACAACCAACCCCGACTGTGAGTATGATGTCCTAGGATTAGAATTCACGGCACGTCTGACTGAATCATGAATAGACTTCTATACATGGACGCGCGATGGAGCGTTGACAATGAAGATGATCGTCGACGAATTCATCCTAGGGAAGAAGGACCTTCAGATATATATCGAAGACTACTTGCACGCACAGGCCGCACTGCAGACAATCACTAACCCCTCAGGGACATTCTTACCTTCCGGAACAGGGCTAGGTGAGCCAAAATATAAGGTGGACGGGACACGGTACAACGGAGCATGGGGAAGGCCGCAGAGAGATGGGCCAGCACTCCGTGCTATTGCTTTAATCACCTATAGCAATTGGCTCGTCGCGCATGGCCAGAAGGCGAGAGCGAAGACTGTGATATGGCCGATCATTTCGAACGATTTGTCCTACATTGGTCAATATTGGTATGATGCTCTCATGAACTTTGCTAAGATTCTGGGAGCTGAGAACAACTTAACTAATCCTATAATCTATCGAATAGGAACTCTACCGGGTTTGACCTATGGGAGGAGGTTAATGGATCTAGCTTCTTCACGACGCAAAACCAATATCGAGCTCTTGTTGAGGGAACTCATCTGGCAACCGCTCTCGGTGTTAATTGCACGGGCTGTGACCAAGCCTCCGATGTTCAGTGCTTCCTGCAGCAAGCATATTGGAACGGAGAATATTTCGTGGCCAATATCAACATTGATACTGGACGGACCGGGAAAGATGCCAACTCTATCCTGGGCCCCATCTCAGTTTTCGACATTAATGCCAAATGCGATGATCTGAGCATTCAGCCATGCAACAGTCGTGGCCTGTCAAATTTCAAGGCCCTCATTGACTCGTTCCGCAACGCCACTCTGTACCCAATTAACAAGGACATTGCCAAAGACAAGGGAATTGCTGTCGGCAGATATACCGAAGACGTGTACTTTGGAGGAAACCCATGGTATGCCTTGAATCCAATCCAGGAATAAAAACCCCTAGGAGACAGACACTGACAGTCGCGCAGGTACCTTATCACAGCGGCCGCAGCAGAGTACCTCTACGACGCTGTAGCGCAGTGGAAAGTTCAGGGCTCCCTCATCATTGACGAAACCTCTATCGCCTTCTTTAAGGACATATACCCCAGCGCCCAGGCCAAGACGTACAAACGCACAACGCCCGAGTTCTCCCGCATCCTCAGCGCCATCACCGCCTACGCCGACTCCTTCGCCGCCGTCGTTCAGCAATACACGCCGCAGAACGGCTCCCTATCCGAGCAATTCAACCGCACCGCACCGGGAGCTCCAGTCTCGGCACGCGACCTCACCTGGTCCTACGCGGCCTTCGTGACGATGGCCGAGCGCCGCGCCGGACAGTTCCCGCCCTCCTGGGTGCCGGCAGACCCGCACCACCCGCCGCGCGCGGAACAGTGCGCCCCGGCCTCGCCGCCCAAGGGCGTCTACGTCCCCGCCATCGCGGCGGGCGCACCGAACGTGACGGCCACATGCACATCGACGGTGCTGTTCCAGGTCAACGCGTCGACGTACTACGGCGAGAACGTGTACGTGGCCGGCTCCAGCACGGATCTGGGGGCCTGGGATCTGGGGAATGCGTGGCCGCTCGACGCTACAGGATACACGGCTGAGAGGCCCTTGGTGAGTAGTAGTGTTATTGAATTTCTTTATTCTTTTTCGTTCTTGAGTTAGGAGAAGTCCATGGAGAGTGTGCTAATGTTGACTTTCTTCCGGTTACTAGTGGACTGGCCGAGTAGCGATGACGGCGGGCGAGACGGTTACGTACGCGTACGCTCGCATGGAAGACTGCGATCAAGAACCCATCTGGGAGACCGTCAACCGGACACTGGTAGTACCGGCGTGCAACGAGGCGGATTCTGGAGAGATACGGCTCGAGACGGACGATCAATGGACGGGTCCTTTGGGAAGCAGTGGAGAGTGTCCCGGGTCAGGGACGGGATAAGATATTACGTAGGTTGATGTATAGGTTTCTAGCAGAGGAGGAATAAGGGATGGATATACTTGTATGTGTGCAATGTTGAATATGAACTATGTATTCCTATTTATAGGATAGTATATATGTAGTAAGAAGTATTTAACGAGAAACATGAGAAGGGATGAATAATAATACCTAAGGGATAGTTCAACTAAGTATTATGTAACCTAGGTTTGTTTGCTATACGGAAAGAACCATATGCAGGTGTGTATTAAGGTTTGGTGCCATGCACCTACAACCACCTTACATCTACCTATCTATGTATCCATGCACTAAGTGTACTCATATATTGGTTGATACTTCTCCCTTATAAGGGATATGTTAATTTCTATTTAGGTATGTATCCGAATACTTCTTACTGCATGAGCCATTTAGAGCAATAATATTCCATTGTTAGAACTAGATAAATGAACGACAACGGCAGGTAGTAGTTCAGGTGAACGAGGTTGCAGACGGCTACGTAGGTAGGTGTGTAGGTAATGTAGGTAGTTACTACTATGTAGGTAGGCTTGCTAAGTACCCATGTATGTATGTATGTATGTATGTAATCGGAGGGATACGATGACCAGGGGGTTAAAGTTTTTAGCCACGAGGTCAAAAAGCTTAAGCCATCACTTTTTAACCATAGGGTTAAATTTTTTAACCCCCTCCTCAGCTAAGCCAACGTTAACCTTACGTTTATTAACGTATAGTTAATAAAAAGTTACAAAGCTTATATTTACTTAGGTTAGCTATATTAATATATTGAATCGGCGTAAAGTTAACGTAAAGTTAACATAAGCTTTATAACCCTACGTTAAGCCTACGTTAAGTGTTGGTTGTAATAGGCATACTAACATTAAGCATACGTTTATAAGTATTATATACTACTATAGTTACCAACTATAACATATATACTTATATACGCTAATATCTCTAACTATATACATTAACGTTTCTAATCGTAAGGTCTTAGCATTGGCTCAACTAAGGAAAAGGTCAAAAAATTTGACCCCCCTGGTCATGTGTATACTCTATGTAATCGTAGGTAGACAGATAACTGACATGGGGGGCACCGTTGGTCAAAGCAGGTCTCCCCTTTGAGCAATTCGTGTTACCCCACCACTGGAGTACCTAGGTAGAAAGAAAGCCTAGTCAGCTAGTGTAGTTAGATATTTGAAGGTTGTCCCTCCCCCCCCCCAAAGCTCCGATTTGATAAGGCCCTGACCCTCTTTTATTTTCCCATGCCTTGCTGATCTTTAAAAACCCCACACCGGCCTACATATATACTACTCACAGGCTGTCACTTACATCCTACTTAGTACTTTATCCTCCTACTTATGGTTAGGAAGGTGTGGTTAGTTGCGTCTATATTACTTGCCTACCTTATGTAACTCTACGCTTTTGCAACCTTTAAACCTTTTCTACCAACCGAGTCTGCAAATGCACAATATTGACCTGCTTCTTGACCTGCTTTGACCTTTGCCACCATCAGCATCTCTTCATTGTCCTGATTCATGTCTTTGTGGCTTATAACTTGCATTACCGACAACATACATACATCCAACATAGCAATTCTTATAACTAACCTACATTGTTAACCCATTCTTATTTTCCACTCGCATCCATCCATCAATTTATTTACACATTCTGCCTTGTCTTTCTTGTTCCCTCCCTCTTCTCTCCTCCCTCTCCTTCCTCTTCTCTTTCCTCTGTTACTAGATCCCCATGCGACAGTAAAATCAAAAATAAAATAAAAACCCCAGTCACCATGGCCACTTCCGCTGGCATCTTCAACCTGCCTGAGGAGATCCAGAACGAGATCTGCAGTCATGTAAGTAGGAATTCCGACTACCATCGGTATATTTGCCTACTTTCTTTCCTTCCCTAGGCTAATCCGGTTCGTACCCTCAGTGTTCGCAATGCGATCTGATCTGCCTTTCGCTTGTCTGCAACCGCTTCCGCGAGCTCGCTGCCGCTCAGCTCTATCGCAATTTCCATATCGTATTCCCTGACGAGGACGACCCTTGTTTCGACAGCCCCATTGACGGTCTCGCTGGAGGTCTCGATACCTTCGTCACGAGCGAATATAATTATGCGAAACACCTCCGAGACCTGTCTCTAGACACGCTTAGCGCTGGCGATAAGGCCGAGGTGGCTTATAAACCGTACCTGGCTAGTGTAAGCTGTGGCAAATTCATGAATACACGTAAGGTTTTCTACTATTCTTTCCTTATAACCTCCATGCTGACTTTGCGCCCGCCTAGTGCTGCTTCTTACGTTACGGAGAGCCAAGTCACTCGATACTTTCAGGTGGAATATTCGGGTGGAATTAAGTCGGCCTGTATACAAGGCCCTTCATGCCATTCGCTCTCTCAGGAATCTCCATCTTCGACTGCAGGCTGGTCCGTCTCTGTACGAAACCCCACCACCCCTGCCTTACGTCACCGTGCCGTATCACGTAAACTCGACGACCTCTTCTTCAGCGCTACCATGGAGCCCCCCGGAAGGGTCTGTGATTTTTGGACCCCCACCTCCGTTCCTGGCACCTCTTCCGACTTATAATAAGCCCCCTCCCCGAAGCCGTCCCTCAACCAAGTCTTCTAGTCACAACGAACCGCCGACGATCTCGGGATTCAAAAATCTTGAAAATCTTAGCGTCCTAGATATCGACAACTTAGACATAATAACCGAGATAAAGGTCTGTGTGCGGAATTCAGCGTCGACGTTGAAAAAGCTGAAGCTTTCTTTTTCCGACGCATTGGCAACACAGGCTCGAAAGCCCTGTCAAGACACGGTGGAACCCGAAGAATCAGATCCTGAAGATGATTTTCAAGTTGTGCCACTACCCAATGCGGTTAACTTTGAGGCAAGCGGTCCTGCTAAAGTCTACCGCGCCCAGGAGGAACGTAAGGCGCAAGAGGCTGTTCTAGGGCGTGTTTTTGAAATTGAACCATATCTAACCAAGACATGGAATGCTTCCAAGGAAGCACTGAAGAAGACTAAGCAAGAACTCGAAAAAGCAAACAGCCGAGGAAACATTGCTGATGTCGTCGAAAATGTGACGAAGACTCTGATGGACAAGGCGGAAAACACCGATGAGTTAAATACACTCGATCCGCAAAAGATGCTAGATATAATCATGAAGGCAGCGAGAGAACGCCTAGAATCACAAGTCCCTACGGAAACCAACGCAGCTTCGTCATCTAAAGAAGTGGTGCCGAGTGCAACTTCTGTAGACAGTTGGGACGATAGAATCGCGACTCCTGCTACAGATGAAAACCACCCTTCAGAATGCTCAACTTACAAGCGCGAACTGAGTAATATAGCGAACAAAGATGAAATGAAACCTGAAGACATCGACATCGCAGCTCCTGAAGAACAGCTATTCATCGAGACTCAGGAGGACCAAAACAACAATGAGACTATTGCTGAGTCGTCACCCGCAAAAACGCCAGTTATCTCTACAAAAGGGGGGAGCACACCTCTCCTCAATAATGAAGCAGATGGTGCAGCTGTGGCCAACCGGACCTCGCAACGCCATAATTTTGACCGCCTTAACACAAAACTGCTTGATCTTGAAGAACAGGCCGAAAAGGTGGCACGGACTAGAGAACCGCTCAATATTTCCGACGAGGAGGCTGATGCCCGCCTCAGGGATGCCCAGACGCGCCTCGAATCCATTAATCGTGAAATGGTGGACATTAAGCATGAGATGAACATGATTGAAGCCGAGGCAGAAGATGCCGACGTGCAAACTAATCAATGTCGTGGGGGCGACGAAAAAGATGAGCTTCATCGCCGCGTCAACGAATATGCTAGGGGGACGAGAGGAATCGGGCTCCGCTCCCTCAGTCTCCATCTTATACCAATCAAGGCTTCTGTCTTAGGTAGGGCCATTGATCTTCACATGCTAAGGAGGATTACTCTCTTAAATGTCGGGTCACAGGCACCATTTTGGGTGTTAATGAGCAAAGAGAATCGGCTTAAACCATTACAGCTGCGCAAGATATTTACCGATAATGTCTCTTTGCAGTTTTTGCATTTCATCTCGGAGCTAGACTGCGTCCACGAACTCTTCATGCTGGAGCGAATGTCGAAGTACAAACCCGAGAGTCTTGCACCCAGATCGAAGACGACGACAGAGCAGATCAGGAAGCTTGTTCTGAGGAAGCACATGCCCGGTCTGAAACGACTGATGATCAAGAACAAGGCAGACAGCTCGTGGGACGTGGATTCTAAGACGACACAACTAATTTGCAGGCGAGGAAAGGCCCTCGAGGAGCTAGCGGTGACCATGGGAATGGATGCGGTGGTAAGTGTCGCTCATTCGTGCCGACTATATATGAATGTAAACTAACGAGCACAGCATGTATTCATTCAAAACATAACTGGTCTGGTGAATCTTCGGGCTCTGCAACTTATTTCATTCCGACACGAAGATACTTGTCTTTCGGTGATGCGTGAGACACGTCGTTTCATAGTTGATGCAGTGTCGCATCATCCGCAGCTCAAGCTGGAATACTTGTGCATGGTGGATGACGAACGTGTCACGAGGATTACTCGCAAGCCGCGGACAAGTAGGAAGGCCAAGAAAGATAAAGGGAAGGGCAAGGGAACTGGTCAAACCGGACTCAACTACAGCTGGACTGGCAGTGGGTCTTTCCCAGTATCCGGAACTGTTGGGTGGGATACCGAAAGTGATAGTGACGAGGACGACAGTGAGCTTCCAGGAATGGAATTGGAACTGAACGAGAATGTCCCATATTATGATATTTGGGGCGTTCGGATTTTCAAGAAGGAGACGGTTGCAGGACGATTGTGAGAAAAGAAGGGGGAAGGGACAGAAAAAAAAACCAAGAAAAAAAAAAAAGACAACTTCGTTGGATGAAGGAAAATTGGGCGAAGAGCTGGCTTCTTCATTTAAGCATATGGTTCATCTATACAGGCGCGTGTGTGGTCACTCGGGAATACCCTTATTCATAGTGTCTGTGTGTGGTTAGGGGGGATATGGATGGAGGTTTATGAAGTATGTAGTATGGTAGCTGGCTTGTTTGACCGGCACCCTCTAGGGTGCTGCGCTTTGATCAGCGAATGTATCAGTAATAAGCAACACCAGCGTCAGTACTTAGTTTTATGTATATAGAATAAAACTAATGCACTTGGTAGGTATGCTCAATTGTATAAAATAGATTTTGACTAGGTATTTGATCAATACCTGAATCATATACTTACTTACTTATTCTCTATAAGTACACCAAAATCTGAGTATCTCCATGTTGCCCAACTAGCGTTGTTAATTACTGCTACATTCACTAAAGCAATAAATGAATGATGATAGAGCAATTACACTGTACTATGAAAATGATGCCAAGCTTTGTAGAGAGAGGGGACTCCCGAGATTCGATTGCATGTTAGAGGGGTGATCCTGTGGTGGAGCAGGAGGAGGGTCAATTACCTAGGTAGTTTGACGTGATACTTAATCTATGGGGGGAGGGAGAGTGGGATTGAAGCCAAGACCCCCCGCTCTTCTATAAGTAGGTACCTTGGTATAGGTATTTAAGGCTGTGCCTGTGCCGCGCACCATTTCCCCTTCCAAAGTCCTACGCAGATATGCAACCTTAGGTTGAAGTTAGGTAAGTACCTACTCAAGTTAAGTGACTTGGTAATTAGGGACATTTAGGGGTTTAAACTACCTACTAAGTTGCAGCATGTTAGGTACTACGTTAAGTTATATACTTATACTTATACGTAACCTACCTACATGAATTCTACATGTGATGCATGTTGTGTAGCATAGGAGAGGAGCTGATTACACTCCGCCCCTTCCCCCCCGATTATCACTGTCACCGTCACGGGTATAGTATAGTAGTACAGTACAGTATAGTACAGTACAGTATTACTTTTTTATTAGTATTTTTCTTGTTCTGTCCTGTCAAGTCAAAACCATTTCGTGACCAACTGCCATTCACTCTGTCAGGATTCTCTCATTAAACCAACAACAACATCCATCTACACTTAGTAAATCCCAATCGTTTATACATAACTATATTGTCCTTCTCTTTTTCTTCTTCTTCTTCCTCTTTTTTCCCACTCTAATCTTTCTTCTATTTATTTATTAAATAATAATCGTGGTGTCTTGTTTTTGGTTTCAACTATGGCAGAGGTCGAAGAGCCCAAGTTCAACTCGCTCGCGGATCGCATCGCGGCTTTGAACCAACAGAAGAACTTCACGAGTCCGACTCCCCAAGCTCGACGCGCTCCTCCACCACCACCCCCCAGTAAGACCACAGCGCAAACCCCATCTTCTACTCCTGCGGTGCCCGCACGCCCCCCAACACAACAACGGAATCCCCCAGCTCTCCCACAACGAACGAATACATCGGAATCCGAATCAGCCATCGAAAGCCTCGCGCCCCCAACTATACCTGCTCGCAATGCTCCGCCACCACTCCCAGGTCGGAGGGACTCGGCCCAACCCTCGCCCGCCCTGCCTCCACGACGGCCTTCGAACCAACACCTGCGCAGAAGGGGGTCCAATGCGTCAGAGGTGTCCCAGATATCCCAGATATCCACCTTCTCCAACCTATCGTTGAATCCCGTCTCCTCGCGCACAAGTACAACATCGGTAGAGACACAGCCGACCCGAAGAGCGCTCGCTCCAGCCTTCGATCAAGCGAAACTGCCACCACTACCACCATCGAGAAGAGATCGGGAAGCCCAAGCAGCAAAGGAAGCAGCAGCAGCAACAGAGAGAGAAGCCACCGAAGTTCTGAAGGCTCCTCTAGTGTCTTCCCGATCCGCGCCGATAGTACCCCAAATCGAGTCCGGGTCGAGACCTGGCTTGCCCCCCAGGTTGCCTTCTAGACCAACCAAGTCGCCTAGTCTCGCCCAGGTAGACGAGGCCCCCTCTACAGTCCCGCGCCGTCTCCCCCCACCTCCCTCTGCCTTCGTACGCCCCAATACCACCTTTGGGTCGTTACAAAAGCCGCCACCCATCCTCAGCAACAGACCCGCTGGCAACAGGTCTCCACCACCTGTTCCCGCCAGTTCGAGGCCAACCTTTGCCCAGATCGACGCAGCTGGGACCCGCGCGGCCGCCAATCAAGCAGCCTCATGTCTTGTATGCCGAGACTTTTCAGGTCCGGATAGCGTCGCCGCCCAGTATCCTAACCATTCCCTCCCGAGACATGACCCCGTCGGCTATCTAGCCAACGTTCTTTGCGGACCTTTTTCATCTGCGACAGATAAGGCGAGGGCCATCTTCACATGGTGCCATCACAACATCGCCTACAATGTAGAAGAGTTCTTCGGCAAGTGTATCAAGGGCCGCAGTGTCGAAGACACAATATTCTTCGGTAAAGCTGTCTGCCAGGGCTATGCCGAGGTATACCAAGCCATTGCACAACGCGCCGGCCTGCAATGCGTCGTGGTTGGCGGCCATGGCAAAGGCTATGGTTTTACCCCTCTCAAAAACGGCCAGCCTCCACCACCCCGGGACCCCTCCGGTCACGCCTGGAACGCGGTGTGCATCGACAACGGCGAGTGGAAGCTACTCGATGCCTGCTGGGGTGCCGGCTCGGTAGGCGATCAGAAGTACCACAAGCACTTCACCCCCGAGATGTTCTGCCTCAGCAACGAGCGTTTCGGCCTGAAGCACTTCCCGAAAGACGAGCGGTACTTCTTCCGCGCCGACGGCCGCATCCCCACCTGGGAGGAGTACATCGTCGGCCCGGAGCCCGGCGAGCGCGCGAACTGGTACGGCGGCGGCGCGGACGAGGGCATCTCCGAGTTCACGTTCAGCCCCGCGCAGAAGCACCTTCCGGTGTACGGCGGCGACGACGTGGTGCGCTTCCAGTTCTCCAAAGTGTGCGAGCACTGGGACCCCGAGCGCCACGGCAAAGGCAAAAGCTACCTCTTGCTGATGAAGATCCACGGCCGCGACGGCCGCAAAGAGGACCTGGTCCCCCTCGACTCGGACGGGTTCTGGTGGTGGACGGACGTCCCCGCGCGCGACCTCGGCGCCCCCGGTCAGAAGGTTTTCCTGTATGCGCTTACGGTGCTGAATAACCGCGACGCGAGGGGCTTGACGAAAGAGGAGTATTATAGGGCGAAGTCGGGCGGAGGGTATAGCATGGCGTGGGCGATTTATGCGGAGTGGGAGCTGGTTTAGAGAGATGGGAGGTAGAGAAATAAGGGAAAAGGGGGGAAGAGTGAAAAAAGGGGTAAAGGGGGAAAAGTAAAAGGAGGGAAAGGGGGTTGAAGATAATACATATGGATAAGGTATAGGTTATAGGGTCCAAGGATAAGTACCTGGGTATATATATATATAATATTTGTCGGATTTTGGGAGAGGAGGTTGGTCTTCAGGAGTGGTACTTCTCTGACGTGATACGAGGAGTTAATGACAAAAAATATATATTACGTCCATTGCCTCTTCTTTGGAAAGTTCAGTAATCTTTGTGGTCAGATAATACGCGTGTTTCCATCACTATCGGATCTCAACTAGCTAGGTGTTAGACTATCTTCAGCAGGTCGATGCTGAAAAGGGGGTAAATCTGACCCGCAAGGAAAAGAGCAGAGAAATGATCAATGGATAATAAATCCGTATAATCCACGTTATAATGTCAAACTGTAATATCAGATGATATAGATATATATATAATCCAGGACAGAAAAGGGGGCGAGGGGTGGTATATTTACCAGTGTAAACCCAGCATATGATCATAGCCTGGAAGCTTTTAAGGGGGGCAGCAGCACCATGACACGAATCATCTGTCACTACAGGTATAAAAATAAGCATTCATTGACTGTTTTTTATTTAAATATATATACTGCATATAGACCGTAGGCATTCCTTTACATGCTCTCAAATATATACAAATGACCATGACCTAAGCGGCTTACCCCCTCCACCCCAACCCCTTTACATACCGAGTTGGGGCATCCTCGAGCTTTTGCGAATAGCCTCTCCCGATCTCACGTGCGATAGATACATATTGTCGTAACTGTTCGTTTACTTATTTTGTTTCATTTATTTCTTAATTTCCTTCTACGGACTCTCTGCCCTCATCCTTCCTCCGATCCAACGTCATAGCCTCTAGACTAGCCTCGAGGCCCCGAAGCCCTTCTGACCCAGCGAGTGCGGGCCCAATAAGATCATCTAAGAAGGGGTTTGACTCGTCGTCATCCTGCCACACGTCCCAGTATTTCTCGAAGAGTCGCACTAGCGTATTGCCACGGTACACGGTCTCATTCTTGTCGCCGAAGAAGCGCAGGACCTCAATTCCACGGCGCCTCACGCCAGGGTCTAGTGCAATAGAGAGAGCTACGTGCAAGGAGATCATGAGACCGGTGTCGAGCATGACGTCGGGCACATTGTCGGGGTGCTCGAACAGCTTTACGACTTGTTCGCTCAGCTGTACCATGTTGAGAACCGTGCCGGCAAACCGTTCTCCTACCTCGCGCCTTGTATAATTGTGTGGTATACACTCGGCAGCTATGACAACACCGTGCGTATGTACCAAATCGACTAGTATGCTGCACGACTCGGCTTTGTTCTCCCAGCTAGGTCCGTATGGCCCCGTCATGAACTCGTGAAGCAGGCGTAAAACCCGCCGAACCTGGGCTAGCATGTGGGCATGCAGCCGTTTCTGCACCGGGTTGCTCCACCATACCACGTCGCCCTTGTAGGGGGCAGTCTCTATTATTCGTGTATATATCTGTAACATCAAATGTATTTGGAGACGGTTGGCTTCGGTTAAGCTGGTAATTTCGTTCCCAAGTGGAAGCGCATCGTCAAATGGGGAATTACAAGACCGCAGCCTAAGACTTAAGGACGGCTGCGGATCTGCTAATGCCTGGCTTAGCCCGTATGTGAGAGAGCCAAATTCGAGATTGGTGAATATATCGAGGAGTTGTCGCCACTCGGAACGTGATATGCGACTAGAGCTATAGCCGTGCGTATGAGTGGTCGAATCGTACTTGGTGGCTTCATCCCCTTCGACTTGGCTGAAATATATAAGCTCCTGCGGCAAAGTTTTGATGATTTGCAACCCGTTAGAGATGTGCGCCACCACTGCGTCTTGATTTCCCTGTGCTGTCTCTAGACATATGAAGATGAGGCAGCAAATCAGAGTTATCTCGACACTCCGAGGTGACCAAGGAGAGGCCACATGTTTTTGCAAGTGGTATATTGCTTTGTTATACTGCTGAAATGTGACAAGCTCAAGCTTCGGGGCACTATAGTTGTCGATCAGCATGTACTTGGGGTCTAGAACTTGGCCATTCGGACATGACTGCAACTTCATCGTCTGCCATGAACTTCCAAGGGCTATGAGGGCGTGCTTGATAGCGGGATCTGAATGGCCCATCTGTGGCACTAGCCGTTTCCAGAACGATCCTAGATTCGACACATGAATGGCGAGTCCCGTCTCGGCCACGCGTCGGAATCGATGAAAGAACATGCGCTCTTGCGTTGTTCCTTCGATATCTGCAATCAACGGTCGCAGCACCCGCGTCCTCGAAACTAATCCCGACCCCGCTTGTGCATCGGGTTGCTGATTCTCATGCCGGATGATGTGCTTTTTGCGTGGGAGGGGGGCGCCGGCATAGCCATCGCAGACCCTCCCGGTGCTCGTACAGCGAACACAGGCGGGCTTTTGTTCATCGCACTTCACACGTCGGATTCTATAGGCTGTAGTGAGCTCTGATCTTTGACATCTGACATGCGTATCATGTGGGACAGGTACGAGACGCATATGTTGTAGAACGAAGGGACCGCAGGAGGACCCCTCCAGGGCATTCCAAACTTACTTGCTAAACCAGGTACGTTAGCCACAAATGCAGAGGAGCGAACAGAGGAGCAAGCAGAGTCGACGGGCTTGGGCAACTGCAACGTTGATAGACTCACCAGGTAACGCATCCTGTGCGGACTTTGGGCTTGCTTGCCCTCGTCCGCTTCGCTTCCGACGTCAAATCGCCGGTCCGGGGTGATTGCGAGTCAATGGAGCTCCCGTCGAAAGACTCGCTTGGTGGCGACGGGTACTTGTTTATGGGAACCATGGTGATGCGTGGTGGGTAGTATCTCGACGCGGCGTTTGCTGGAGCATAGGTAGCATGAAGCCGGTGATCTCTGGCAGATGCTAAGGCCTGAAGAATCCCCGGGCTCGGATTCGCTGTGTCGTATTTTGCAGCGCGAGCAGAGGCAATATCCTTATACTATGACGTGTCCCCGGTCCCAGCCCGATTGAGGCCATCTCATAATTTAACATGAACAATCCACGAATGTGGCCAAGGCCTATCTAACGAGGAAATCAGCCGTATGGAGCATGAAAAAGCCCGAGACCCAGTGGTTTATGTCTATACCTTGTAAAGGCCTTCATAGTATCGCCGCTAAGAGTCGCCTAAGCTGGTCTGGGTAAGCGACCCAGGGGCATTAAAAGGTATGACTAAGAGAAAGAATCAGGTATGAGATCGTATCCAAACCATACCTTACCCTGGAACCCATCCCCTATTTTTTTTTCCCTCTTTCTTTATGATTGTTATTATTATACCTAGGTATATATTGAGTGTCCTTTCTGTTTGCGCATATCAATAACGACATGATCTATTTTTATCCTTTAGATAGTTGGAGAACTTTGCGAGATCCGAGGGCTGTATATAGTATATATGTATGGAGTATAAGGTTAGGTAAGTTAGGGGGTTCCTTGTAACCTAGGTTAGTACATACTAGGCAGTGTAGATCACGAACCAAGTCTTCTTCTTTTCACGCAATCGCCATACTATTCTCAACTATAGTACGCACAATATACATACCAACCAGGTTGATGGTCGATAGCAGTGTATGTCGCATTTGGCCATCTAGTGTAGTTCCTGCAGCGGGGTTCTCTCCTCCTCACCTGACTTGGGACAGCGCCAACACGTGTGAGACCCCCATTGTGCCATGGTCGCGCCAAGGGCATCTCTGCAGGGCTTTCTTCGTTAACGGCGTGGCTTGCAGATTTTGTTACATCGGGACTGAGCTGACTAAAGAGAGCATGGTATGGTTTTTCGAATAAACCATGCAGGCTTCGGTGCAGTAAAGCAATTGCATAATGGTCGTGTGGAAATTACTCCACTGGCTAACGAGATTGGTGATGTGAAGGTGGAGGTGGAGGTTGGAGGTGGAGGCGGTAGAGGTGGTAGAGGAAGTGGTTGATCTTTTTAGCATTTTCTTCAGGAAAAGAAAAAGAAAAACCACCTAAAAAAACCCCTGGAAAGATGGACTAGAGTGTGCTGACAAACCTGTCCTACTAAAGAAATCTAAGAATAACAAAAAACACACCAGAGGAAAGCACTTTGTACATCTTGTAACTCTTTCCTCCGTTATTAGTTATGCAGTCATCACATAATATCTAACCTATGCATATGAGTAGTACTAACTTACACTAACTCACAGAATTGGGTATGGTCTAAATTCTATTTCCTCGGGCTCGGGCTTCCCTGCAATTCATCAACGCCCTCTAGGACTTTCTCCTCCTTACCTCCTCCCAGCGCTATGTAACCTACCAACCCACTAGTCCTTAAGTAGTGCCAAGATAAGAAAGGCCCGCAAAAACTATCAGTTTTCCGGATCGGCACTGAGAGCAGTGATCTCTCTTGTTCCAATACCAGGGAACCTGTCAGCTCCATATGTACTTAATCAGCACAATGGGAGGACCCTGTATAATTAGGGCACTGTCTCAGTCAAGGACCTTAGATCTCGAGAATCCGAATTCCGAAAAAGAGGGGAAAAAAAAAGAGACTCTAATAAACAGTAGTATATAACCTAGTAGTGTACATAACTGTTACGCCAAAATTATATCCTTTTTGGTGACCCATATCATAGCACAGTTACTTACGTAGATATCTAATTAATAAAAGGAGACATTGAAAGGTGAGAGATGAGAGGGTTCAGTTTAGCCCGGTCGGTATTTATTATGCTGCATACACCCGATGTCGTTGTTTATGTCTTATATGTCTAGTATCTAGTAGCTAGGTACCTACTCAGCTATACACCAAGTAGTAAATAGTTAACTTCCTACTTATACATACCTCCTATGGGTTTCCACCCACCCCCCTTGCCTGACCTTACCTAAGGTAAGCCACCTACTCTAAATATGTAGTAGTAGGTAAAACATTGAACCATCAATATACATTACCTCTTATTACCCACCCTCCACCATCTACATCGCTGCTTCTGCAATAAACGGTGGAGGTGGTGGTGGTGGTGGTAGTGGTGGTGGTGCACAAAAATGTCAAGGGTATACGTTTGATCGTTCGTTTTTCTGACCAGACCCAAGCGCCCAGACCCATCGACCCATGGACGTGGGAATCCTCACCCATACTTTCGTGCCCTACTATACACTAATGAAAAAAAAGGGAAAGCAGAGGAAACAGGAAAGAAGGAAAAGAGCTTGTTTGGCTGTGGCCGGGGTATCAAGGGTTTCGTACTCTCTACACCAATCAGACGCTGCATATCGGAGATATCGGGATATAATAGAATTCTACACTAGGTACTTAACATACATATTAACTTACGTACCTACCTAGGTACCTAACCTAGGGTGAACTATAAAAGAAGGACTTACATGAAGGATCGCATTGTGGTGCTATATCACCACGAGGGATGCATGTACTATGTATATGTATGGTAGCGTATTACTGTCAGCAGTAAAAGCCGCATGATTCCCCGTCATCATCATCATTTGTCATCAGCCCTATTGCCGCCTATTTCTCTCTAAAGTAGAGAGATGGGAAGGATTCTGGTACGGAAGGACTGATATTCAAAATCGACATGTCACATGTGAAAATGGACCATGGGTAAAGAAAAAGCATCGAGTCTTCTAAGTGTTGAGCTGTATTAAGAGGGTGTGGTGATGAGTGAATACCGGTAAATTCCACCTGTTTCTTGACAAACCACGGAATTCAAGTGCTCTTTTCTGAGTAGAATTTCCCATATACCTTATTAATGGTTTACGATGATGACAGCAAGGATTCCTAAAGAGGGAGAAGAAAAGTGTTTCATATATTCATTTATGTGCTACAATTCTTGGTCTTTTGTACTTAGTATTATGAGTCGCGATGGCACCCTTCATCCTCCAGCAACGTCTATCTTCATCACATTCATACAAACGTAATAAACGAGTAGAGATTCATCTCCTCGTGCCTTAAATATCCTTATTTGATATCGTTAATATATCGTTGCCCATGCCGGAACGCCAATGCCCTATATAAACCATTATTATATCCTTGTCCCGGGAGAAAACTCCTCTTGTTCGTAACCTGGCTTCACCGAATACCCTAATGGTTTTAACAACCATCTCTACCAATCATTAACCTTCCAGGACTGGAAGTTTTTTTATTCTGATGGTCTTTTCAAGAACTCTCTTGACTGTCTCTCTTCTCGTTCCTCTCTCTCAAGCTGTGCTGATACCCGGCGCGCGTTTTGCAATAGATCCTGAAACGTGGGTGTCCGACTGATAGATGCACGGGATAAGCCATGGTCTAGTGTCTCTAACGTATCTGTAGACTTTTGGCCATTGCTTCCTAGGTTTGTGAGTTGTTCCAGCTGGGCTACTGCAGTGCGGGCAATAGCTGCGAGACGGGCGGCTTCTTCATAATGACTGAGGCTGATGCTATCTGTAGTAGGACTGGTCACAAGACTTTGCCGACTGAAGCGACTTGGCTGTATAGATGGAGCAAGAGTCATCGTTTTTGATAGCCGGCAATGATCACAGTGTTCGCATCCAGGCTTGGTTGCCGTCGCTATAAGTTCCTTGGATTGACGAGGGGATTCGCTAGCTTGGGAATGTTCTGTATGTGGGTTTGACCTGTTAAGCGAATAGTCTTGCGGCCTAGATATTTCGCTAGCTTCACCTGATGACTTGTGCGTCCCTGCAGTTCCGGTCTCCTGGACGGGCGATTTAAGTGCGTTCTTTAGCTCCTGGGTAGATTCTATGGTAATAGAACCTCCCTTAGGAGGATGACCTTTTTTAATACTCTTCCATTCCATAAACAAAGCCGCGACAACAGCAACAAGAGCTACCCCCATTGCACACAAAAATATTTTCGAGATAGCTTGATTGTACACGTCTCTTACAGTCTCGCGATACTCCGGTGATACTTTTGCAATCAGATCTCCGGCGCCTTCGCTTGTAATCTGGCTCGCATCAATGCCTGGAATATCGTTCAAATGGGACTGTAAATAGGTGCTGAGAAGATTCTGCCCAACCGACGTAAAAATACCACCTCCAAGTTGCTGGGCGAAAAACATAATGGCAATACCGGTGGGCACATCAGGTAAAGGCAACACGGCCTGAGCCGCAAGATTAGACGCTTGCATGCCGGCACCTAATCCGAAGCCAGCCACAACTTGAAATCCGATCCAGTGGGATGAAACTTCGTGGACCCTGAATGTACTCATAAGACCCTGACCGACAGCCAGGAGGCTAGGTGAAATAATCATTGCCGGTACATAATACCCGACTTTTTGCGTAAAAGCACCGGACAGGATGCTCGCCACGACCAAACTGAGAACGAACGGGAGTGTATAAATACCGGACTGTATAGCAGTGGCACCTTGTACGATTTGGACTGGAGCCCGGTGTAAGCATTCTCACATATTGATTTCAATAGAAAAGATAACTGTGTGCATTTCGAGAACTTACACCAAAGAGGTAAGAAATATATAGCCATTAGAAAAGACCCGGCAAGTGCGAACATAAATATTGCCCCTGCTAGAATACTGCGATGACCGATCACTCTTCCAGGAACCGTGGCATTAGTTGGCAACAAGGCTTGAACGGCGACAAATGCAAGAAATAAGATGCCGAAGAGAGCGAGGAGAAGTATAATGCGCCAACTACCCCACGTGTATGTAGAACCACCCCATTGCAAGGCTATTAGGAGACAAACGATACTAGGGACGAAGAAGAAAGTTCCGAGAGGGTCCAAACGGGTAATCTGCTGCCAGATTGTTGCAGGCGCTTTCTCTCGCGTTGGAGTCCGGAGAATGAGGATAAGACACGCTGCTGCGACAGCACCAATAGGAAGGTTGACGTAGAAACACCATCTTACACAAAAGCTGTCAGTCGTGAAACTTGATGGCGAGCATCTGAAATACTAACCTCCATGAAACACCATCGGTGAAGGCTCCGCCAACGAGGGGGCCCAGGACAGAGGCAAGCCCGAAAACCATACCAAAGACCCCCTGAAATACCGGTCGTTTTCGGAGAGGCACCATGGGAATCATGATAATCATGACGCCAGAAAAGATCCCAGCCGAACCAAGACCGGCGATCGCACGGCCGATGATGAAGACGATTGAGCTCGGGGCTGCACCGCATATGACCGAACCGATTTCGAAAAGGGCAACGGTGACCAAGAAGGTTCTGAGATTTGGGTGTGAGTGAGCCAGCTATCAAACGGACAAGGTGTTTAATGAAGACAATCGGAGAGGAAGGGAGAGGAAGGGATAGAGAGATGGATCATGGCATACCGCTTGACCTCGTAAAACCTGTATATTCTACCAAATAGTAATTGTGAAGCCGCGGTCGTCAGTTGATACGACGAGCCATACCAGCCGATATCTCCTAAACTATGAAATTCCTGGGTGATCTGAGGAGTAGCGGTCCCAATGATTGTACGATCAAGGGCCACGAGAAAGAGAGCCAGGAAAATGCTGACGATGATGGACCAAAATTTCAGAGTCTTGGGTTGGAACCTCTTTTCAGCTTCATCTTCAGTCACTGCAGTCGGCGGTGGTGCTGTCTTTGTTGCTTTCTCGACATCATTGACGGCAGCTTGGGAACGGTTTTCATCTCTTGCTCGTTCGGCGTGATCCATTATTATGGCTGTCGAAGTTGGATGAACAACCGTTTCGGATGTCCCCCCTGACGACTCTGTCATGAATGAGAAGAAAGAGGAAGAGAGTCAAAACAGGAGAGGAAAATAAACGGAATTAGAAAAAGGGAAGTGCAAAGTAGATATTTACGGCTCAAGATTCAATAAAACCAAGACTCAAGGGCTTGTCGAACACCTTTTCTTTTTACTTATTGAGGGCTCGCGCCTCGGTAATAAGACATGGAACCAATGGAGGCGTCAAAATATTGAATCACTCGCACCAGACGATCCCGCCGCTACAGAGAGATCGTCTCAAGATATAAAAAGAGGATGGGTAGTCCGTCTTAACTCTGAGTCCTACCTTACACAGATACAGATGCGGATGCAGAAACAGCAACACCGTTATCATCATCGGGACTGCACGGGCGACTTAGCAGATCGCATGAAAGACGTCTGGGCACATCTAGTGTCCAGCTCGCCATGTTGTGCATGCAGCCGATCTTGATCCTCAATATAGCCCGAGTGGCAGACGCCTAGTAGCCTAGTTGGTTCTTCAAGTCGGCTAAAAAGTTGGGGAAGCTCCGGATAGGGTTTCCTTTAGACACGGGAAAGGGGCAGAGTAGCAACGAGGCTTGAGAAGGATGAAGCCGGATTGGATATCTATCACCTACTTACCGTTACCTACACATGATCTAACTAGCTTGTTGGTATTAGTGCAGTGAATTGAGGAGGACATGAGAACGATTCTAATCTGTCAATGGGGTCGGGATACATTCGACAGGGGGATTTTGTTTGTCTGTTTGTTTGTTTGTTGGTTGGTTGGTTGGTTGGAGATACCGAAGATGATACGGAATCTAGGTGTAAGTGAGTATGTAAGTATGTAAGTGAAGATGCAGCTGGCTATAGAGACCTGACCTTTTAGAGGTCGATACAGACATCATGCATGCACAACTTCCACTGTGCGTTACTGAGAGTTAGGTTACACCAAATGACCATAAGTGCCACGTGCGTCAGCTATGTAGCAAAGTTGCGAAGCAGAGAAGGTACACATCAGCCTTGGCAGCTGGGAAAGGGACTTGAAAAAAAAGAGTGGAAACTGCATAGCTAGTGTACAACGTGGTACATTAGTAGGTAAGCATAGTAGCACTGGCAGCCTCCCTGTAGCGGGTTGTTCGGAAGTGATGAATTTCTCTTCGGTCCCGAGACTTGTCGCCCTCGCTCCCGAATAACTCGAATTCATCCATCCAACCAAGAAGAACCCCTGACAGCCCTGACCAACAAACACACAGGCAACCCCTTGATTGCCTCGACAGCCTTATACCAGGTGGGCCTTGGGGATTCCTTTTGCATCCTTCGTTTCTCTTGCTAAGCAACTTTGATCGGGAGTCGGAATTAATAGGCTCCTATGTTGAGGCAGCCTGAGGTGACACTCGCAATTAGAAGTAGGACTACATACATAGAATTAGGACAAAGGTCGGGGGATGCAAGTTGCGATGTTGCGATGTTGCGATTCTTTGCGATTCCTACATGAACAAGCCTGAGCTTCTAAGCTTCCTGCATACCTACCTAGGTAGGTACTAAACTAAACACGCCGAGTATACACGTACATACTCAGAATTCCAATTTCATAACCAGCGAATTACAAACATATCAGCGCATACTAACTTAACTCACCATGTGCCCGTTGGATGTAGACCCTGGCCTTTGTGGTCTGGTATTAGCTAAGGTGTGTACAAAGACTATCAAAATACATGTCTGAAAATACAGTGTCTGCGTGTACGGAAATAACGTAGACAGGTACCTACCTACATCCTACCGTACTGCGTACGTATGTATCTTAAAGCTTCAATTCCCGAGATTTTGAGGTAAGTGCAAATCGCGTTTTTTTTTTTTCGTCTCCTTTCTTTTTTCCCCCTTTCCTTCTTTCTTTGCTTTCTCTTCCTTCCTCAAATCTTTTTTTTACTGCTACCACTACTACTACTACACTACTACTACTTTTGCTGCTGTATCACAACGTACATCCATTACTACTTACACACGGTAGAACTGACAGGGACAGGGAGAGGAAAAAAGGAGGTACGTACTTTTACGTATAGATTTCTCCTTTTGGGACCTTCATCGGTCAGCTCTCTTCTATTGTTACATCCACACAATTGGAGTCCATTAGTAAGTAGAACATTGAAGGTCGGGGTCGAGGAGAGCCCGTGCTTGGGCAAATCCTCCCCTCCTCATCATTATTATCCCCCCTCCGGCAAAGGTCCAGAAAAAGGTCATTGATCCAATACTATCATTCTTACTGCTACTTGTCACTATAACCTATACTACTGCTACTACTATTATTATCCATTATTTCTCCAGCCTTCTTCTTCTTATTCTTCTACCAAACGCGAAGTGTCGGTCCCGAAACCCCGCACCTCTTTCTCTTCATCCACCCGCGTCTTCGTTCACATCACCAATCAAAGCTATTCGTTGCCGCCTCGCGCAGCATCTCACGGTTCACTTCATGTAAAACAAAAGGTCTTTTCTGTCTGGTAACCCAGTCGAGCTTTATCAAACCTCTATCCGCTAACTGTACGCGTGCGCTAACGGTGTACCATACCGTCACCGTCACTGTCACCGTCACTGTCCAAGAAAAAAAAAGATAATAATAATAATAAAACTTGTTTCCCCCTCCCACACACCCCCCCTTTCGATCTCTCGGGACCGACTGGGCTCTCGTTATCATGCCCGAAACCCCAGAGTCTCAATCTGGTGATGGCAACTCTGCATATAATCAGACTACGCCGACGGGTGCCTCGTCCACTCACACGCCCCCGAACCCGGACTCCTCTTTCGTGAAGGTCACCCGCGGCCATAGCTGTGTCCTGTGCCAGCAGCGCAAAGTGCGTTGTGATAAGAAGAAGCCATGCTCCAACTGTGTCAGGGCCGGGGTCGACTGTCGTGTCGTGCCACCTCAACCGCCAAGGCGGAGGAAAAAACGGATTCCCGAACGTGATCTTGTCGACCGTTTGAGGAAGTATGAGACGTTGCTGTCTCAGAACGGGATTGAGTTTGAATCACTTGGGCCGGATATCAAGATCACCGATCCTGGCACTGTAGAAGAAGGCGACGAACTGGAGGCCGACTTTATGAGACAGCGAGTCCAGGAGTCCCCCGCCGGTGCCGATCCCGAGTTAATATCGTCTCCCGGCGAGAATCTCCACAGACCCAAGTAAGCTGATCGGCAACTATATCTCCTATCTTCTTTTCTTTTTCTCTCCTTTTTCTTCTTCTTTGTGCTTTTCCTCTTCTTCCCCCTTTCTCCTGCCAATGCCGGTGCTAACCCACGACTCACGGGGATAGAACCTTCAAGTGGTTTCCTTTCCAGAAAGAGGTTAGTCTCATATATGCTTCTGTTTTAATATTAGACTTTGACCTTGAGTCTTCTAACATGAATCAAGTTTCGGTTGCATGAGGGCTTTATTCGGGACTCGTCTGACGAGGAAGACGTTGGGTCTTCTATTAACAGAGCCTACGACAAGATGTTTGACAACGCAGACGGCTTCCCGTTCATGGTTGGCGGCCAGTTTGAAAGTGTCACCGACCTGCATCCGCCTGCCATCCAAATATTCCAGTTGTGGCAAATCTACCTGGACAATGTCAACCCCCTTCTTCGACTCACTCACGTGCCCACGCTTCAGGTGCGCATAATCGAAGCCGGGGCGAACCTGGATAAAGTGTCGAGGAGCCTCGAGGCCCTAATGTTTGCAATTTACTTTATGGCCATTACTAGTCTCACTGATGCTGAAACCGAAGAAACCTTCAACGAACCGAGGCCAGCCTTGCTTACTAAATACTATAATGGTACACAGCAGGCATTAATGAACGCAGGCTTTATGCGCATGCCCGACTTGACTATTTTGCAAGCCTATCTATTATACTGTGTAAGACAGCACTTAAAGCGCCGATTTCTTCCCTTAACTCACAACTTATATGTAATTATTAGCATGGTATACGACAATACTCGGACCCCCGATCGCTGTTCTGCCTCACCGGAATAGGCGTTCGCCTAGCTCATCGGTTGGGTCTGCATCGGGACGGTGCCTCATTTGGATTTTCCCCGTTCGAAGTAGAGCAGAGAAGAAGATTGTGGTGGACACTCGCAGGTTATGACAGACGAATAGGGGAAATGTGTGGATCGACCATTACTGCTATCTCTAGCGGGGGAAACTGCAAACTACCATTGAACATTAATGACGCAGACCTGCACATAAACGCTAGAGACCCTCCGATCCCTCGAACCGATGCCACGGAAATGATTTTTGCGCTCACGCGGCTCGAATTCTCCAAAGCTCCGGGAAGCGACAAGATGAGGGCCCAGCTATCACCAGCGAACCCACAGGCTGTTACGAACTTAGCAGACCACCGTCTTTCAAGTTACCTGGAGCAATTTGCCCACTATATGGAAGAGACATACCTGAAGCACTGCAACCCGAAAATTCCGTTACACTACATGACTCTTCTTATGACCAGGGCCAATATCTGCAAACTCAAAGTGGGTGCAGGTTTCTTTCGCGTTGCTATAACGGCTCCACAGCCTCTACCGCCATCTGAAAGCGAAGCTTTGTTCATCGAAGCCATAAAGATGGTGGAATACGATGGCATGATACAGGCCCATGAAAGCTTGAAAGGGTTTCTTTGGTATATGGGAATGCACTTCCCATTCCCGGCATATGTATGCCTTCTCACCGAGCTGCGCACCCGTACAACGGGAGACCTCTGCGAGCGTGCTTGGGAGGCGATTTTCGAACACGCCGAGAGGAGAAAATTGACTTCACACGTCCGTAGCCCCTTACATCTCTCATTCAGCGGCCTCTTCGTCAAAGCTTGGGACGCGCGGGAAGCGGCCGAAGCTGCGTTAGGCCGCACACTTGCCCCTCCCCGGCTAATCACCCTCATGCGTCAGCTTGAGGCTCGGCAGCCCAAGAAAGAAAAGCAGAAAACACCAGCGCCTACCCCATCGCCTAAAATCCCCGTCGTGAGCGCCTCGTTTGTGTCAGCACCACCCCAGCACTCCCCTGAGGCGTCGGCGGAAACCTCAGTGCCTCCAGGTACCATGCCAATGTATCCAGGCAATGACATGTTTCCCGGCATGCAGCCTGTGGATATCAATCGTCAATTTTCGAATGCGTTTCCCGATGTCAATTTTGGAGGAGAGATGGATTGGGAGATGCTAATGCAAGAATACAGCAATTTTATACCAATCCCCTTACCTCCCTATAGCACTTCTATACCACAACCCCAAGACCCTTCTCAAGCCTCATGGCGCTGAATCGCACGGCTTCAGTATTTTTGGGGATGGCTGTACAATTTTTTCCCTCATATCATTTCTTTAACGTGGCGATGATGCTTTGGATGAATGACGATAAATATAAAAGGATTACTGGTCTGGCTTCTCGAAGATCGAAGAACATACCCGGGATTTTCCTCCTTACATGTCTTTCTAACTGTTTCTATATTTTTAACAAACCTATACCTCTACCACTTTTTCTTGGTACTTATGACGATTGAGAAATACGGTCTTTTGACTGGTCGATATATAACCTCTCACTTGATATACAATGAAATACTCTATGGATACAAATTCCGTTCGAGGAATATAACGTATTGAAAGCAAACTTCTTAGCTGTGTTACTTTTCTGTGACCGGCCTCTTGAGCAAGACTAATTAGATAATGGAGAAGGACTTGATTGGTGCATGAAACATGGATTTTGCCCCTACCTAGGTACCTACTTAGATTTTAATATATACGTAGTGGCATGACGCAAGAGCATGATAGGCCAAGGCTTATACACCACCATCTAGTATGCAACTACCTTGAGTGTAAGTGAAGATCCGATTGGTCATATCCAATCATATCATATTGTATCATATCATGCTAAGATACCTAGGTTCATTTAGAATAGGTCCGTCTAAGAGTTTATATAAAGGTGCCATTTGAAGAGTCGACGATAAGGATACGGATGGTATTATAAAAGAAGGCAGAATGTGAAACCAAAAGAAAAAAAAGAAAGGCCCGCCTAAAAGTGATAGAAAGGGGTAGTAGTGAAGTACCTGGAAGATATCGCGTGGCACAAAGATGGGCCGAAGCCAGCTTATACACGCAACTTAGGTACCTATTGAAACCCCAGTTTCGGTAGATAGTATCGCACGTCTTGTCCCTTCTACCGTGTGGGATCATCTTGGGTTCTAGTTACATAACCTAGTTCTACGTCTCCTTTCTTCATAGTGCTCACCCTCTTAGGATACTTGTAGCCCTTACTCCCCTCCCCTCCCCTTAACCATCTCGAACGCTATCGCGTTATGACATATGAATAACACTTCCGGAATCCGTTCACGAAGCCGGAGAGGGAGGCGTGCGCGGAGGAGGTACTTTAAGTTTCTGTGTGGAAAGAATACGCATTAGTTAGCCTATACTCATATGCAATATTCCTCCTGTTTTTTAATTTGTCAAAAAAAAAAATCGTTCTACGCATCTTCCGTCGCTATTCAGCTGCTTCCCCCTTTTTTCTCTTTTAAAATCAAGGGGAGAGTGTGTATGCAAAAGAAGAGAGGAGTAAGAAGGCTTAGATGGAAAGGTTAGGAAGGATAATCATCAGAATACAACTCACAACCAGAAACCACGATAGCGCAAAGCTCAGCGCCGCTGCGGCCAGGAAGAACAGCCACACGTTGCCCATAGCGGCGGCGACGCGGGACGATACGGCTGCGCGCGCTGCAGGCCCGAGAGCCTGGTACGCGTCGCTGCTGGTCCCGGCTACAAGGTCGGTTATCATTGCTATTGCTGGTGCGGTCGTCGTCGCGGTAGTAGTGGATAGGGAGGCGGGATCCATGCTGCTGCCACTTGCGGGAGGGGGGAGGAGGATGTCGGATATGCCGGTGAGCTCCTGGACGGCAATGTTTTGGTATAGCGTTCCCGAGGCCGCGAGGAAAATCGCCATGCCGAGGGTTTGAGCTGCGGTTTGGAGGGGGAGGAAGGGATGTTAGCAAAACGTAGGGTCAGAAATAGAGATGTTGGTCAGGGGAAGGGGCTAGATAGGACAGATAATACGGGGGAGAAAGAACTCGGTTAATAGACGTACAAATGGCCATCGCTCCAATGGCATCTGATGTCTCCTCTGCGGGTACCATGGCCTGGATTATGGCTACGCCGGCGACAATGTAGCAGCCCGCGCCAGCACCGATGAGGATCGTGTAGCCGTATATGTTCGGGTTTGGGGTTTCTTCATTGACAGTGCCTGGTAATACAATAAGATTCCGAAGAACATAGAAATAAAACGTGTGGGTAGCTAGACTCAATACACTCCGAGATTGTGGGAGTATATGTAGAGCCTGAGAGAGGGGGGTGGAAAGGGGCTTATATGATTTACGGGTTAGCGTACACATTAAAGCACATCCGATCAATGAGAGGCTACTTCCAACGATATACCATGGTGAGATATATGGGAATCGAGGCATTAGGCTTCCATTGAGCATGGAGACGACGACCATGGATATGATAAGGGGGAGCAGACGAACACCCGCAACCAATGGCCCATCACCCTAGGTTAGTGAAAATGGTATCAGCTTTGGTGTAGGATAGGAGAAGATATCGTAGGATAGGAGAAGATATCCTAGACGGGACATACACGAGTAAACTGAAAGAATAACGGGATGTAATAAGTCATCGCCTAAAACAGCATCAGGTTAGCGAGAGGATGGGAGCATGGTTTCTGTGCTTTTCTTGCTACTACTTACTAGAATAATTCCCGAAGATAAGAACATCTGCACCTGCAGATTCACCAGGATAGGCCTCTTAAGATAGTGCGCCGGGTAGAGCCTATGCTCCCTCGCGACCCCGGGGTGGAACTTCGTCAGCGCAATACTCGCGACCAGCAAAGCGCCCGCCACAACCCAGAGGGCGATCTCCGCGCCCGAGTCCCAAGCAAGCACCGTGCCGCCGAAGCTGATCGCCGTGATGAGGCACGCGGAGCCGGCCAGGAACACAGCAATCATAGGCCAGTCGATCATGCGGCACTTCTGGCTCAACGTCCTGTCGGGCTGCGGGTCGATCGAGGGGAACAGGAGGATGTACGCAGGGGCGAAGAGCGCCCCGACCACAAGGTTGATGTAGAAGCCCTGGAGAAACGTCGCGCGACCCGTCAGCACGCCCCATTAGCAGCCAGGTCGCGGAACCAAAACTCACCCAGCGCCACGTCGCCGCGCTCGCCGCGAACGCGCCCCCTATCTACCAAGCATCCGCGTCAGCCCACAACCCCCCTTTTTCCCTTTTTTTTTTGCTATCGCAGCTTACTCACCACCGGCCCCACCACGCTGCCCACGCCCCAAACCGCCGTGCTGCCCGCCAGATACGCGGGCCTCTCGCGCGGGCCCGTGAGCAGCGACACGTAGTTTAGTGTTCCCGCGTAGATGCCGCAGCCGCCGAGCCCGGCGACGGCGCGGCCGGCGACCAGGGCCGACGTGGTAGGCGCGGCGCCGCACACCGCGCTGCCGGCCTCGAAGAGCACGATGCTGCACAGGTACACGGCGCGCGTGCCGAACACCCCGTAGCACTGCCCCCAGGCGAGGATGGCGAGCCCGCCGAGGGCGAAGCCCGTGCCGATCCAGGGGAGGAGCGAGACGTGTCCGAGGGTGTGGAGGATGGAGGGTTGGATGTCGGCGGTCTAGAGGGGAGGTTAGCCAGGGGGGGAGGTTGGTAGAGATGAGATATGGGAGAGCGGAGAGGGGAGGGGAGGGGGGGGATGGCTTACGATGGTGTTGTCCACGGCGAAGAGAAATGTGGTTGAGAGCATCGCGCTGTAGACTATGGCCCATCGTATGCCATGGATTTGACGGGGTGGAGACTTCTGTTGGGTTTCTGGAGTTGGTGACATGATGGGGGTCGTAGCTTGGGGGCCCGGTCCAGGACCCTTTTCGACCTGGGACTCCTTGGGGGTTTCTATCGTGATAGACTAAATTATTTTATACTATGGATGTTCTGTTAGACCTGATGTGACCTACCACGGCAATTGACGTCAATACTGTTAGAATAGTTGCAGATTAGAACTAATTTGTACCCTATTTTCTTTTATTCTCTGGCTTGGAGTCGATTAGCTCTTGGACTATCGCTGTATAATATCGAGAGAAGAGTATGTGATGGAATATATTGACTTTTTATATGAAAACATTAAGAAACCCCGAGACGTAGGAAGAGCAGTTTGCGAGGTGTAGTCTTTTATAGACAGCGGCCCCTACCGGAGACATAAGCTAGGTAAACGAGATCTGACCCCTTAATACTGGAAAGACACCAATTAGAAGGGAAGGACTTCTAGACATATCCGGTGTTTTCTCCAGAGTGCCTTATAGATCAGTTGTGGATATCTTTATTCCGGCAAATAGACGCGGTATCATCGGCCGATATCGTGATTTCATTGGTTCCTACAAACGCTATAGACGCGGGCATATATCGTATGCTTCTTGGCGTGGTCATCAGCAACCGCCAAGTGGGAATTGCATGATGCTTTCATGACTGGGGATATCTAGAAACTCGCTTAAATCCGAAATAAAGTCTCCCTCTTGTCCGTTCGGTGATCTGAAGGCTGCCCGTTGGTCCTGAGTTGCGGTATGCCAATGCCCCGTGTGATCCTCTACTAGATCTAAAGCATCGAGTAACTGGCAGATATAATCCGGGTAATCGTGATGATCTAAGCTCTCGTTACACAGTTGGTTGCTATTCCGAGCGAAGACTTTGATAGCCGTCGTCATTGGCCACCCGAGAAAAGGGGCTTGCAAGGTGAGCATGTCGTGTTAAGTCGTGGCATTAGTAAGGATAAGACCTAGCCAGTTCTATAAAGTACTTCGTGTTATTAGAATGAAGGGAACTAACATTTGATCCAAATGTGGGCCTGACGACTTCGACAGCCCTCATTATCTTTAACGCAGATGTGGTCGCTTGTTTATTACTCTCTGCAGCGAGAGCATGAGGGAGCCCTTCTCGTTCGACTTTCTTGGCAGCTGACTCGTAGAGGACGATCTCTACCGCAGATAAGTTCATCAGAAACGAGAAACAGAGCGAATCCTCCTTTATGACCTTATCCTCAAAATGTACTCGTAAAAGGTCTTTCAACCAGTCGAAATGTTTCACGAGGGAATAGTTTTTATCCCAAAACCCAGCGGTTTGGGTGGTTGTTCCGAGGCTCCTAGCATGATCGAAGCAACGGTAGGCAACCTCTACCATTAATACAGTTGCTGAATAAGATGATATCCAGGTTGAGTTATGAATACTAGTTATCGTGGCAAGTGTAGGCATGGGTATTGGATGGAACTCTAAGTCTAGACGACCTGGGCAAGGGAGATTGATTTGAAGCTAGAAACATGATTTAAGTTTATTAGAAAATTTATTAAACTGCAAATATTAGGGGTTAGTTGACGAAACGTACATCGATATCTCCCAGTTGACATGGCATCCCGGTATGAGTGCTAGCATAACTTTCGAAGATATATAGCGCCCAAAATGTGCGTCTCCTCTCTTCTAGGACGATACGATCTTCAGTTGATGGTAAGGAAATATGTGGCCCCGGGGATGTAACATCGTCGGTACTTGTGCTGTCATCCATCTTGTGCAAATTGAGCAGTTTTGCTAGACGAACAGTGCGACCAAGTGTCATCCACGCTCTCCTAAATCGTCTCTGCGTGAGCTCGTGTCGAACTATGAGTATTAACGCTTGTAGTGTATTTAGACTAGCAAGATCGCTATCGTCTTCGGATGTCTCGCACGTTTCTAAATATTCTCTAGTAGCCATGTAGCATTTATGTTCCAGGTGTGAAAATCTCGGTGCGTTCATGGTTCCCATGAGAGCAACAGCGTAGCGTAGTAAGCAGAGATCCGGTGAGTAAGTACTATATGTTGACTCTTTCATAAATCGGTACCGGCTCAATATTGGGAGAGCCGCATCCCATGTGCTAAAATAAGCGTCATGACTGTACCATACAGTTAGCCTAGATAGGGAGACAAGTTATTTAACACCCACAGCATGTCAAGCTCCTCATCGGCGAGCTCGTTGGTTTTATATTTGGCATTGGAGAAATTGGCATTGTATGGTGGCCTGGAGAGGCAACTAGCAATATCCAAGTCAAACCCGGGGATAGTATTCATTCTGTGTGGCTGATTAGTCTTCAAGGAGCAGGGATCAACTACACTCTTTTAGTCGGCATACTCACAGGTTATTGATATTGGGACTGGGGAGGGCATGAGATTGCGATAGAGAGCAACCATGTAATGGGTTGCCGTCAATAAATTCAGTGCCCCTATCCTTTTGTAAGGAGGCTCCTCCCGAGGACAGCACGGCTTGGGAGTGCGGTAATCCGATATGTTCAGGAACTTGCATAGCATTATTCGGATCTACAGAATATGCTGGAACTATAGAAGTATCTAAGCGGGCCTCAGCTTGTGCTGTTGTACATTATCATCAGTAAATATAAATAATCATCAGACGCGACATAGAACGTAACAATAGGGGGGAGGACAACCACACCTAAGCGACCTCGCAACTCAACAAGTTGACGAGCCATATTAACTCTATCCGTACTCCAAGTTGTTCTCGACTCATAGCTACACTGCAAATGGAGCCGCACACAGCGGCTGCAGCTTGGTTCCGCTCGATCACACCGAGTCTTGCTGTCTTTGCAAACGACACAAGCGAGACGACCATTTGGTGCTGCGACGCGCGTCTTCCGTCCTCGACCAGCAGCTTTCATCTCGGGGGAAATAATATACCTAATATTTGCTCAACGAGCTTCGAATATATATACATATAATTAATTCAAGTGAGAATCAATTGCAGAAATGAAGCAATTGAGTAGGAGTGACTTTAAGGGAGCATTGTCATCACCCAGTGGAACTTCCAATGGTGGACGACTTACAACTACATGGCTTTGTGGCGGTGCCATAGTGGCTGACATAAAAAGGGGCAGGCTGAGATAAGGTACATATGTACCTTAGGTAATCTTCAATTGCTTGTACCCGCACTACCTACATAGTAGGTACCTACTGTCATAGGTCATTTAAAAACATAAAATAAGGGCCAAGGTACCTAGTATTAAGCAGAGAGAAACTATTGCTTACGGGGTACTCGGTTACCTTCCTGCTACCTAGGTACGTACCTACATAGGAGCTTGGTGGGGTTATGTACACAGAAGCATAGTCAGGGTCTCAGAGAGAGTACCTAGGTACATACTGTCGATAGTCCTGGCAACCCTTCACAACAAACTCAGGCGGGAGATTATCAACAATATTTGCAATTATTTATTTTTCACACACAAATGTCACAAGATACATTTAGTTGGGTGGTAATGAGTGGCACTTTGAGTGCATGTGTATTGGTTTGATATAGTGATGTGGTATAGTGATGAAGTCCCCTAATATCCAATTCCAATCCATTCCCTCTATCCCAGTAAATCCCATTTCCATTTATCCAAGCCCTAACTTCCAAAATACCTATTCCCATTGTTTATCCTCCAATATTGTCTTCCTAGCCTTGTCATGCGACCCTTGCTTTCTGCCTTTGATGATATTGCTATGTGATATAGGTTGGTATATGTGTGTGTGGTAAGAGATGCATCTCATGATTGACCTCGATATTGGCTATTCTGGTAAAATAAAAAGTTAGTTGGAAGTGTAGATAAAAAAATTATATAGGAGATTTATCTACCTTTGATGAACCTCTCGAGGGTTGTTTATCCATTTTATGTGGGGGGTTTTTTTTTTGTTCAGGTACTTTGTAGTAGCTAGGTAGGCAGGGTCTAGAGGACTTGTAAATGTGAGCAAGGCCGAGTAAAAAAGTAGAAGAGAAGAGTAAACAAACCAGGCAGATTCTATGAGCATCACGATATTCCGTAGCAGCTGACCAGTAGTAGTGACAAGCTTACCCTGCTATGTCAACAAGTCACCACAACAGCAGACACTATTACCAAAACAAACCATCCTGGGCCAGATTCCGTTCCTGAACTCCACCAAGACCGAGGTTTTCCAGACATTAAATCAAGACTGTCATGCAAATTGCTGTGCTATTGCACGCTTGACTGATAGACAGAAGTGAAGTCGCAAGCGTAGAAGAGCCATTGTGCAGCCCGAAGGACGCTGGAGTTCTCGCATGCTTGCCGTACTTCCCAATTGGAATGGCTTCGCAGTACATAGGAAGTGTGGTCAAGGGAAGGTGATGTAGTGGAAAGTGGGCTGTGGGGGGAATGACAAGTGACATAGAGGGAAGTGTATGTGAATGTGTACCATGGGTGGGTAGATAGGTGTTCGAGCAGCGACAGCTAGAATGGCATGGTTAAGTATTTCAGAATGAGGCTGCATTGGGTATGATGGAAGCTTACCACTGCTGGTGGGTTCAGCTGGTATGAATTCTTGTGGTAGAAATAATTTTTGTTTTGTTGTGGTTTGTTTTATGATTGTTCTGGTGTTGGTATGATGATAGTAGGTAAAGACCATGATGATGGTGGAGATGCATGATGATATATGAGTGTGGTAGTGGTAGCAGTAGATGCTAATGAATGTGGTGTGTGTGAATGTGTGTGGTGTGTGGGAGGGAAGAGGAATGGATTGAGAGGGAAGAGAGGGGGGGAGCCCTGGTTTTTATACCACCTGGGGGAAGAGAATTCCTGGCCCCACAATCAGTAACGGTCCAGCCATGCCTGATTTGGAATTCCGGGGTACTTGGAAAATCTGGGGTACAATGGAAAAGTACCGATTGGTTATTGGCTCAGCCCTACAGTAGAGCCGCATTTCCACCCGACAAACAAACATTTTCTGATTTTTTGATTGGCCCGCTGCTAGTAGATCACAGATCAGACCCACTTCCCAATTGTCCCCCCTCTATTGTGTAGGTACGTAGCTACGTAGACTTCCTATTGTTCCCATTGTTTCAACAATAGAAAAAAAAAATCAAAATCAGATTTCCACGGAACCAGATCAGGTTTTCCACGGAGCTCCATACCCAAGTACCCAGGTACCCAAGCAGGGGACCACTTCGTCATTGAATGCTACAATCACTCCCAGCCCGTGGCCTCCCCTCCCCCGGTATTTAATCCTGTGCACTACCTCCCACCCTTCCCACTTCCTCTCCTCTTCTTTTTTCTTTTCTTTCCTTTCCTCCTCAGCTCTCTTTGCCTTTTGGCTTAGATCATGTGTAGTATCTGTTCTTTTCAGTTTAATATCTGGAAGTGTCACATAGTGGCACCTTTCTTTTATTATTCCTATTTTTCTTCTTCGGATGGCTGCGTCCTCTGCACTTGTGCATGATCAGCTTTCACTGTGTCCCTGGTATTACACTGCCTCCAGGTGATGCGAATATTTACACTGCTTTCATTACCATCGCTAGCTTGTCTAGGTTGTAAAGAAGGTATCATATATTCACCATGTGGTGTCTGGCATCTGTGTTCTAGTACAATCCTACGATAGTAATCTATTCTAATTCAACCTGATCATAATATATATTCATGATTGATTTCATTCAGGCGCTTTTTATCTTTGGCCAGCCAAAATAACTTCGAGGGCCGTGTCGAGATGCCCTGAACAAGGCAGTTCAGCGCTCGTAAGAGACTCGAGAATACAATGCTTTATGGGATTCTGTAGTACATATCTAAGAAGCGACAGTGATCTACGTAATATTTTGTCAGTACGATGTTTCTAAAATGAATTCTCTCCGTGCAGCGTGCAAGTCCGTACCCCCCATCATCTCTAGAGTAGCATTCTCTCTACTAAAAATACAGAAAATAGCGAATACATCCTACCCAACGAGCTTCGATGACTGCCCTCGTTGTCCTGGAGAAAGACACGATGTAACCGGACCCTATATAATTAAGGTAGGTGTTCCAAGCGTTGTACAAGCATAGTTTGGTCTGGCTAAGGTCCTGTCGGGAGCTTGACTGTTAATTATTCTGCTTGCTGCGTGAAGATGTTGTCATATGAAGATGGCTTCGCATAGAACATGTCAACCGCAAAAGGAAGCTACATCGATGGATCAATAACTACTCTTAGCATTTATGTCTAAATTCTAGATCGCGTCTTCCATGCCCTGTCGAGCGTCGACGGGAATATTGGGCTATTATTTTACTATCATGGCCTTCCCAGCTACTTCCTCGGAGAAACATTGTGCTAAACATCAATCACTCTTCTCATTGAATAGAATGCAGTAAATCCCCTTGGAATAGGCGCTACGAGCTACAGGTGCATTTCAGCATTGACCTCTTGGATAACGAAGCCGCACTACGCAAAAGGTTTGATAACTCTGACTGACTGTTTTTGTACCTGCTACCTAGGTAACATTCATTGTCCTCTTAGCAAGGGAGGAGTAGTGGCGTCAATAGCGCCATCACGTTGGCAAGCCCTGGTTCCTTCATCGTCGCTACCCGTCCCATTTGACCCATTGAGGTCCATAGCCGAAGCAAGAAGCGCATCGAGCGAGCCATTATCGATGGGAACCTCCCATACCATGCTTACCTAGGCTGTCGCGGGGCGCCAAGAAGGAATGTAAGTGATCACGATGTTACCATGCAGAAGGGTAGATATAAACAACGACCTATGAAACGATTGAATATACCCGAAATAATTTATTTATCCTCTGAAAGATTCATACTAATATATATCTTGGGTATAGTTAACTAGTCCTCCTGACGCACACCCTGGCATCTTTATAGCCGACCTTATCAATATAGAGATCTAGCTTGGCCACACCGAGACCACGAAACTCTCTCAGTCGATTCCCTAGTAACCTAATCCCCACCGGGCTCTCCGACCAGATCGATTCTCTCCAGTCCGTGACCATAGCGTTCCAAGATCCTACCATATGCCACGGCCGACAACTAAGTGTCATCAGCTAGGAGCTCCTAGTGGAAACCATAATGACCTAGAATAACTGCAGCGGCTTTGTCCTGGGTTCGTGGCACTCGGGAAGTTTCTTGTAGGAAACTAGCAAGGTCACATATTCCCCTTGAGAGCGGGCATATAAGTTTGACTGTTTCAGGTTGAATGGACATCCTATACATTCATCGATTCAATAACCGTATTCCCACCTTCGTTAACATCCAAAGGGGATAGCACTCCTGTGTCTGTCCTCAAGAGCACCGCCCGCATGCTCCGGATAAGCAAGTCTGGAGAGGAGCGGGAGAGCTCATATTACTTCATCGGCACATCTGGATACTAGACATAACTATCCTAAGTTAATACTGTTCCAAATTATCCATGGTGACGACTTACCTACCTTATTGCGTGCCTGATATAATACTCCTCCCCCCTTTCTTTTTTTCCAAGCTCTCGTGGTAAGCCACTACCATTGGTTCTACCACGGGCCACAGCATGTGACTGGGCCAGTGCTGTAAGTTTCTCGTGCTATAATCTCGAGTCTCTAATGCACCCCTTTTCACTACGACCCCGAGCTTCGACTCGGTTGATACTCAGTGAAGGATAATCCCAGATTTTAATGCTTAGATCACAATGATAAAAGAGAGGATTCATAAATCTATATTTAAATCTCTATTCAATGTGTTCTATTTATATCGTGGATAGAAAAAAAAATTGAAACATGAAAATATACATGATTTGGAGTTCTCCGAATCAGGGAATCGAACCCTGGGCTCCGGAATGAGAATCCGGAATGTTAACCTCTACACCAATTCGGATATGAACGTTACACTCCTCCCTGGACTTATGGCTTGACAGTTGGTAATCAGGGGATCATGGGCAAACAGGAAGGTGTAACAGTGTAGGGAAGGATCTAGCCCAGGTACTTACTTTACTGGATGTTGACAGAAGCAGCTACCCGTAGGGACATATGTACGATGTACAGTGAGTACACACTAACACCTACATCAGGTGATTTAAGTGGTCGTACACACAACCTTGTTTGTCGATGGAGGCATTCCCTTGGGTATCTAAATCTTTAATAACATGTACCTTGAAATAATGGATGCATATACATGTTTAGCTTTTCTGTCATATTGAAGAGAAAGAATTGGTTCATTGATATTGTACTTAGAGATACAGTGATCAGTTGACATTTATATATATCAAATCTATGAGACAAGATCAAGGTTACATATAGTACTACCAAATAGTGACAAGACCTCAAATATCGACTAACTACTATGTAGTACAAAGTATATTATTAGTGGGTTAAAACAGAGGTGCCTAGGCATTACATAGAGTGTTTGCTGTTTACTCGTACAAGTTTCGGCGTATCACTCTTGTAGTCACCAAGAACTAATCACTCTGAAGTTTATGTACCGACCATAAAATGATTTTATATGATAAATTGGTGCATATCTATGATATACCTGTAAGTATAACTATAGAGGTATTCGGACCCACTCGGATAGTGCTGACCATCCGCCGCTCGCATAAGACTATCCGGGCTAACACATTACTGATCAATTGGGAGACATGGAGTCATTGTCAGAGGCTCATATTGGAATACTCATTTGGGCGAGCCATGATACTCACTTCTAGGGCAACATCATAATAGCTTCTGCTAATCACAGATATGAAAAACCACAGGTTGATGATGTGCATTCATGGCTGATACTCCGAATTTGTAAGCCGGCCTCGCTCTTTAGACTATAGAATGGATGCGCGGTACACGAACCCCGGTATATTCATGCACTAGACAGGGATAGTATAGCTAAGTAATAATCTATTCGGGCTAGCAGAGAACTCTATAGGCTGGGGTCAATTAGTGAGGTCATCGTATAAAGTCCGGATATGTCTCGCACGAATATAGCCTGACCGCTCAACGTCTACAGATTAGAGACACAACTAAATGGCCGAATTAGGCAATTTAGAGTGGGTGGGCATGAAGTCAGCACTCCGGGGTTTCGCGTTCGGATAAGGCGCATTGCCATCTTCAATATGCCGATCATCGTGGAGTATAGCAGCTAGCTCGCCTCGTACCAAGCGTACAGATCGGAGTAATACCGTTGCGCGAGCACCATACTATTAGAGTTGAACGAGTTTTGTTATGGTATATCCATTGCGAGTGTGATTGTCTATTCCCAAGGCATCACAAATTCGTGCACCGTCTTCTCTTAGCTAAGGAGGTCCCGCGCTCGGAAGACCGAGCTAGCATCGTCTGTCGGTGGAGTAGAAAAAGCGAATACCTAAGATGTAGTACATGTATAAGCCTAGGTATATATAAATAGTCAAGACGACTTCACATGGTGTAGACTGAATTATCTATCTTAATCAGACTTCATCACATAGAATACCTAGTTATACGATTTCAACAGACTAAAAACCTATACAAGAAAAACTAACAGCAACTCCATCATGCCTAAGCCCCATGTTCTCATCGTTGGCGCCGGCCTTGGCGGCCTGACTCTTGCTCAAGTTCTGCGGAAGCAAGGTGTCTCCTTCGAGATCTTCGAACGCGATCCGTCCGAAACGTCGAGAACCCAGGGATGGTCGCTCTCTATACATGCGTGAGTAAACATTAATACTTTATTATCAGATACCGCAGAATACCCAGTCATGTATGACTTCAGCTAATATGTCTTATCAGTGTCCTCGCAGACTTAGTAGCATCCGTTCCAGATGATATGCCCCCATTCCGGGAGTCCGTCAGTGCTTTGCATCCAATCAAACTGGAAGATCAGGTAGTATTCTACATAGACGGGGAGCGCTTTGGGGCTACGGATAGTTCGGAGAGACCTTTCGTACGAGCAAACCGCCAACGGCTGCGGTCCTGGCTGGCGACCAACATCGACGTCCAATGGGGCAAGCATCTGAACAAGGTCGAGCAGAGCGATGACAAAGTCACCCTATTCTTCCAGGACGGGTCCAGCGCATCGGGAGACGTACTCATAGGAGCTGACGGCACTAACAGTGTGGGTAAGTGCCAGTGTTCCCCCTTCCCCCCTTTCCTTCTTTTCACGTCAGACGTCTGCGGGCTGTTGATTCCAATACTAATAACCCTGCCAGTGAGAGAGAATATCCTTGGCAAAAGCAACAAAGACATCCTCAAATACATCCCCATCAGCACCATCACCGCCGAATCCATAATTCTTACCGGCGAGGCCTTCGCACGACAGCTCGAGGTAGCCCACAGCTTCACCTTCGTGAACATCGACGCGGACCGCATCATCGTGCAGGGGATCGTGCGCTCGCTCCCGGCGACCAGCGAGACCGAAGCGGGCGGGGAATTCCACTGGATCCTGATGTGGCGGGACCCGCTGATGCAGCACGTAGAGCGCAGCCCCGTCGACGCGCTGTCCGCGGCGCAGCGGCTGGAAATCGCCCGCTCCATGACCAAGTCCCTGCCCGAGCCGCTGACGCACCTCCTCCGGCACACGCGCCCGGAGCACGTCCGGCCGCACGGCTGGGCCGTGCGCGACGCCGTCATCGACGCCCTGCCCCTCTCGCGCGCCACGCTGCTCGGCGACGCCGCCCACCCCACCTCGCCCTTCCGCGGCGAGGGCGCCGTCAACGCCATCCGCGACGCCATGAACCTGGGCGCCGCGCTCGCCGACCTGAGCCGCCGCCACGAAGCGGGCACCCAGGCCGTGCGCGACGCGCTCGCGGAGTATCAGGCCGAGATGGTGCCCCGTGGCGTGAACGTCGTGTCCGGCGCGAGGGCCCAGTTCGGCTTCTTCCGCAACGAGTTCCAGAAGGTGCGCATCATGGGCCACCCGCCTGAGAAATTGCAGTGGGAGAAAGTGGAGGTTGGATCGGAGGGCGTGAAGGTCACGCCTTTGGAGGGTTAGATGAGTCGGGGATAAAATACGACTCTAGATATAATAGAATGCGATTCAGATTTCGGAGAAGAAAGATATTTAGGATATATGTGTCTACCAGTTCTTAGTGCAATAGATAGCAAGCGAGTCTTCGTATGCATTGGTTGTTATAGAAATCTGCATCTCATAAATTACCACCAAAGTCTTATCCGGGAGGTAGATGAAGAACAAGAGTGCTTCGTTGTCTAATGCAAATTATATGTACCTCTATCTTGCTAGTTTTGATCGTATGTTTCGTGTGCTACTAGTATTTCTCCTTATATGATTTTACATCAGAGGCTTTGAGGACCTCTTTAGCCGCAATCAAGTCAAGACAGCACTGTAAGATAATTTAACCGCCTTGTGGTGTTTGTTCCATATAAGGATCAATTCGAATCGTCGGACGATTCGGTATCCGACATCAATCTCTTCTGTCTCCTTCTCACTCCCACCGCGCGCCCCAGTATGTCCAGATCTAGGGCCACGGTCTTTCCGGCTTCATTATCAGCCATAGAAAGTTTCTTCGGATCTCTCAGTCCCCTGATGTACATTTCGTCCAGCACGTCGGCAAGCTCACCAGTATGCGCTTGCGTGTATGCGAGCCAGGGGTCGTGAACCTTGGAAAACTTGGTGCGACGGATGAAGACGGTCAGAATCCCGAAGAACAGCACCAAGTGTGCTCCCATCATACTACACACTGCCACAAGACCGTTCCAGCTAGTCGGGACCTGTACAGACTCCCAGAGAACGTAGGTCGAATTGCTGAAGGTGTTGAAGAACTGTAGGTTGTCGTAGTAATAGGACTGGTAAACAAGAGTCCAGAAGGCCTGGAGCGCTAACGCAGGGTCGCCAGGCGAGGCAAGTATATCCGTCAATATCTTTGTATACACTGGGTGGAAGTAGGCCACACCATCTGCGTATTCCGGTATGCAGCCTTCACACAGCTTGTATGTCATATGTCTGTCGTTGAAATACCTACCCATGGGGTTCCCTCCCAACGGCCGGGTCATTAAGGTCGAGCCGATCCATAGCTGACCCTTATCGCCTTCTGTTGGCTTCCCTGGTGGGATGTCAAAAGCTAGAACGCTCCTTTCAACAAGGGATGTTTTATTCTCAGTAGCGCCGAGCCAAAGCAAAAGGTTCGTTGAGTTTAAGGCCTTTGTATCATTGTCCGTAACCAATATCTTCTCGACGAGGGGCGCATTAGACCAGGCGTTGATGAGTTGATATTTTGGTTCAAGTATGGTAGAACATAGAGTGATTTGCCACGCATAAGGCCAGTTCCGGTATTTGATAAGCGTCCATGGCGGTTTGCTATTCGTATCTATAGTTATGTTGGATTTGCTATTAATCACCCACCAGTCTGTACTGTTAAGGTGCTGACTGGAAGCATTTCCACCCAGGGATAGTAAGTTGATAAACGCAAAAGCCCGTACTCCACCATAGGAGCACATGAAGCTTAAGTTTTCTATTCCTTGGTTAGACAAGGGCGGTGATAAGGGTGGCGAATAAATGGTGCATGATAGATTTGCGCCTGTTTCTCGTGAAGATTCTAGATATGGGCTGTACTGGGCACCAGTATTACTGCTATTCGAAAACCAATCAGCAAAATATCCATAGTAATCTTGTTCTCCATTCCCTCTGTCTACTTTGTAGCTGTCAGAAGCAACCCAGGCCTCGATTACAGCGTACCCAGGATTGTCAGACGCTCGAAAAGAGAGTTGGCGAATTATTGGCCTCACACACACAGTTGATGCGTCGATCACTGTGGCGTATCCGGTAAAGTTCCGCAGAGACTGGCGTTTCGCCTGTAGGCTTAGAGGCAAGAAAGCCCTCTTTACAAGGGAAGGATCTTGTTTTGGCATAGAAATGTTCTCGGCAAAAGGAGGATATCCTACTGGTGGCGCCGCAGAATAGTCGATATTGTTTTGTTCACTCCTTTGTCCTTGTGAATCAGATGCACTATAAAACCCCAGAGGGAAAGGTTCGGTGATATTAGTGCTAGGTATATGATCAGAGCCCAGGTCTGAAAGGAGTATCGCGGAGCTAAACTGTAGGGCGGTAGACAGAGCTGTGAGGAGGCACAGTGGTATCGCCACTTTAGCAAGCTTCAAGCGCAGCGTTGGCCTCATCATGCCTATGAAAAGAGCTGGTAGATCACTACAATATTGGCAGTCAGTAATTGCTGTATTGGGTAACTTTTTACTCTTAAGGCCTTGTCTCGGGAGTCAAAACTCCTACGAACTCATCCTAGCCATGACTGGAAAGTTTAACTCCCGGGCCGGGCTGAGACAGGCCAAAGGGGGGGCATAAACGACTCCCAAGATCACTTACTACGATATTCCATTGTTGCTCCTTTGAATCAGTAAGGTAGGGATCTCCTTAATCCCAACATAATGGTTCTCCAAAACGATCGAGGCCACCATGGAGATTGCCAGTGCTGTCTGGGTAGCCGTTGCAAATCTTATTACGAGTGAGCAACTTGCGATTACAGCTGGTAGTTTATTTTCAATGATCCAAGACCGTAAAGTTTCATTGTCTGGCTGTGTCGGCGTCACCCAGAAGGCGATTAACAGTCCAAGCGATGCTACAATGAGAGGAACGGGAAGGAATATTGACAGAAGACCGAATATTCCAAGCCGTTCTTGGTAAGATAGCACTTGGGAAGCTTCTTGGTAGATAGGCAGTTCCACGGTTTCGTCAGTAGCATCTTCTGCAACCACCTCCTTAGACTGTTGGCCATCATTAACTCTGGGCCGAGTGCGATATAACCATATAGCGGCAATTAAGAAGACAAGAAGAAGGACTCCAGACACAGACGCTACCGCAACCCACTTTTGGTTCTGCTGTGCAGACCCCTTTGTCACATGATCTGAATTCAATGCTTCTAACAAGTTTATCTTGTCTATAGGAGCGCTGTCAATATTTAATGTTGCTGTATATTCGGTTGGGGCTGTAGTGCAATACAGCTGCCTGAGTTTCAACGACCCAGATAAAAGGTACTTGGTAGCGCAAAATTTGTGTCTAACAGTCATTAATCCCGAGACAACTGGCCCGCTGCTGCTGATTAGTATGATGTATTGAAACTCGTATAGGATGCAGCGGTGGTAAATACCAGCTAGTGACAAGCGACTCGTCTCCACAGTCTCCGTCGCAGTTGTCGCTCGTTTGTGTACCAACGTATTGAACAATACCTGAGACATAAGGTTGACATGAGGTGTACATTGAATGGGAGAAGGCGGTGGGATTGTCTGTCATAACACATCCTGCGATGCTGAGCGTAGGGTCGTAGGCACAGACCCAATGGGGACTACACTCCGTTGTTCTGTGTGATACTAGTGAATCAATATTAACAGATGCACAATGAATCAATTCAAGTCTCTAAGCAAAACTTACGATCATAATCGATCGGGAAACCGCAAGGGTTCCTGTAATCCCCACCAGATGCCGGCGTAGGAGTTAATAGTTCTGAGCCGGTTGCTGTTCCGCTCGTAGAAGTTGGAAGCATATTCATTCAACTAGCTTTGCTCGATACGTTACTGTTATATCCGAAGCTGATATGGTATATTATGGAGAGTAATATAATGCCAAAACTGAATGCTAATTGTCGAAGGACAATTAGCCCATATATAGTATGCGACAAATATTTTGGTTGTTGCAACAATGTTGGTGAACTAGGTGCTACATAGTACCACTTCGATAACAGTCTATAACGTATGCCCAACCAAAGCCTCGTATAACTGGTGTTAAGATAATGAGGGGGCGCAATATATGATTGCAGAGGGATAATTATGATGGTAGAGCATGGTCTGTTATTATACAATTTAAATTTTAGAACTTGTTGCCTGCCTTGGAGTTATGAAGGGACGATACAACGAGGAAATGTACAGAGAATGGTTTAGAAAAACAACCCACCGTATGTTGAGTCCAAGACAGGCTTGAGGGATAAGTGATCGTCGTGTAGCCTGCCGAAGCGTAGATATATTGTATGGAGTGCACAACAAGTACCTGTAAGCTTTGTACGCCAAGTCTTCGTACACCGTTACCATTGGGAGATGGATCATGCAAAGTAACACTTTATGCATCTTACTGCTTATATTGATGATAATATGTTGGATAGAATAATGTATATAGAAATCGAACTGCAAATCCTCCCTTGTATAGTCCCTACTTTCAAATCATATATAATAGAAGGGGGAGTTACCCAGAGCAAGGCTGTAAGCTTGGGTACATCAATTATAAATCCATTTACTAACCACGGAGCTATGAGATAATATATCGAAAGAAGGCAACAGGCTAGGGTGCTAGGCTGTGACAAGTTACAAGGCTCTAAAAGGGGGCATCATCAAGAAGGTAGTAAAATGAAAAATGTGCTTACAAGCCCCTTTTCTTTTTAGGAGAAGGCCTCGGACTATCTACTTTACTATTGATTTCCGCTATACAAATACCCATCCATTCAAAAGCAAGCCCCATGCAGAAGGAAAGAGACCCCAAGACTAATAATCAAAAGAAGAGAAAGGAAAAAAAGTAATAATAGTAAAGCAAACCCCGTAACTCATGACCTCAACTTCCTCTTATTCTTCCTCCTGCTCTTTCTCTCCCAATCCTCCCCATCGCCCCTCTCGACCCCAAGGTCATCATACCCATCCTCTTCCCCATTACTCGGCATCATAACCAGCCACAACGACGTCGTCCCAAAATACAGCGTTGTCCGTGCCGCCGCCTCATCCATGATCTCCAAGCGCGCAATATGCCCCTCCAGCGCACGCAGCTGCTCCGCCGCACCCGCCCCCTGCGTCCTATCCAGCAGGTCCTCCACGGTGACCGCCCCGCGCAGTACCTCCGCAGCCAGGACCCGCGTCTCCAGGATTTTCGCCCGTAGCCCGCGCGCGCGGAACCAGTCGCGGTTCGCCACCGCGAGGTACGCGTCGGCGCGCTCGCGCGGGGAGAGCGGCTTCTTGGCAACGGCGCCGACGGCCGCGAACGGCAGCGCGGTGACGGCGCCGACGGCCCGCAGCGCCGTGGCGACCGGCACGCTGACCGCGCCCCCGAGCGCGGCGAACCCGGCCCCGATCAGGTTCCCGCTCTTGGCGTCGCGGCCGATGGTGCGTCCCACGTCGCGCACGTGCGAGAGCGTGTCCCGCCCGAAGTGCTTCGGCACCGTGCTGAGCGAGCGCCCCACGTCCCCCGCGTGCGCGAGGGCGCGGTCCGAGACCCGCGCGCCGAGGAATGCGGAGAGGGTCTCCAGGAAGGAGGTCCAGCTCGACAGGGGGATGCCGAGCCCGAGGAGGGCGGGGTGGTACGCGGGTAGGAAGGGGGAGGTGGGGTCGGCGCGGACTTGGGGGATGGCGATGGGGAGGGGGAGGGGGAAGGAGTGGGAGGGGGAGGAAGGGGATGTGGATGCGGAGATGCTGTGGTTGATGCTGGCTAGGGGGGAGTAGGCTGGGCAAGGGATGTCGGAAGGGAAGTTGAAGGGTGAGTCGGCGGTGGGCTTGGCTGGTTGTTGTTGTTCGGGGTCGTCTTTTATTACTCGAAACTTGTCTGCATCCCGCCCTTTGATGCCAGTCGATGGTCCTGTGCTCAGCCCTGTAACCCTACTAGATGGCTCTGCACTCAACTCCGCGATCCCTGAAGGTGGCTCTGCGCTCAGTTCAGCGATTCTGGTAGATGGCTCCCCGCTTAACTCCGCGATTCTAGTAGGTGGCTCGGCACTTAGTTCTGCAATGAACGGCTGCGAGGACCCGTATGGCGGGGGAGCATTGACTTCGTTTCTGTGAGTCTGTCCCCTGCCGAAGGTCGCTCCTGATCCATTTCCCGAGGCCATAATGACCGTGGATGATGATGGCTAAATAGGGGCTACTTGGCGTACGAGTTTATGTAATCTTCAAAAGCAGTGGTTGGTAACTCTTAGAGAGACAGTTTTATAATGTCCTTTATGTAAAAACCGGGATTCGTTATAGAAAAAGTAAACTCATGAAACTAAGACCACTGTGATGCCCGGGGGTATTGTATTTGATAACTGAAGGCAATGGATTTGGACACCTTAGAATGAAAGCACCGCGGTAGAAAGGATAATATAAAATGCTGTCATAGTTGGGAAACTTTTTGTTCCTTTGGGCGGTATGTGTGTCATTTTCTTCTTATAGTTGGAAGCCATCCAACTGTTTCAGCTCCCCCAGTTTTGTTGGACAGCCAGACTTCACGAACTCCCTCCATTGGCCAGCAACCCCAGTATGAGGCGCAGTTAACCGGTACCGAATCCGAGCCTCTAAATTAGTCGATCCTACAACTGGGTACGTTCCTCTTCAGCCCACTGACTAGAATACGTACGTAGTTATAAGTAGTTGATGTTTTAAAATTGCCAGCGATAACTAATTCGAAATCATACACATACACGAGCATGCTGATTCGATCATACGTGTTTCGCGAGGAAAACAGGACGAAAAATTGTGTTTTAATATTAAATTTTCAGGTCGTTTTTTAACCTCTTATGTTCCCCATAAACTTAAGTGCCCCTATAATATACAATGAACAAAAAGTTTCCAATACCCCTACCCCATCATACATACGTGCGTACGGGTTATGTAAACATATATCTAGTAAGTATCATTTATAAATCACGTCAGCTCCTTACTGCTTCCGTCCCAAATGCTCGTCCAGGTCGGAGCTTGATCCAGATAATTCACTAGGGGTGTATGAGCTCCCAGGGGTATATCCAAACCCATCAGCTACATATTGCGAGTCATCCACTTCTTGATCGTACGCAGGGAGGACATCGTCCACGGAGGCGTAAGCCGGGAGTGCCATAGTAGGGCTCAGAGGTGTGGGAATGTGACTTTGCTGCATCTCACCCGGGTAAACGTAAGAGCGCCCTTCCTCGGCCGTAACCATGTCACTGACGACATCAGCAGCGACGCGGAACTGAGCAATCTCCTGTTCCATAGTCGTGGAAAGATTATCATCTTCCTCACCATCAGACCGATGTAGCCGTCTCATGATGGCTTCTTTCTCTTCATCCTCCATCTCCTGGCGCCGTAGGCTTTCTGTAAGCCATCGAATGAACTCGGCATACTTAGCTTTGACGGTAAGTTGCTGAGTGCTACCCGGTCCATCTTGTGGAAATTGATGATCATTGTAGTGAACACGGCGCTGCTCTCTCTTTTTCGAAAAACATCTCGTGTATAGTGCACTCGAGAGCAAGATCAGGACTATAACCATCACCAGGATATGGAGGACGGGGGCAGTAGCTAAGAGGTGGCGTAAATCGAACGGCTATTTCATATTAGAAAAATAAAATGGTTTGGGAGTTGAGTGTACTCACCGGACGGGCATGGGGAGGTGGTGGGGGAGGCGGGTGATGGCCCCCGTGCCACCCATGGCCTTGATGGGGAGGGGGAGGTGGCGGTGGAGGAGGAGCATCGTCTTCATCCATGGGCAACGGGCTTTCAACTTCCTCCATCGGAGGAGGGGGTGGAGGCGGCGGCGGCTATTAAGAAGAATTAGCGACAAGTGTTGAAAGGTTGATAAATAATCCAATACATACCATTCCATCGTCAAAAGGTGGTCCATGGGGAGGTTCACGATCCTCGAATTCTCCCGGAACAAAGAACTCAGGCGGTGGGGGGCCGTGGTGAGGTCGCTTCCCATGGTCGAAGTAAGGTGGTGGCGGTCCCTCAGGAGGGGGCGGGGGCATATGGCCACCATGATGAGGTGGAGGAGGGGGAGGAGGAGGGAATTCATCATGGGGAAATCCTTCATGGGGGAATCCCTCAAAGGGAGGCGGTGGCGGAGGAGGCGGAGGAGGTCCATGTCCGTGATGAGGCGGCGGAGGACAGTGGCAAAACGGCGGAGGCGGGTGAAAGTGCGGCGGTCTATCGTGGAAGGGTGGACGAGGAGGGAATGTGTGGTTTCCATGAGTGTGGTTGCCGTGGAATTGGGGTGGGAAGAAAGGGGGTCTGCCTCCATGCCGTCCCTTGCCATGGTGGAAAGGCCAGTGTGGTTTGCCATGGTGAGGCTCACCAAAGCTATTAGACCCGTAGAAGCCACTAGCCATGCCCTTCACCCGGTGATACACGGCTTTGACGATGCATTTCAGGCTGTCACATTCGCTGACAGATAGTAGTTCCTCTGGGCGCTTGAAGTCGAAGTTTTCGGCTATGTACTGAACTTTCAAGGCAATCGAATGCTCGAGAGCCCTCAGCTCATGTTTCATCATCTCCAATTCGACGAGCTCATTCTCCAAGCCTGTCGAGAATTCATCTTGATGCGGAACCTCCTCGTTCGGAGGGCTTAGCCGTGGAGTTTGAATGATTGATTCGGCGCCGTCGATGAACAGGACCGATACTGGCGCTGTCTGCTGGAAACGAATAGAAAACCCAACATCCTCCACCTTCTTGTCATCGACATAGACAACATCGAAGGTCATCAACTGACCCTTGAGGTCATTGCCCATGTGCATACAAGTAAACTTCCAATTGGCAATGATGATGTTGCCGTGCTCGGTGGTGATGGAACCGGAGCCGATACCAATCTCATCCTGAGCCAAGGTCTGACCATTAAGGGTGATGTTTCCATAATCACAAGGGCTCGCGGACTCGAGGACATCGAGTTCGAGGGTCTGATAGTTGAATTTAGTGATTTGGGTCCCAGTGTTGACTTATTGAGGTTATTGATCCTCTACTAATATAGACTTACAGTTTCTTGGATAAAGCCATCTTCTGCTTTACCATTGAAATCAAGGGTGATCAAAGCATGTGGAGCCTTGTCTATAAGCAATACCCATTAGAAACCGATCTTGGCATCAAATGGATTCGAAGGACTGTTGGTTATCACTACTCACCATCCTGTTGCTTGGTTGGTAGCGCTGTTACCAGCGCCGGCGCCAGCAACAACGCGGCCTTGAGCAGGCCTCGCATTGCTTCGACCAGACAGTTGACGATCGTATGGGAAGATTCACTAAATGGGGAAGAAAAAAAAACAAAGAGGAAGAGACGATTTAAAAAAAAAAAGTGACCTGAGGATACAAAAGAAGAGGGTATATATCAAGTGAGGGGTGGTTTAAGAAACAAAACCAGAAACTAGAAGAACAAAAAAAAAGGTTGCCTAGAACGAACAATAGAGAGGAATATGTACTACATATAAAACATATACATAGTCGTAAGGCGTGCTAAACTAAGCCCCGGTACTTGGTTCTTTTTGGGGGGAGTGGGGGGTTTGAGTTGACGAAGTACTCAAGTATTTCGTCCTAATCGGGCATATTCAGAGGGAATAAAGTGAGTAGGAACGAATCAGAACGAATGAAGACCATTGAAAACGACAGAGGTGGGAAACACCTCCGCCTGGGAAATGACAAAGTTAGGTGGTCCTCGTGGGTGGCTGCGCAAGCCTGTCACCACTTCTTCATTATTCGAACAGGGATCTTGAAGGTACTCGACCAATCGTCTTCAACTAGCTGACGAGTCCTCTAACCCAGCTGGAACTGGCCGGGATCTTCCCAACAAGGCGCGTCATATCAAGCGCATACATGTGTTATTGTACCTACCTACATACTACCTATGTACTATGTACTATGTAGTAGGTAGATAGTATACATATATATACCTAAGTGCATACATTATTGATAGTAGTAGTTGTAAGTGTGTAGTATACTAGTAGCGCAAGAGAGGAAAACGTCCAATATAGTGTACAATAATTAAGTAGTTGGGGAGGAAAACAATATGTACAAAGTAGATGGGATAAAGAAAAAGAAAAAGAACTGAATTGAGATATTGAAGTACTATAGGTTCGATCCATTAAAACTGATCGTTCCACAAGATGGCGTAAAGGGGAGACCTAGAGATAAGCAATTGCCAAGACGAATCACTGTACGGAGCTCTCCCCCAAAAGTCGACGCCGCGCCAAGAAATACCAAGCTTATGTTAATTTGTGTCAGGAGTCAGTTCCAGCTGCATGGCAGCTGCCAGAAACTATGCACTATAAATTTTAGTGCTTATAGTTGGTAATAGCTGCTATCGATAAAAGCTTTTAGCGCACGAGCGTGTAATTATAGCGCAATAATTAGTGGGTTAATTTGAGCTTCTAGCTGCAGCTGCTTGACAGCTGTTGTCAAGATAAGTCAAGACCTTGGCATTTCTTGGCGCGGCGTCGACTTTTGGGGGAGAGCTCCGTATTGCGTACATACGGACATGGAGACTACCACTACCAGTAGTATAGGTACGTTCACCAAGTACGCCAGATGAGACCGAAATTAGTGATAACCATGCGGAACGGAGCGCGTACCGTGTCAGAACTTAAGCCCGTCGAGGCCGAGGTCCGTTCACCCAGAATAGTATGTAGTTTACCTACCTACATATACACTAAGTTAGTGTAGTTGTAATGAGAGTAGATGAAGAAAAAGGCAAAAAGAAAAGAAAAACTTTTTACTTGGAATAGTCGAGGCCTTAGGTTAGCAGCACCTATAATAGTACCTAGGTATACTACCTAGTAGCGGGTAGTCCGTAGGTCTACTCTAAATTCCAATTGAGAATTAGGTACAGTTACCGATAACCCCCTGTCGAAGAGGGTGGCTTAGATAATATAGGTAGTACCTATATGAGAGTGGCTTGTAGACCTCGTTCAGGGAGGTTAGGTAATCCGATATGCTTTCCTTTCCAATTCTTGCCCACAACCCGAAAAACCCAGGTACGTACTACCTACCTAGGTTAGGTAACATCAAAAGGCTCCACCAAAATCTCAAGCTTCCGAGCTTCTTAACCTTTTTACCCTTACTGCATCATATTCCGTCAGCCTTGTCAACCCCAACATTGAATTGCCCTGTTCTGTCGCGAAACTTGAGTTTGCTTGCCGCATAGCCTTGCGCGGCCTCACCTAAACATGGTATGTCTATGAATACCATGTCAGTATCAATATCAATATCCTCAACCGTGTACTGACGCATCTCCCCTTCCCATCCAGTTACCCCTCGGCCTTTTGAATGCCGCCCAAGGCCACCCCATGCTTGTCGAGTTGAAGAACGGAGAAACCCTCAACGGCCATCTGATACAATGCGATACCTGGATGAACCTGACCTTGAAAGAGGTAGTGCAGACGAGTCCGGTACAGTTGGCTTCACTACACCCGGAGTGTTGCAATGGCTGAATAAAGACACACAGGAAGCCGACAAATTCGTACGTCTCCCCGAAGTCTACGTCAAGGGAAATAATGTAAGTCTGAGGACCTGCCTACCACATCAATACTCTGTAGCAAGCTAGATTTCGATGCTAATCGATCGGAAATCCACATAGATCAAATATCTAAGAGTCCCCGACGAAATCATCGACCTCGCAAAAGACCAACAGCACCACGGACATGGACAGCAGGGTGGCTTTAGAGGTGGCCGCGGAAGCCATGGTCAGCAGCGGGGAGATCATGGAGGAAGAGGAGGGGAGAGAGGTGGCCGTGGTGGACGGGGTCAGGGAAGAGGACGAGGTAGAGGTCGGGGCGCTTGAAAGAGTAATTATGTCTATGGAGTTTGTTTTCTTTTCCCCGTCTCAGCGCGCAGTCGAAAGACCTGCTGATAACAGAAAAAGTGGCCGGCCCGTGATATGGGAAACCAAACTGATGACGTACCTACGGCTCTGGCTGCTACCTCTCACAAGACATACCCCGGGTCGACTTGACACAGTCAGTATATACCTAGGTACCTTATGTAGTGTATCTACATCATATGCACGGTAGACGCCCGGGACGAAAGGGGAAATAATGAACGTAAAGGGGAATGGTTCAAGACACCACCATCATCACCACTACAACAACAACAACAACTACTACTACGGCTACAGAATAGATAGAATCTATTGTGTCAAATAACTCGACCAGATGGATTATAACTTATGAACAAAAAAATTTTTGAAAGAAAAGGGGGATAATAGATATAATCATCTATGTAAAAGACTTTTATACCTCCCGATCTATACTTAGGTATCTACCTGTTATCGTACCCGCTTATGTAAGACGGTGACATAGTTACTCAGGTGCACACTGCTGCTGTGTCAGCCGATAACAGCTGTAGTCAGCTGCGTCAATCGGAAAACAAACCCCCCCCGCAAAATCAATTAATTGGAGCTTTCTTCAAGACTTTCATTATGTACTTCGTACTCCGTACCTAATCTTCTTCAAGGACTTCACCATGTAACCTCTGCAACCCCACGCCCCTCATAGTCTTGGGTTCGCTGTCCGTCAATGCCACCAGAGCGCATTGTCGCCGATGGGCTCTGGAGATGCCTCTGCCCTTCCGTCGATGTATCATGGCTCTCCGCGCCCACTAGCCTCTCCCATTTCACACGGCAGCGACCCGTTATCCCACATAGCGCTGCCACCTCAAGCCCCCAAGGGCAGTTCCGAAGAAGATACCGCCGCGTCGCAACTGATTGTGGAATGAGCCATGGCCGCAACTACCACGATGCTGTCGAGGAATCACGCATTGCCTACCTGAAGCGCCTAGCAAAACGAAGTCCCTGGATCCCGAGCGCCCTCTTTGAGGGCATAGACTCCTTTAGTACCAAGCTCGAGAGGATACCAACTGACACCATATATGCTGCTCTCCTAGAGCTTCAGCGTGTCCAGGGCACCTACTTCTCTATTGTCAAGCTTGTTGAGTACTTGGTGAAAGAAAGGGGGCAGAGACCCAATGCTGCCCTCTATGAGTATCTCATCCGAGCTAATGTAGACAAGAAGTATGGCTCCGCCGAAGTAGCTGGCAAGCTTCTCAAAGAGATGGAATCCACAAACATACCCATGACGCCCCAGGTTTACCAAGCCGTATTGGAGGTAACAGCCGTCCACCCCGATTACACTCTCCGAGCTGGGGTCCTCTTCGAGATGAAGAATCGGTGGTTCAATCTTACGGCGCAGGACGAGATAAGTGTTATTCTCGGACTCCTAAGGGACAGGCAATATGAACTTGCCATAGACCGGTTGGAGGCCGCCAACCAAAATCCGGCCAATATTCCGCCCTGGCTCTTTGATATTTTTATCTTCACCTTTGGTGCCCAGGGCTTCCAAGCCGAAGCCCTCTCTATACTTAAACACCGTATAAGAGTAGCCGGCGCGCTTAAGCAGCCATTGTCTCTTAACACTTGGGTTTTCCTTCTTGATGCATTCAGCAGAGACAGTTTTTACCCCGGCATCAAGTACATATGGGACCGTGCGGTAGCTCCTGGCTATTTGAACCCCTCTGACTCGATCATTGTAAGCATTCTCAACACCGCATCGATGTACGGGGATGTCAATTTAGCTCTACGTGCAGCCCAGCTAGTCTCGACCCGCGGTGGAAAATTAGACGTACATCACTACGAAGCTCTAGTGCATGCTCACATCCAGCAAAACGATCTGCAGAAGGCGTTCCTCATTCTCTGCATTATGGCGAAGGCAGGCTTGTCGCCCGACCTGTCTGCCTGTCGATCGATATTTCGAGTGCTTCATGATTCACCTTCAGCCACCAGGGAAAGCTTAAAAATACTGCATCAACTTAAGTTAAATCACCGGGTTCCAAGCGCCGCTTTCAACGTCATTTTAGAAGCCACCGAGTTCCATCACGGCTTCAAAGTTGCTCTAGACTTATACCGAACCATTCGTCAGGTGTGTGTGGGCGGTCCAGATATCGAAACCTATCACCTGTTACTGCGTCATTGCACAATGAAGAAGTCGATGAATTTCCTTTTTGCGGAAATGCAGGCCTTCTCTATCAAGCCCACTAAAGTCACTTACGATCACCTTATCCGTATATGTACACTGCAGGATGATTACGAGCCGGCGTTCAAGTACGTCGAGATGTTGCAGTCTTTAGAGGTACCAGGTGTACCAGAAGGTGTATGGATGAGTAAGGGTTCGGCCCTGGCCCTTATCAGGAGATGCATCCTAGCAAAGGATGCTCGGGTTGGGAGCATCATCACAGAGTGTCGACGAAGAGGTATGCCTGTTGATTCACACATACAGTCATTGATTCGGGAAGCGAGGGACCTAGAATTTATGTCGGCTGAAGGGCCGTCTATGGCAGTTTCTCCAGTCGAATCACCAGAGCCTTCTCAAGATCAAACTCTCAAGTTGATGACAGCTTAAAATAGACTAATACGAAAAGAATACGACAATGAATATTTTGTATATACGCAATTTCACACGAAATGAACGCTCCAAGAGCTTGAGACTATGGTCATACTAAAGGGGTTCTCCTATCAGTAACCCAGTATACCCGAGTTTGGGGTTTCAGAAAGACATCTTGAATCTAGCAAAGTAACGAATGAGCCTTGCTGGCTAATCACAATGATAGTAAATCACCGGTGGGATATGCTTCGGTTTGCAGAGTTGTCGTGGACCTGAACCTCTCAGGCAGACGACGAGCTTGAACTCGATAATCCACAAATCTAGGTGCCAGCCTGCGTAGGCGTAGATATACAGCGAGTAGTTCCAACGGGGTAGCCGTATCCGTCATCGTGCAGCGCTTCATTTTCGTCATGACAACCCTCTTCAATATACCCATGCTGCGCCGCTAGCCTGCTCACTCATAACGAGCTTTCTTCCATTCCATGTTCTCTGTTTCACAGGCCCAAGCCTGCCTACTTAGAAGGCTCAAGTTCCATTCCCTGTAGGCATCGTGAGTTTGTTGGGGCACTGAACCATTGAAGTGCGAGGCTAAGAGGTTTGAGTAAGTTGCAGTCTCGGGGGTGGTAGGTAGGCAGTATCTAGGAAGATGGAATATAGAGGGGAGAGGGGCGGCATGGAATGGGAAAAGGGGGTAAATGTAACTCAACATTAAATGTCTGCGATGTTCTAGATTCTTGAATGAGAATTAGCTAATGGTCTGGTGACTGTTTGTTTGATCGAGGCTGTTTGTGTATGTGTAGATAGATATGTTGTAAGCTTATTGAATGGGATGAATCAACGACAAACGTCCTTGAAAAAAAATTTTATGTTTTCTGTGAATCTTATCATTCCATTGTTGCCATTCCATGATTTTTCCTGCTTCCAAGCCTTCCCCCAGAAAAGTATTTATACCCTCCTCGATCCTGTGTTCACTTCACGATTCGTCGCCTGACATGCAACGCATCAACTCCAAGCCGACAGCATCTTCTTTCTTTGTCCATCACTGCAACGCTTGTCATTCAGCATCGCCAACATGGAGTTCACCCCCCCTAGTCGTCTAGACGATATCATCAACGCCTCTGACAACATGCCACCCCAGCCTGCTGATATCATGTTACCCCCAATCCTTGAGTATATCCTCCAGAAGGTTGTCATTTTTGGGGAGATTATCAACAAGCTACAACTTCAGCTCGTTACGCAAATACCCCAGAAGGTTACCGTTCTTCGAGATATTATCAGCAGACTACAACTTGAGATCGTTACGCAGATACCCCAGAAGGTTACTGTTCTTCGAGAGGTTACCAACAAACTACAACTCGTCCTCGAGGATTTCGCCTCTCAGTCACCTCTGGTTTACATACTTTTTGCTATCATTGCTTCAGTTATTCTAGGGACGCTCTTATCCTGGATATTCGGTATTGTTCTGTACACCATCCGAATCACCATCCGAATTGTCCTATTCTGTGTATCAGCAATGTCTTGGTCTTCTACGCCCTCAACTTCCCCAAAAATGGCTGAGAGCCCAGTGTCTACCAGACACGGAGATGCTCATGCTCCTACTACACCACCGACCATGCAATCTGATGAAGTTGTTCTACCACAACCCCACGGAGACTCCAACAACCGCGGCTCTGGCCAATCCAAGAACAGCAACACCCCACTACCCGACGCTGTGGTTGTCACCCACCACATCATCCACAAGTACCAGGACCAGAAGGACATGATGCAACGTGAGGGCGGCCGGTATCACAAGTCTACCTACAGCACTCCTGGCGGAGGTGTTCAGGTTCATCTCTTCGACCAGGCGAAGATGTATGTCTACCCTAGCGACAACAACATGAAGGATATGAAGGATATGGCATGGGTTATCATCGGTGCCGCTGTGATGGCCATTATTATCGCGTTTCTTATCAAGGCATAAATGATGGGATGGGAATAGGAGACGTCACCAAGGTTGAGATAGACAGTAAAGTCGTGGCGAACAGGCAAGAAGGATATTAGGAGGGATTGCACTTGTAAGATAGTACCGGCGCATCACGCATACACATCCCGTTGAGACTATGGGTTTGTTTCCTTAGCGAGAGAAAGGAAAATCAATAACATTGTTCGGCATCCTTTGTGTGATCCGGGTATGCGTCTTTTAGATGTGTTGTTGATTCGTTTACGTGATATGTGCACAGAGACCGTCGCCGTTTAACTTGAAGATGACAGGATCTGAGACAACTTCAGTCTGCCTACACAAATCTCGCTTCCATAGTTGCACCATGAGAGATAGAAAAATGCTGATGTTGATGCTGATTGCTGGCTAAGAGTTCACTAACACGGCAGACTGCGTGAGAGATAACAGGCTTATTACTTACTTACCTCTCTCTCTCTCTCTTCCTTATATCTTGGGATGATGCCCTTGGACATAAATTACGACAAGGCTTACGTTGCCGGCATCTATTCTGCAGACTACTTTATAAATTAGTGTTTTCTATTGGTGAATTGAGAACAGGAAAAGAAAAAAGAAAAATAAAAGAGAAAAAGAAAAAAAGATGTCGTACACGAACTTCAAAGTGGGCTCATATGCGGCTTACACGTCCCCATAGTCAAGTTTACGACAGAAGTTTTTTTTTGCCACCATCAAGTTTCTATATCGGTGCCTCGTATTCTGTAGTCTAGACCTGTTTATGCTGAATATCTACACTACCTGGTAGTTATCTGACCTTTTTTTTTCTTTTTCGGTTTTTTTTTCTCTTCGAAGTCCTGTAAAAGCAGGCCCGTGCACGAAATAGGGAGGGTCCATTTACATAGCGGCCGGGGGAGAGAGGAGATAGACTACAAATGCAGATGCCCCCTTTTAGAAATGTCGTGGGGCGCGGAGCGGGAGAGTGATACGGAAAAGGCACTGGGTCAAGCACTGTCAATCAACTGACATGGACTTCTAAAGTTCACTATGACAGGTCGGAAAGCGGCAAGGGATATTCCGATATATGCCTCCCTCGGGTTAGTCAATTACATATGAACAAGTCCTCTTAGGTAAGTACTACTTAGCACCTGCCAGAGAGTAGCCGAAATTTAGGGGATATTCCCGTGCACAAGCGCAATTTGCTGCAGGCAAGACCATCCATTCTGCCATTTAAGGGCTTCCCCACAGGAATACCCCATTTTATTACTGGCTGAACAAGATTGTGACCACCTGCAAGAAACGCAGCAGGACGGGCACTACGTACATTTTACCTTGTTGGAGTACGATGGGATTGTCGATGCTGAGTGGTGTGTGGTGCTCAACACGAGCCTTCCACCACCCGTTGTCCACCACCCTTCTTCTTTTCTTCCTCTTCTTCTTTTTTTTTTTCCTCCCCTTTTATTTTTGATTTTTTGATTTAAATTTCTTTACTTTATTTTTATTTTTATATTATTTTCAATCAAATTTGCTTTCTTTTCCCTTTCTCGCTCTACATATACTGCTTATACACACATATATACTACATACACACAGTAGGGATGCATCCTTCTCGTATGCAATTAGGTTATAGAGGATCTAAACAAAATGAAGATTCTTGCTTAGGTACATACATCAATGTACACATGTACACTAGGTAATATAATATACCTACTTCCACTTGATACTACCTGATGCATACCATGAGTAATCAATCAATCGATCATCTTCATCTTCATCGAAAAGGTTGAAGGCAAGAAATATCAACACTCTGAAACCAAAGAAAAGAAAAGAAGAGAAATAAAAAAAAGAGTGTAAGTTTGTAAACCATTGTTTCATCGACGCGATACTTCATGTCTTTAATTGGCATCGCTACATGCCTGGATAGGCAAATCGAATTTAACTAACTTACCCCTGTCCCGGACATTATCACGCGAAATGCGTGCCCACGGTGGAGACAGTCTAACCCCAAAAAGGGACCTACCCAAGTAAAGAATTCATTGAAGTTCCATCTGCTTTCCAGCTCGTACATTTTAAGTTCTCTAGTGTAGTAGTATGTAGTGTAGTGTAATAATAATAGGAGGCAAGTTAATAGCATTTATGCGAATATACCTCTTGGCGACCTAAGTAGGTACCTAAGATCCGATTTACACTAGTAGTACATTACATGTAAAGTGTCGTCAATTTTCTTGTAAGAAAAAAAGAAAGGGAAAGGAAACAACGAGATGGTGTGCATGAAAACCGTTTCAGAACGTGATGAAGTGGTGTATAGCGTAAGGTAGGGAGATATAACCTAGCTAATGTTTCTTTAACAAAGGCTATTCTACACCATATTAACCTCTGAGGAACATGAATAACCTACCTAAAAGAAAAGGGAAAAGAAAACATATGATGAGGTGGCAGCGAGATTGCAGCAAAATGGAGGGAGCTCGAGCCTCTTTGGAATGATTAAATCTCATTGAATAGGAGATTACAACCAATCAGAGAGCTGGAAGTAGGAGAAGACCCCCTCCAAGGGACCCCACGCCAGTTGCTTGTTAAACCCCCGGACAAGACGTGAAAGCCTTGGCCATCGGTTGGTACAAGAGACATCCACCACCAGAATATCATTTAGATATGCAGCTAACATGGTTAGTAAAGTAGTTTAGCATTCAAGGTAATTCCACGACCCAAATTGTGTAGATCAAGTACCTACAGTACATATCCAAGTATGAAATGAAGTAACCTAGATACTTGACTGAGCTATGTGCATTATCCATAATTAGAAAGTACTGTGTAGATAAATACATGTACATACAGTAACCTACCCTATGTACATGCATTACATAGTAGGTAGTAGGCGCCTTCCTTCCCTACATACATACACTACATAGTAGGTAGGTAAGTACCTGTGCTACAAGGAGAAAGGGGGTTAGGTACCTACCTACAACTAGGTAAATCCATAAAGAAAATTAAATAAAGGCTAAAAAAAAAAAACACCTAAACCTTCTTAGCTGGGCAGGGTAGGGTATGTTATTACTAGTTAGGTACATACCTAGTATGAGGTATGGTATGGTGGTACAATGTAGTGTATAGGTTACTACATTAGGTATAATATGTAGTAGTTGCTAGGGGATTAAAAAAATTTATTATCTAACCTAAGGTACCTAACCTAGCCAATTCGGACCTGGATTGACATCTCCCATCAAGAAAAAGGGACAAGGAGGTCGGGTCGCTTGTTTCTCTCTCCAAGCTTGCCGTACACGTAAAATCTTCCCTTCCATTTACAACCAAACCTCCTAATCTTGTGGTCAACTTTACTTTTTTTTTTTTCTGCCACCACAACCAATCCTAGGTTGAACCACACTTTCAATCTTCACCCACTTCTTCACCTTCTCTTGTTTCTTTTAACACTTTTTTATTTTACTACTTACTACCATTCCGACATTCACTACAACTTCATTTTGACAAAAAAAAAGTAATCTGTACGCGCAACTTCCATACTTTTCTTCTTTTACTACCCCCAATCCATTCGCTCGTTCTCCTTCCTCTTGTCAACCCTTCGCGCCATCAAAGGTCCTGCGACGCCATTGACACGCGACTTTTCTAGCGTCAATCAGGGTATGTGAATACATGGTGCATTGTCACCCAGAACTGAAGGAGGAAGTAAATAGAGAGAGAGGAAAAGGAATTAAGGAAGAGGCTAGAGATCAGAGAAGAGGCAGTAGAAAGAGGGATAGGGGAAGATAATAGAAGAAAAAAAAAGAGACAACAAGAGCAACAACAAGATGTGCTTGTCTTGTCTTCTTTTTCTTTCCTATCTTCATCCTTTCCTACCTTCCTATGATTCCTTCTCTGTCTTCTTCTCCTTCTCTCCTCCCTCTCCTCTCTCTTGATGCCTCCTGAATTCACTACCACTCATTGGTTCTTCACCCAACACCTCCCTGCCGCGTGTCACGTCTCCAACTCTTTCTCTCTCTCTCGAAAAAAGACAGACCACCACCCGCTTTCTTTCCTTCCAATCCCCCTAAATCCATCCGATGACGAATCCCCCCCCTCCTTTGATGCAGGTCACAACTATTGATGAGCGCCGCACTGACTTCGATACTATTCTATAGACTTCGCGCTTTCCCCTCTGGCATCTTCTAGGTCTTGACATCAATTCTAGCATTCACTATGGGTAAGTCATTTCTTTGCAGTCGCCAGCCTGAATTGTGAGCAATGTTGCAAGAATCGTCCGAATCTGCGTCGTTCCTACCGACCCTGCCAAACCGCCCTGGATGGATGGCGTCTCTTTTTCCTGCTTAACTGGACAATCCTTTTCCTCGACTATCTCTCTCTTCTCAATCCTACCAACAGCACCAAGAGTCTGTCCGTTACCGAATCATCACACCTTTTTTGGTTGATCTATTACTACTTGGCCCTCCTTTTTGGTTCTTTGGAATAGCGGACCATCGTTAGGAACAGTCGTCACCGTCAACCTGGAAAAATACACAAAAAAATCAACATACGATGCCTCCCTTTCTCAACAATCACGCCAAAGCACGCGCCTGCAGTGTCCAACTGGATAGCTGTGCTGCCACGGAGAAGCCCCCTCTCCCTCGTAGAGATTCAGCTACCCTTCCTCCAGTCTCTTCCACTAGGTCCACCAGTTTGCCAAAGCCCGAGAACCATCCCCCTCCTGTCCGTCATTATCGTACCATGCTGGTTATTGACGCCCCTTCCCTTGGGCCGCTTAATCCAATGTCTTATGATGAGCTCTATGTGGACCCGGTTCCTGGTATTTAGCTTCGGACACGATCTTGCAATTTGCTCCTTTGGCATACTTATCGTGACTCGTAGCTGTGTCTAACGGCAGCTGATGCTAACTTGTGTGAATATAGCTGCAAACGGTACGACCACGCCTCTGCCAGCCGATGGCAAGCAGATCTCATCCCAGCTGCCGTCGCCGACACTCGACATTTCTAACATTAAGACTCCAGCAGTTTCTTCGGGTCCAGTCTCGACTGGCCCCATTATCAATGACAGCAAGAACATTGTGCGAAGAAAGCTCACTGGCTACGTCGGTTTTGCCAACCTCCCGAACCAATGGCACCGCAAGAGTGTCCGCAAGGGCTTCAACTTCAATGTCATGGTTGTTGGTATGTTGTGAAAACCCGCCTGCATTCTCTGTTATGTCCTTGATACTAACGGCAAACTTCTTTATAGGTGAATCGGGCCTGGGTAAATCCACGCTTGTCAACACTCTGTTCAACACCTCCCTGTATCCCCCCAAGGACCGCAAGGGACCGAGCCTTGACATAATACCCAAGACCGTTTCTATCCAGTCTATCAGCGCCGACATTGAGGAGGCTGGCGTCCGTCTACGCTTGACTGTGGTGGATACTCCTGGTTTTGGAGACTTTGTTAACAACGATGAGTCGTGGAGACCCATTGTTGACAACATTGAGCAGCGTTATGATGCCTACCTGGATGCTGAGAACAAGGTCAACCGCATGAACATTGTGGACAACCGCATTCATGCCTGTGTCTATTTCATCCAGCCCACCGGCCACTCTCTGAAGCCTCTTGACATCGAGGTGATGCGCCGCCTGCACACCAAGGTCAACTTGATTCCTGTCATTGCCAAGTCCGACACTCTCACTGATGAGGAGATCCTCAGCTTCAAGTCTCGGGTACGTTAGATATGAAAGTTAGAGTGGTTCACTTGACTAATTAAAATTTTTTAGATTCTCGCCGACATCAAGCACCATGGTATCCAGATCTTCGAGGGACCCCGTTACGAGCTCGATGACGAGGAGACCATTGCCGAGAACAACGAGATCATGTCCAAGGTCCCCTTTGCTGTTGTTGGTGCCAACAACGAGATCACCAATGCCGATGGTCGCAAGGTCCGAGGTCGTCGTTACCCATGGGGTGTCATTGAGGTGGACAACGAGGAACACTGTGACTTCGTCAAGCTCCGACAGATGCTTATCCGAACCCACATGGAGGAGCTCAAGGAGCATACCAACAACAACCTGTACGAGAACTACCGAACGGACAAGCTGACCGCTATGGGTGTTGCTCAGGACCCCAGCGTTTTCAAGGAGGTCAACCCTGCTGTCAAGCAGGAGGAGGAACGTGCTCTCCACGAGCAGAAGCTCGCCAAGATGGAGGCCGAGATGAAGATGGTCTTCCAGCAGAAGGTGGCCGAGAAGGAGAGCAAGCTGAAGCAGAGCGAGGAAGAGCTGTACGCCCGTCACCGCGAGATGAAGGAGCAGCTCGAGCGACAACGGTTAGAACTGGAGGAGAAGAAGGCTCGCGTCGAGAGCGGCAGACCGTTGGAGAAAGAGGGCAAGCGAAAGGGTTTCTCCCTGCGCTAAGCCTACCACGACCCTCTTTAGCCTACGATCTATGCCCCAGCCTTGATGATGCCCATTTCATACCCGCCTGCCGCGTTTCTTCGCTTCTTTCTGTCTATTGAGCTTCTCTTCTTTTTAATCAACATCTCATCTAATACACCTCACGAGAAGATTGTCCTTGGCGGAAGTAGTCCGATGAGAATATCTGGTCGTGACAGGTAGTACAAAAACACGGCTGATAATCTTCCTTGCAACACAAGCTGGGCTCTGAGCGACGGGTATATGATATTCTGCCATCGCTGTTGGGTTCGGAGGTCCTATACATCGCAGCCGGAGATATAGTTGGGTCTAGGGGGGACTACTCAGTCAACATTCCGTTTTCCGAAACATTGTCCTTATATGTTGCCGCAGACGATGAAAACCACCTTTTCAACACATAAAGAAGAGGCCGGGATTGCATTTGACGAATAAGTACGAGAAGCAGCATCTATGGAGTTTCTCTTGTTGACTGATCATCCCATTACGCCTGGAAAACCGAACATAATCTTGCCGTTAGCATATCTTCCCCCCCGAATTCTCTTGGAACATCTCAACCCGACCCTTCCTATTTCCTTGACGGTCATAAGTGCGTTTTTTTCTCGTTTAGTTCGTTACGATAAAAATACCCGGGATTGGTTGGGGGAGGACGTTCAGTGCGACATGTTTGAGGACAAGGAGGATAATGCCTATCAGCATCCCCAAAAATAATCCCCCCCCTGACTAGATACCTGTATTTTAGGAGGAGCAGTCTCTTTTTTTTTCTGTGAGATGGCGTTGTTTACAAGTCTCGCTGACTTGGTCCATCTGACAAGGGGGAGAGATCATCCTCGATCATACACACACACACACGTCTGGCCACGAACCTTGGCCCTTAGTTTTTCCTTACGTCACTACAAACCATGTTATTTGTTCTTTTTTTTCTCTTTTCCTTGAGTGTCCTGTCTAGCTTCCAAATGTGTCTTTTTTTTTCTAGTTTAGGTCGTCTGAATCGAAAAGGATGATGGTCTTAGTAATGAATATTGCTTGATGAGCTGGTGACTTTTTCTTTTCTGTTCTTAATGCTAACTTGTGCCCCTTCCCTTTTTTTGGAATCATAATGTAGATGAATTGGATGGTAAATGAATTCAGTCAGTTCCCACCCCGCTCATATGAATGGTTTGATGCTGGACCCCGTATATATCTGCTTGACCTTAGTTGCTTTTACAATGGGGTAGTAGGGGGCGATGGGTTGTAGAATGCGATTCGGATGAGGTTTGGTGTATTGGAATAGGTTACCCTCTAGTTAAGCCATGTAGTTAGGTATCTGAGGTCATGGTTAATAGTCCGGTGCTGGGCAGGGGAGAGGAACTCGTAGACATCTCGTCCTACTTTCTTTTTTCTTTTTTCCCGTGTTCGTAAGGGATATATGTGTATAGATAGAAAACCCCCCTTTTTGGTCATGTAGTTATTAAAACATTTTATTCGCTTTTTTTCCCCCTTTTTTCTCCTTTTTCTAGGTCCTCGCTATGACGCGCTATCATATGGTATATATAGAGGATCGGTCTGTCTCCAAATAGGAATGGGAAACATTAAGCCTGTAATGAGGCTGGTTAGGTGTACAATGGGTTGATGGAGAGGGGTAGTTGGTTAGAGAAGTGTTGTCTAAATGTAATTTATATAGGTTATACTAGACTTTGAAGAGAAATCTTAAGAGGAAGAGTAGCAGTGGTGATGATATTACAAGTCTTTTTTTTCTTTCATATTATACATCGCTCTATTAATGATAGAAGGGGGGAAGGAGAGAAGCTTCATCTCGTCTCCCCCCTCCCCCCCTTCTTTTTTTCTTTTCTTTAAGAAAGGCGGTGGTCTCCTAACTGGCTCAACTACTTAGCAGTAATAGGTCCTTTACCCATCCTTTTTCTCCCTCGGACCACTCTCGTACCTCACCCTCCTCTCTTACTTTTGGATAGGGGAAGTGGCGTGTGTGTGTGTGTCTAAATGTACATAGTCTGTGTGTGCCGTTAAATCTGGAATGTACAAAGACCAGGTCTTAGGTCGTGAGCCATACATATAAAACACCTATCGCGCAATACATACACCCCTCTCCCTCGGAAACCCTTGTCCTATCTCATTTTATATACACTGGCCTTGATATATAAAAAATCTCCTTTAGGTAAATCTTTTTTTCGTCATATCTCTAATGGCCTTTCTCCTCACTAGGCGGTGGCCTCCCTAATCGTCCCTTCTGGCTCTCTACCGTCTCCTCAGGTACCAGTTGTACGCGAGCTGATTGACCTCGTAGGGGAAAGGGGTAGGGACCTCGGCGTCGCCACGGCGCGCGACGGGGTGGCGCAGGTACACGGCGGCGCAGATGTTCTGGTTCACCTCGAGGTAGCGGGGGATGGTGGCGAAGGGGGCCATGAAGGGACGGGGCCTCCAGGGAGTCGCGTAGGGCTTGGTCGGGTCGTACGGGTTCTCCTGCTCATTGCGTATGTGCTCCTGCATGCGCGCCTCGAGCTGCTCTAGCTGCGCGGAGGTGAGGTCATCCAACGGGTCGTCTGACTCTGCCTCCTTCTTGGATTCCTCCTCCGCAGACGTGTCCCTGCCGATCTTCAGCTCTCCGAGCATCCGCGCGAGCTCGTCGGTGATTTCGGTTGGTGAGGCGGAAGGGCGGCCGGCGCGCGTAAGGAGTGGCTTCACCTCCTTGATGAATTTCCGCAGCGACTGTTTCTGTCCTCCGCTCAGGTCCTCTTCGGCTATAATCTGCTTGGCCTTCTTGACAATATCCTGGATTTGCTGTCGTGTGGGTTTCATGTCTGCGCGGACAGGCTCGGGTGCGTCGGTCGTATCTGGGTCTTGCTCTGCGTCGGCGGGTTTGGCTTCGGCTGCTTCTTCTGCGTTTTCAGCTGCTGCTTCTGCCTCGGCAGCATCCTCTGCTGGTGCGTCGGTGTCGTTCGACGGAAGGGCAGCTGCTGGCTGCCTCCTAGGTCTCATAGCCGAGGGATCTTTCTTGGCACCAGTTGCGAACATGACACGCTCGGGATCGACTTGGAACATGTCACCGGGGTTGAGACGGTAACCGGGGAAGGGCATCTGTGGGGGGTGGACTTGGGTTAGGAAGCTAATTACTTTACATGCCAAACTAGCAAAGGGGATTGCTCACCTTCTTGCCATTGACTTTCACGGCGCCGTGGACACAGAACTGTCTGGCCTGCCTCGCGCTGCTGGCGAACATGGCACGGAAGACAGCAATATCGAGGCGCCTCTCCATGGGAGCAAAGGCCATCTGCATGTAAGGGGTCACACGCATTCTAGACCTATTGTCCATCTCCCATCTGGGGGGTATCTGGCGCCCTGAACCACGGCCGGCGGCCAGTTCGGAGCCATCAAAGGCGGCCATGTACTTAGGATTCATTTCGGCGACAGCTAGGAGACGGCGCCTGAACATACGCTCCCACTTACGCTCGACAACGTGCTCACCGTGGTAAGCTCGCAGCATACCCTTAGCGCGCCACTTCTGCTGGAAGAAGGTCTCATTGTCTCCCCGGCCGATCTTGGGGGAGCGCATGTGGGCCAGGTTAAACAAGTTGTATTTGTTCCAACTTTGACGAAGTTTCTATAAGGAGGGAAGAAAGGGGGGAAGAGAGGAAGCAGAGAAAAAGTCAGTGATTTATTTTCTACAGTAAGGATATACTTATATATATATATATAAGGACATATATAAATATAAAAAAGACAATTGGTTATGATTTATAGAAGAACTCACCGGCCGCTTTAGGCCGTGGAATCTCTTGGGCTTCATCTTTCTTGTATTCTGTTGGCTAGTGTTGAAAGTCTGTGTGTATTTTTGTTGTTGTTTCAGAGATGGAGGAGGAGAAGGAGGAATAATAAGAAGAAGAGGAGGAGGAATAACAAATATAGGGAAAAAAAAAAAAAGAAGAGACAAGGAAAGAGACGGGAAGAAGAAGTGACGAAGGGAGGGAAAGGACAAGACCAAAGATATTGGAAGGCGCCCCTCAATTCTTAATTCTCAATTCCTTTAGAGTTGCGCAACGGGCTGCACTAACTACATACATAAAAAATTCTAGATAGTGAGTGATCACGTGCCATGGTCCGATTAAAGCTTTATCGTTACTACCTATCTAATCTATGAATTGATAAGAGCTACAGTTCTCTAGTACATCTAAGTTCGTGTAAGTTCCTATAAGTGGAACACCCTTGCATCTTTCAAAAGCTATAACCTACATAGTACATATAACCTATTGCAAGTCTTACCAGTGATTGGTCCCCGGCTTCATGTATAACAGCAACCAACAACCAACAACCCCGACATCATCACTTATATCACACTGATGCCGGATCAAGTAGCCATTCCTACCTCTGTGCTCCTCTCTCTATATATAATCTTATCGGGCTTAGCGAGAGCTCAGAATGGCGCCTGTCCCGGACCCTGGTAGCCCTATTGCAGCCGCCGGAGAATGAATGTTCAGGGGTTTTGCACATATAAAGCCCAGGATCTCACCATGATGCATTCCATGTCATCAGACCTAGATATAGATACAGAAATATATAAATATAGAGAGTGATCTCACCTTAGTCTGAGGACTCCTACCTATCATACTTATTAACCGAGTGTATTCTGTCAATCTCCATAATACTCACTCACACCATGGCTAATGAACCCAATGGCGTCCCATCTCGTATACCGGAGGGCTTCCCCAACCCATTCAAAACCGTAGATCCGAACGTGAAAGAAAGTAAGTCAGATAGGCAACCTCACTAGCTTTCCATTTGCTGAAAATTCGAGTGTTAACCCTGTTGCTATGACAGAGTTGCCCAAAGGCAGTGAAATCGTCAACCTATCCTCATTCGGCTCTAGTTTCTGGTCCTATATAGGCCGCCTCGACGTAAGGCTTGCGGATGGAGAGGCCAAGTCCTACCTTCTCAAGGTCACTCCCGAGGAGAAAGGCAGGGGCATGTCGGAGGGCGAGTTCGTCAGCATGTCTGCGCTCTACGCCATCAAGCCCGATTTCGTACCGCGGCCGGTCGCTTGGGGCTCGTATAGAGACATACCAGACATGCACTTTTTTCTCGTCGAGTTCCTGTAAGTTGTGGGGGACATGCCCGCCGATGAACCCAACGTACAACTCATAGCTTCATCATCGCACAACCTACTTACATCACATTCCCCTCCTTCCTTCTCACTAACTCCCTAACCAACTCCAGAACCCTCATCGACACCCTCCCCACCCCGACGCACCTCGCCACGCACCTCACGAGCCTGCACCTCGACCCGCGCGCCGCCTCGCCCACCGGCCAATTCGGGTTCCCGCACACGACCTGGTCGGGGGTCGTGCGGCGCGACAACACCTGGTGCGCCACGTGGGAGTCGTATTTCGCGCGGGAGCTGCGCGGCCGGCTCGCGCTGGAGAAAACGAAGCACGCGCCCGACGCCGAGCTAGCGCGTCTCGCGTCGCGGGTCCTGGCGCGCGTGGTCCCGCGGCTGCTGCGGCCGCTGTCGGTGACCCCCGTGCTCGTGCACGGCGACCTGTGGAACAAGAACGTGGCCCTCGACGCGGGGACCGGGCGCCCGGTGATTTTCGACGCCGGGTGTGTGTATGCGCATAATGAGTGTAAGTTTGAGTTCCGGGGGAAAGGGGGGGGTAAGGGGGTGGGTAGCTAGAAGTTTTTGATGAGAAAAAAAAAAGAAATGAAAAAAAAAGAGGAGGAAAGAGGACAAAAAAAAAAGCATCTTGAGAAAATAAGCTAAGCTGCGTCTATATAAATCTCCCCCCTTCTAGACGAAATCGGTATTTGGACATGTACGCGGTACCAGTTCAGCCAAGAGCACATCGACGCCTACTGCCGGCTCTTCCCCCCCGCGGAGCCAAAGGAGGACTTTGCCGATCGCGCGCTGCTGTACGCCATGTACGTTCACTGTTCTTCTCTCAGACGCTGGGCTTTCTTCTAACTGCGTGCTTTTAACCTGATAGGTCTATGGATCTCTGTGCTTCGTACGTGCACGATCACGACCCTTCTTATAGAGGCTTGTAAGTTATATTATACCCCTTCCCCCTTATTTTATAGTATATTCCACCCGAAACCAAAAGAGAAAGAGAGAGATATATAAGCGACGAAAACCCCCTTTTTTCTCTTATCATCAATCCCCTTTCCGTCGCTGATCGTCGTCTCCTAAGGGTAAAACGTACCATGAAATATCTCGTCGACAAGTACCCGGGAGGCTATGAAGAATGGGCTCGAGGTTCTGAAGGGTCGGTTAGGAATGTCTAGATATTTATTTATCTATGCCTTTTAGGTGGCATCATAGCCCCTGAGAAAAGAATGGTTATTACAATGCCCGCTGGTTCTCATAGATGTATAAGACAGAAGTGAGAACTTTCGTTTTTCACTAGGTTAGAGAGATTGAATGCAATGCCACAAGTGTACTAGATTATCGCTCGCTTCTTCGTTGCTATAAGCGCATCTGTTGAGGTGTAGGCAAGGTATCTACATGAAAACGAACCACCAACGCCGTTCCGGTTAATGCCAGTGTTCCCTCCCTTCAGGAATTACCATTGTGCCACATTCTTCTTGCCATTGGTAGATAACATACATTGACTGGAGAGCGACCTAGTTAATTTAGGAGAGATCAATATTAGACTCTTTGCAGTCGCTAGAAAAAAACAACAGCAGATGTCAATCGTTCTTGCGAATAAAGGTAGCTTACGCAGCTTCTACTGCGCTTTCCTTAGTATCAACCTTCTTGGCAGGAGGTTCGCCTGAGGCCTTGTCCTCATCCCGGGATCGTTTGCCATTTGTCTGGCTTTCGCTGTTCTCGTAGGTCTTGGCCTTAGCCTTCTCTTCCTCAATGATCTTTGCCCCCTCCTTGCTTGTATGAATGGTTGGGCGACCATCACCTTTTGGTTGAGCGGCCTTGTCCTCCTTTGATCCATTGTCACCATTCTCGTGGCCATCCCGGCCGCGTCCGTTGAAGTTACCCCGACCGCGCCCACGACCACGGCCACGACCACGGCCGCGCTGGTCCCGGTCTCGACCACGCCGATCCTCGAACCCGCTACGCTGATCTTCTTCCCGACGCTTCTTCCAATCATTGGAGTCGACACCTTGGTGGCCACCTCGGTGATTGCCGCGCTTCTGGCGGAAGTTGCTGCCGCCTCGAAACTTGCGTCCTCCGCTCAGGTTGAGAGTTCCATCTCTAATAGCTTCTGACTTCTGCTTCATATAGTCTAGCTTCCACATGATGAGAAGTGGGTGGCCTTTCCAGGTCGGCTGAGGGTCCAGTGCCATAAACTTCTCGGCCGTTTCCTTGTCACTCCACTCCACAAAGACGGAGCCCTTGAACGGCCTCTTGGGGGGATCGGCTCGCCGAAGACGAACAGAGTCAAACTGGCCATACTGGGAGAAGAATGCCTCGATATCGAACTGAGTTGAAGCTTCCTCATCACCGAAGCCCTTGACATAGATACTACGCTCCTCACGCTTGTTACGTTTCTTGGGATCGAAGGCATGTTTTCGTCGAATGGTTTCCTCGCCTTCGGGACCCTCGACAACCAGCTGGTGACTGGCCTTCAGGGCGGTGACAACAGCGGAGTAGGGTTTGAAACGGCGCATACGACCGAAGTTGCAAATTAGCTTAAGGGGTACGGGCTTGTTGTCTTCACCACCCGTGTTCTCCCACATGAACTTGTCTTCTGGAAGATTGCTGTCGCCGAAGTAGAACTCGACCTGGAATCACCAAGTTAGCACAAAAAATAAAGGGAAGAATTCAAAGAATTACAGAGTTTAGTCAACTTACTTGTTTGCGGATAGCATCAGGGTTGTCAGTTTCGGCAAGAGTAGAGGGATCTGACTTTGTTTTCTTATTCTCCGGATTGTTGCTACGGCGCTGGATCCGTAGCATTCCCTCGGGTGGGTTATAGATGGAAGGACCTGATTTCTCAGTGGTCTCTTTGGTTGTGGCTTCAGGTGCCTCGACAGCATCTTCAGCTTTGGCATCTGGCGCATCAGTGGTGTTCTCTTCTTTGGCGTTGTCCTCTTCAGCAGGGGCATCTGTCTTTGGCTCCTCTGCCTTTGGCTCCTCCGTCTTTAGCTCTGTCTCTGGCTCCGGTTGGGGGGATTGAACAGTGGGAGCCTCGTCGGCAGGGGCTTCAGCTGCGACAGGAACGTCAACAACCTCAGCAGGTTTGGTATCTTGGTCGCTCATGATGGCGACAAGGAATGGGGAGCTAGGTAATTGGCGTTTAGTTAGCAAGGAAAGGGAATGGGAGAAATGGAGCAGTAGTAGACCTCGTAATATTTTGGAAAGGAAAAGAAAAGAAGAAGAAAATTGGTGAGAAGGTGAGAAGAAAGGGAATAAATGTGAGTCTTAGCGGGGCAAAGAGTCACAGCGGGGGATGCATTCAATGTTGATAATGTGGAACAACTTACCAAGAAATTAAACAAGATGTCCTGACTTGTTCATATAAGAATGGGTATTCGGTACTGAAGGGCGTAACTTTCTTGTTGTTCTTTTGACTTATTTGTAGAAGAGAAGAAGAAGAGAAAAAAAAAAGAAAAGAAGAATTTGGAGAAATAGACTAAAAAGTTGTTTCGATAAGAAGGAAGCTTCACAGTCGCCTAAGGTACCTTAGCTGCGTGGGGAGGTACCTATTGTAGTGTACATTAGCTTCCTGCCTCAACTAAAATCAATCTGGATGGCCCATAGAAATCTTTTTCTGCGCACCAATTAAATAAAGTTAACTTTCTGTTAGCCCCGCTAGCGAGTCCCCACCTTGCCCTCCTTGGGAGTTGCCGGCAGTGGAACAAGTGTTGTCCCGATTTTATGTGGTGCTTAAGTATGTATTTCTAGCGGAGCTGCATCGACGCGAACACAACCGCGATTGCAGCGTACACTAACACCAAATTGGTATAAGCTCAGGTGATCGATGCACACTACCTGGTCTGATATGTATGTAGGCTGGTACGTAAAGTACCTTAACTTAGCTGCTTAGGTACCTACGTGGTAGTAGTCCGATAAGTGATAACCTCCTCTTAGTACTGAATACCTTCTACTAAGACAACGCTTGTGATAAATAACCTTTTTTCCTTTTACTGCCCCCTTTTTTTATTTGTAAAAATTGAAAGGGGTAGTGGAGGTGTTGGCGGTAAGAGGATTTTGGCCATATAGAAGGATAGGTAGGCAATGGATTCCGGAGGGGCACGAAGAACGTGTAAATAGGTAAATGAAGGCGTGCCATGATTTATATCAAGAGCATCATAATATAGAATATATGCCTAGTTACATACTAAATTTCTTGACTAGGGAGACTTATAGCAATTTGATTGTCACCCGTCAAATCTTCTTAACCAAGTAACCTATCAACATTTCACAGAGTCAAGTGAAATTGATACATCGGTTATCACATTCATACAGCTAGGGTTTACCATTTCATCAATGAGCCTCGAGAACCCATATACTCAGTAGTATTGTATAATATGAAAAAAAAGAAAAAAGAAAAAAATCATCGAGCAACGGTAAAGACCCGTTATGTGACAAACATACTATCTAAAGTAATCATTCCCTAAGTTTAGCATTACGAATAAGTCCTTAGTTAAATTTATAATATGAGAGAATATTATGGGCAGAAGGTAGTTCTTGTTAAGCAATAGCTAGATCTCAGCTTTATTCAGCCACCCCTTAATTGCTGTGTTCCTCCAATCCAGATCCAGCTGAGGGTATCGTAACTATACTACTATCCTAAGGGGGGTCCGTTGGTTTCGTGAATGATCCATGAGACTTGAGTTGTCATTGGCACAGCGGAGCCTGAGCCTTTCCCCGTCACAGCAATGGGTTTTCCTGGTGTCATTAAGTGGTTGTTCGGGTCGAGAACATGCGAAAGGATATCAGCGATGTTCTGGCTTCCGATTCTGCATGATACATGTTGATTAGCACCCGGGAAAACTTCATACCTATCGCGGAGACGCCTAACTAGAAAATTGAGAAGACGAGCTTTGGTTGAGGGGGAGATACTTCACGACATCTCTGATTTGGTCGTTTAAGACGAGTGAGACAGTACAGTCGCCGTAGATAGCAACATCATATTGCTCGTTTGTCTTCCACTCGGACGCATGGTAGTAACCCTGGTCCTACATTTTGGAACTTGGGCGTCAGGGGGAGTCTAGGTTCTTCGATGCTAGTCTGCTCGGGACACGTGCTATGCAATGGTGAGGTTCGTCTACCTCATATACCTCTCTTTTTTTTTTTCTTAACAGAGACCGCGTATCTTAAAAATAGCGTCTCCGCGTGATGAGATTCATCGGTCCGTGAGTTGTTATAAGTGAATTATACATTCTGGTATTCGCTACATGCATGTAGGAGAACCTCTTGGCTAGGCACATTATGTTACGCCTATATGCCATCAATCTTGCGGAATGATTCACTTTACTCCAGAGAAACAATCTAATGGGCGAAGAGACTAGGTTGGGGAGAAAAATGATATGTAAGATAAGACCAGTAATATTGTGCGTTTTGGTTTCTTTTATTGACAAAGCCTCGTCACGCATATGATCTATAGCTACCGCATTATTTTAGGAAGTTAAAGACTTGGCAGTGGAGTCTTTTATGGAGCATGATTGGTACGTAATCAATGATCTACGTTACCATTTTGAACCTCAGTGTATGGTTGGCTCCGTAATATAACCTGGAACTGATCAGCCTGGTAACATATATGATTGGTGGCTGCTGGGGCAATGACTCCACTGCCAAGTCTTTAACTTCCTAAAATAATGCGGTAGTATTCGTAATGCCATGTACAAATAAAACAAAAGTGTTGACCCCTAGTTTAGTTCGCGGCTTATTCAATCAGATCGCAGCGATTCCAATTTCCCACCAAGAAAGTCAATAATCTGCGAAAGGAATTCCTAAAATGCGTGCTGGTTGCTCAGCTCGGTCAAGCGGGGCGACTGGGAAGCGGGATAGGTATGTTATGTACCTCAGGCTCGGTCTCGGTCTTGGGCTTAGTACGTGGTTAAGAAAAGATTATCATTCGTCGAAGAAAATTAACTCTAAAATGCCAGTTGCATTATGTAGTACTGTAGATTCTCTTTTTAATGTCCTCAATGTGCTTGCCTATCACTTCTACACTATCATGCTCCAATTACCTATCGCACATACTAAAACGCTGCTAACTTAACGCCCCAAGTTGCGGGGGGGATCCCTGGGTTTGGAAAAGTAAAACCTCTCCCTCCATCCACCCCACCAATCGTGTGCTGGTTGTTCCCAAGCAACATTGAACTTAAAAGTGTGTAAGTAGCTGACTAATAGTGCCCCATGTCATCATCCCGCATACAGGTTCTGTACATGGCTTCGGGACCTGGGGGGTACCTATACCCCTTAAGTATTACTCACCGATCCTGCTTTTGCGGGCATTTTCATGTTACAGTCCGACTTTGTCAGGGTCTTACCCGCACCTTGACGCATACATTACTACCTCCAATACCCAATATCAATTAATCTAACCTACAACCTTTCCTTTTTTTTGCGAACCGAAGCCGGCCTTTCTATTGTCACGATACTTTTTTTAACATAACCTAGTAAACAGAAGAAGAAAAAATAAGCATGTAAGAAAGAGAAAAGAAAGGAAAAGAAAAACAAAAAGAAAAAAGAAAAGGAAGACAGACAGTTATGCATGTGTTGATGCATGTGTGTTGAGGGCAAAACTTATAAAACAGCTTTTCTCACATCTGGTTGGCACACAACCACCTACACATACACACATACACATACACCGCTCTCGATAATGTCGGCTCGTCCGTTCTATTCCTATGTGCTGCAATATTCGATTATAGAATTTATATCACGAGGAATAATCACGGCGGCGTACCACGGCTGATCCGGGATTCTTGCGTCTGTCTGTCTCTCAGCATTGACCAGACATATACATATACATATACAACTATCTCCAACTTTACTTATTACTGTTACTACCTACCTACATACATACATACCGGGACCTTTACCTGACATCACCCAATCGAATCATAAGCCTGGGTCTACTCCTAGACTAAAAGGTATAGGTATAGGTATAGGCCAGGTACGGTACATTCGAGACACATACGCGCGCTATAAGGGACCACAACCATCGATCTATTCATCCAATCGTCTATTCGCCCATCCCATCCAAATAAATTCAAATCCATTAAATCCCTTCCATCTACATACTACTGTTCGCCGTTACGGAAAACCTATCCCCGGTCCCGCGCAACTAAACCCATCTTACTTATTATCATATATCTATTCTATCCACCTTTTGTTAGTAAACCATAAGTTCGCATGTCTTTTTCTAACCAACAATGGACGGCTCCAATCTGTCAAACTTATCCAACCTGCAATCGCAATCGCAATTATCCTTGAGTTCGGGTCCAGCCTTTGCCCACTCGTCCGCCCCCCCTCCTACCAAGAAGAAATCTAGGAGGGGCGGGGACCCCTCGATGCAGAAAAGGCGTTGTGTGAGCACGTATGTGAGACCCATCTTCTTCTTCTTCTTCTTCTTCTCTCTCCTTCTTTACACTCTTGCTCTTGGCTTGTTCTTGGCTTGTTGTAATCGTCTATCCATACATATCATATATATTATGTATATACATACCTAGGTATATATATACCATGTATACAACCCCCTAGTTACCCACTTTGTTTACTTCCCACCCCCCTCCCCCTGCAGCTCTGGAGATCGTTCTCGCTGATCCCATTCACCGTACCGAATAGAGCATGTATAGCCTGTCGTCGACGTAAAAGTAAATGTGATGGGGCCTTACCGAGTTGCGCCGCATGCGCAAGCGTATACGGCACCGAATGCATCTACGACCCTAACTCGGACCACCGGCGAAAGGGCGTCTACCGGGAGAAGATTGATAGTATGAAGGCACGGAATTCCACCCTCCAGATCCTTATCGAGGCCATACTCAATGCGAACGAGGAAGATGTCCCCGAAATCGTGAGAAGAATCCGTACTTGTGATAGCTTGGACTCCGTAGCTGAGTCGATACTGAAACAAGAGATCAGCAGCGGGGGCATAGAGGATGACGCGCAGGTAGAAGACGACTACACGACGGATATGCCCATCGAGGGCGAAAGAGACCTGGCGCGTAAGATGGGAGAGCTCCGACTTGAGAACGGATCAACGCGATTTATTGGCGGCACCTCGCACCTGATACATTGGGATATCATGGGTGCCCCGAATACCGAACAAGCGACCGAAGATATGAGCGTAACCGACGTCGACCCCGTCTTGAGCTGGACCGACGTCACTAAAGACCGCTCCGTCATAATCCACCTTCTCAACATGTACTTTAACTGGCACTACCCTTATTTTACTACCCTGTCTCGGGGCTTGTTCTATCGCGACTTTCTCCGGGGCAAGCGGAACATCGCGCCGCACAAAACCGCGTACTGCTCCTCCCTCCTGGTGAACGCGATGCTGGCCCTCGGTTGTCATTTTACCGATGCCCCAAGCGCGTTTGCCGTGGCCGGAGATAGTTGGACTAAAGGCGACCATTTCTTCGGCGAGGCTAAGAGACTCATCGTCGACAATGACGAGTACGAGAAACCCCGGCTGGCCACCGTCCAGGCTCTAGCGTTGATGTCCGTCCGGGAGGCTGGTTGCGGCCGCGAAGCTAAGGGCTGGGTGTATAGTGGTATGAGTTTTCGAATGGCCCAGGACCTAGGGCTCAACCTGGATATCGGTGGTATTAAGAGCGACAGCGATAACCTGGACGAGCAAGAAGTCGATGCGCGGAGAGTTACTTTCTGGGGCTGTTTCCTCTTCGATAAGGCCTGGTCTAACTATCTCGGCCGGCTTCCTCAGCTCCCGAAGAATTCATATAGTGTCCCCAAGTACGACGTCTTCCCCGACGAAGATGCTGAGGCCTGGTGTCCTTATACCGATGCCGGTTTTGACGAGAGCGTCAAACAGCCATCACGAACTCGCACTATCGGGCTGCAACTGTCAAAGCTCTGTGAAATAAGTAGCGACTTGTTACTGTTCTTTTACCATCCGAGTCATATTGGACGGTCGAGTGGGAAATCGGTTGAGTTGAAGAAGCTGAGTGAGTTGCATCGACGTCTCGAAGATTGGCGCAAAGAATTGCCTAAGGAACTTGAGCCAAAGGAGGGCCAGTTACCTAACGCTATATTAATGCAGTAAGTTCTGTTCTCGTGCTTTGGCTAGACTTCATGATTGTCCTCCCTGGCTGACTAGTTCTAGTATGTTCTTCCATCTTCAGTATATTCACCTGTTTCGGCCGTTCTTGAAATATGCACCTAACGCGTCGCCATTGCCTCCTCACGTTTCCCCCCGGAGGATTTGTACAGCAAATGCAGGGGCTATATCTAAACTGATGCGGCTTTATAAAAAGATCTATAACCTGCGCCAGATCTGCAATATTGCCGTCTATATGCTTCATTCCGCATGTACCATTCACATTCTCAACCTCCCTGAGAAAACTGCTAAACGTGACATTATACACGGCGTGAAGCACCTTGAGGAGATTGCCGAGGACTGGCTTTGTGGACGGAGAACTCTCAGTATTCTCAGTGTCCTAGCTCGGAAGTGGAAGGTTGAGCTTCCAGAAGAAGCATCACATGTCTTGCAACGAACAGATGAGAAATGGGGCACCTTCAACACATCTGATGTTCCCTCTCCTCGGTCACACCATACCATATCTCCATCACCCCCGGTTGTGGGGGCCACATCACCGCAAATGATGGCTGAGGCGTACAGCCCTGCTAATTACAATGCTTCAGTCTCACCTTCACCGAATGGCCCGGGATCTGCCATGTCGCCCGAGATGATGAATAGTCTCGCACCATCCCCTATCAGCTTCCCGACTAACATGCCAATGTCTAGTCACGCCATGAATAACCCTGGGATTGTGGGTAATCCAATACCGCTAGGTCTTGGTGGGATAAACGATGCAAATTGGCAACCATCTACTCAGGCCATGCCTAATTACTCCCAGTCATTCGCTCCCGTACCGACTACCGTAGCCTCTACCCAGCCTCCCCAGAACACTACACGGAGCATGGCTTCGACCTCTGCTTACGCTGTTGACGGCCAGGATTGGTACCTCAAGGACAGCGTGAACTGGCAGTCCAGCTTCGATACGTGGAACATGGGCAGCGGGACTAGTAGTGGCATGTCGGACTCACCAATGTTTATGTTTGGCTCGAACCCAAGCCCTAACCCGGGCACCAGCGCAAGGCGATCACCAGCTGCGGTCGACTTCAGCATGGACAGTGTGAATAACTTGTCCTCGGTAGACGGGTGGGGCTTGTCTAATCTCGACTAGATTCACGGGAATGACGAGAATAGTGACGAGAGGAAGCACTTTTTTATATTATTCTTTTTGATGTGTGCTTTGGAAATTACATAGCATGGACGGCGTACACTTGAGCTCAGATATACGAAAACATGCGATTGGGGAAATAAAGGGGCGATGGATACCACTGGAAGAAACTCGTATTTTGGAAGGGGTTTAGGAATACAGATTTATATACACATATGCTACAAAATGTGTTTATGTACTTTTGCGAAGCACGGAGGGTAGAAAGGGAAATGCAGCGGGGGGGATTTGTACGGGTAAGAGGAGTTTGTTAATACTCGTAGAATAGGGAGACGTAGAGACGCTGTGTAGAAAGAGACAATGACTATGGGAGATTGGAGTGGGTATTATCGAATTAACTGGATCACCTGCGATATGCTCTCGTTCGTAGACATAAACCTTGAGCGTGAGATCTTTTTGACACACGTATAGGGAGGATGGGGAGAGCTTGGGAGTGGAGGGGTAGACTACGGCCATCTAGTATGGATCGATGGCTTGCTATGAGTGGTACGGTACAAAAGGGGTTTCTGTATGCCATCTTCTAGAGAAGACTCTGGTCTGGTCAACAGTCCGGCTCTGTCTACACGGTAGCTTGATTTTGATGTGGTTCTTTGAATGTAGCAGGAGGAAGATCACACTGTTAGAAAATCTCTTGGATCTATGTATAAAAGAGGTAGGTATGCATGGTGTATGATATTTAGACAACGTCGCAGACATGGCTCTATGGGCAGATGTTTCGAACTGGTATATAGAAGAGCTTTCCTAAGGAGATGCTGTAGAAAGGGACACCCCATAGCTAATGGTGGGAATGGGTAAACACAACATGTAGTTCAATAGCTAGGTAGGCATAGCTCGGATTTTGGACATGCCTAAAGTGATCGTGCCGTCCCCAGGTTATGTCTATGGAGAGTTGATATTCCGAGCATAGATAACAATCCTCTAATATCAGGCAATTCATCCCGAACCACTTGAAGTGAAACAGGAATGCATTACTTCCCCAGATGTTTCACTTCGCCTGCACTGATAAAACCTGGGGGATTTATGCTAGTTGTAGCTTGGTGAAGATGTTGCTGTGAAGAACTGAGTGGCCAAGAGCTTGAGTTCTTAGGTGTGTTAGCAACTGGTGCTCTATAGGAAAGGCTATAGGTTACTAGTTATTTGCACTATATGCTAGCATGATATGATCTCATCTAGGATATACATCAGACTAGTAGCAGTTCCAAGATCTTGCCAACATCGGTCTGAGCTCCACCCCCAAGGTTCACGATCTCGACAAGATATGCCTATCAGTGGAACCCGGGGATGAAGTGGAGAAAGCTTGTCTAGAGGAACTTGGAGTCAAGTCAAGCTGTCATAAGTATCGAAGGAAGTGACAAGGCTTTGACAGCCCACATTCTAGTAAAGCTAACCGTTGAAGTATATTATAATTCTCCGGGATTGGAGAGAGAGGGGATACCCTGGGGAAATCAAAAAGAAAGGAAAGGGAACTATGATGTCGTTATGTTGACAACCCCTTCTAGAGGTGTTCATTAGAAACGGCACGTGGGAACAAAGGGGAAACAAGAACTAGGTATGATCTTCCGAAGAACCCTCCGTCTGAACTATGATGACGCATAAATAACTACCAGCCAGTCAAGAGGAGAGTTCAAAAAATCAAGGAGTAATGAGTTTGGACGAAAATGCGATATAACCTCAAGAGACAATGATGAAACCTTACCCGCCACGTGTATTGGAGGTAGTCAGAGTCCCTGCATGGGCAAAGGAACAAAAACAAGAGTGCTCAGTGAGTCAACCCTAAGTGATCGCCAATGCAGTACCTCCCGGACAAGGGAACCTGGGCCCCTGTTAAAAGACAGTCAAAAGCAATCCCTGTCTGCCCTGTCCCCTTCCCAGCTTGAATGACTCTGAAATGGGAGGCGTCATAACTGCCGAGGGCATACGAGAATACTTAAGAACGAATTTAAGTGTGTGGAATGGCCAAGTCCGGACCCTAACTATCTCGGACCCGTCAAGAGATGACTAGATCATTTTCTGCTCGAGGTATTGGATGCTCCGCGGTAGAGATAATCTTCACCTGAAAGGGATCGAGAGGGTTGAAGAAGATGCCCCTAGTCCGGTTGCCCGGCGGAAGCAGAAAAGCTGCCAAGAAGTATATGGAGGATCACTCCGGTAGGGGAGAGGGCGTCTAGCTCGTAGGGAGGACATCAGGCGCCTGGTGCCGAAGAGTAAGTAAGCAAAGCTATTGGAATTCATACCCCCCCTACTTATTGTAAGCCTCCCCCTTCCTAGGTACTACCCCAGATCGCTGTTTGCCGAATGGACCCCTAGCCTGTCGGAGGAGCGTCTGATTTGGAAGCGAACCCGCCCTTCCTAGGTAGTATTTCATCTGAAAGATCGATTTCGCGTATGGCATTCTACTCTAGCCCTGATGGGGCTGGATTCTCTGCACCTTGCACCTGAAGGCAGTGTGGAATTTGCACTACCTACTACCGAATGAAACATCGGAGCCTTTTAAGCATTTTGTGGAGAGGCTGCTGCAAGCGGTATCCCCTCGTCAAGTTGGGGAAGCGACTTGTGAGAAAGCAAAGGTATAGATAGACAGGCGTGATGAAGCGCTTAATATTGCATGGCAAAAGCTTGACGTAGTGTCCGGCGGTGGCGTCTATTCCATTTCGATCAGAAGCGTGTTGCCGACCCTGTGTCTTCTCGCGCTTATCGCCACTTAGTTACCTTATTCATATACTCTTCATACACTACCACTGGCTAGACTGGCGTATACGCATATGTGAGTGGAACATTAATATAGAATAATAAAGGACCAAACCACCAGCTTCCGATGATAGGGTCGAGAAAGAGGGGAGAGCGGCTTTCAGCAGCTTCTTTGCTCCCCCTCCTTAAGATCTAGTTGCTAGAGATGTTGAAGTGTAAAAGAAAAAAATACGGTACCTAGCCCCCTTGCCGGATTCCTGGACCCTTCCTACTACTCTGTCGTTACTGGGGTGCAGGTGGCACTTGAGGATGTCATGAGCTTCTTGTGTCACTGACTGGAGTCGTACCCCAATCAAAAACTCCAAATAGGGTCCGGCACGTGGTTTTGATCGACTATCCTTCCTTTTTCCCGAGGTGGTCGCCACGGGAGAGAAGCCGGTAAGACGAGTAAGACAATACTGCGTGAGACAAGGGGCAGAGACGGCTGCTACACAACAATTCCTGGGATCGAATCACATAAATTGGTATTGCTATTGCAGCTCCTATAATAATATTAGGGGAAAAGGGACTTATACCTGGTTTCAACGTTCCGCTACGGGCCGTGTGATCAGGAACGCAACATAATACTTCCAGGTCGACGGTCGGCCCTGTCTACCAGCGATGCCTTGTTACAATTTGCCTAGTGGACGAGCCAGAGAGCTGGTGGACAAAGACATAAAACAGTTAACCGACAGCGGTATCTCCAGATCTTCGATCCCGAGGTACGATGACGGTAGTTACTCTATGCTTCAAGCTTAGCGAGTTGTCGCTAGATGATATGCATCAACTCCACTGTCATTACTATTTTTACATATTGGGCCGGGGAAAATTATGTCTCTACGTAAATAAATATTTGTGCTTTTCATCTCAACATGAGTAAAACCAGACTTGTTTCTGATAATATAGCCTGCACTGAGAAACATTATTTCTCCTGGTTATGACTTTCGTTTTCGTATCCGTTGTATGCGCCCAGCCGGACATTATAAGCTCCATGTCGCGGGCCTTGAAGATGGAAAACCGGACCTCATTCCGCTGTCGGTTGTTAGAGTCTCACGCGCCGTATTATGATGTTGGTTGGATCTCACACCGGAAAGTGATCTTGGCACAGAAATACGTACCTACATGAGGTAGCAATTTTCCTAACCGGGTAGCACGGTATTTAAAAAAAATATTCAAAGAACAAACTTACTACGCTTTGATGAGGGGTCTACTTACATTATTATTGAGAGCATCGAGTTGCGTTATAGCCAGGGGAGCTATAGTAAACTGTCAGTCAAGTGGTGTTTCTCGGCGGAGCCTCTTAGTGAGATGCCGACAAACACGAGAAAAAGTAAAGTCGAGGTCAAAAGAGGCATAAATACCTTTTCGAGTTATTGCGTACGATGTAGAGGCCACAGAATATGTGGCTGTTTGGAATATTAGTTAACAGTGCACTTACTAAGTAAATCGTGTAGGTCGTCGCAGCTTTCAAGAAGTTCATGATGCCTCAGTAAATATATAACTGATTATTGGTATAGCATAAAAGGCATATGCTGATTTATTCGAAAATTTAAATGTTGTTGAACACCAGAAAATCGTATTATGGAAAGGCCGCAACTTGAAATGAAGATTCATATAGCATTTAAATCGCTTCTTTTGAAGAGTTTGGGACCTTGAGTCTCATGGCACGTAGCAAGCAGAGTATTGATTAATATCCTATGGTTTTTTTTTTGGTTTTTTTCGTGTGCTGCTGAACCCCTAATAGTTCCAAGATAACCTACCTAGGTAGTCAACCCGGACACTAGAGACGTTGAAGATTCGAAATAGAGACATCGGGTAGGTCGTCCTTGTGATAAAAAACAGCGGAAATATGTTTCGATTCTGCCGGCTAGGTAAAAATTGTTCCTCTGAGCATTCTTGCGCTGATAATAACTCGCGGAGACTGAGTGTTCCATACACGGTTGAAGGCAAACAAGAAGAAGAAGAAAAAATCGAAAAGCCTAACCTAGTACACTTGCGCGCGCTAGAGCGTTGTCGTCGAAATTTCATCCGCTCGTCCTTGACTCTAATGAGGTCCTCTCGAAATCAACCAAGCAGGACCGGTGCTGTACATATGGCCTTTGCTCAATAGTCACGGCTTCAATTGGTTCGTGGGATCCTAAACCGCGAGAAGCGCGCAGGGGTGGCGTTGAAACCACGAATAGGAGGATTTTGCGGGCAAATCTTTGCCTGTGATTCGAACAAATAGGAAGTTCGGTCCGGACACCGTCCACGACTGGGGAGGTATTCGCTTAATTAGTTCGGCTTCTCGTCCGTGATTTACCGTTTTGGTAGGTGGACATGATCTAGTTTCGGTGTGTTTTGCCTTCTGAACCATTTTGTACAAATTTTTGCACATGGGCAGCCTCCGCTTAGAAAAGGGTTGTGATCTGAGATTGAAGGCTGGCCGATCATATGCTTGGTGTTTAATGGAGGTGGCAACCCAATGCGAGGTAGGAACCAAATTGTATTAATTTGCATCACATTATATACAGACGAATATACATCACAAAGAGGCAAGTGATAGACAATATGTAGTAGTAAATAAAGGAGGAGCTATTGTGATTTTGGTTGATATTTCTCGTATGAGTAGGTCATATCTCATTTGTGATCGAGTCTTCTAGGCTTTTAGGCAATCTCTAGAATCACCAAGTAGTTTAAAACCAAACACCCGCGCGTCTATAATTAATTGAATCGCATGACAGGTTTTCTTGGACCTTCCTGAATGTAGGATTGTAATACTCGGTGGTGTTAGGTCCTTCATAAAGGGAAAGAAAAGAAAATATGGATAGGGGGGACTCCTTTGGTTAGTACATAGAATCCATTTTTACTTATTTTTCAGCACAGCACTGTTGAAATTCCTCTTCCTAACTGTCTAGTCTGCATCAGAACGAAGTCCTGAATTAACAATAACCAGACAAAAAATTGTTCACATATCATGATGAAGAGATGCTATATGAGGTCGATGTTCGTATTAGACTTCGTGTTTGGCAATTGAGAGATGTTCAATTATTTAGCCGGAAAACAAACTTGTAAGTTATATACTTAGTAAACTGGTTTGTGCGGTATAGTCTCGTCATGTCTTTCATCATTCTTGTTTCCTATATTATAATAGCATGCCGATAATGGTACCAGGGAGGAAGTAAGAGCTTCGAGAGAGGTATGTCACCGGCTATATGTGTAAAGATCTAATGACACATATCGTCATGAGTTTGAAGATAGATTTTTCCTTCCTAGTTGGTCTCTCGTGAAGCTTTACTCCGCAGAAAGGCCTATATCCAGTTTGTGACATGACTATAACCCAGCCTGTTCTGGGGTGTATCGTAAACTAGGGTTGATTTTCCACAATTTCTTGCTGGCGAGGTGAAACAATACACCTGAGTTATCAGCATGCTGCCAAGATTAGTTCCTATTTATTATATTTTGGATGTTGATGTATACATACGTGGCATGGTTATAATACAATGGAGACACGCTAACACATGTACGAATTAGGCGTTATACATTCGTAAGGACATCAAAGCCTACAAAGTATAACCCAACTTGGAACTGTCTGGCATATATGAGTTGCTGTCTAACTCAAATCGTCGACAGCAAACGAACAGAGATGATGTATAACGCATGTAACCTACAGTAATGCACACGAATGGATCACAAAATGTTTCGTCGCCCCTAGTTTAGAAACTAGGGCCATCTCTTAGACGGCATCCTCTGGCTCGTGTTTTCCCCTTTTCCAGACAGCTGGAACCACCTTAAGAGTGTTTATTTTATGGAACCTAATTATATAGCCTAAGAAGAAGTGTAGGGGAAGGGTATTAGTAGAAGGGCTTAGGGAAATCGTTCTAATGGTAATACGCTAATGGGGATGGTATAGGAGTGGACGTAGGATATCAGACTTATTATACAATCGATTATTATTATCATCTATATACCTACCCTGAGTATTACACCGGAAAGGGGGCAAACCATCTGTAGAAGCCCCTCAAAACACACATCTAACAGTAGCTACGAGTCGGGTGGCAAGTCCCATTATAACCCTTTTCTGCGTTTTCTGCGTTTTCTGCGTTAAATATTCTACTATCGCCACCATTGTCGTAATTTTTATTTACTTGACCATCTGGCAATACCAACACCGACTTCCTGTCATGAATAGTGGTAACACAAGCCCAGACATGTCAAATAATACTAAGTATACCAAGTTCGTACGTGCTTTAAATGTCCGTGTTCTGATCCCTGTCTTCTCCAAATCCTCCACCTCATCGCCCGGGTTGGCCAAAACCATCTGCGGGAGACCAACATCGTGCTGCTACTACCACTACGCATTACTACTCAGAAGCGTGGCCTCGCCATGCCTCGCCATGCCTACCCACCACAAACTCCTCAGACGATCGTCCATTCGTTATCATTCAAGATCGCGGGGAAGACAGGTCCAGAACCGGTGAAGTTCTGTGTGGGGATTCTTGTGATCTACACTTTCAAATGCTTTACGAGGAGCCATAATACTATCCATCGTTATGGGGTCAACTAGCTTCCCCTGTCCTAGTATGTAGGGTATAACGTGATTAACGTGGAGAAGTTCAGCTATTTATCTAGCTAGGATAGCTGAACTAGTCGTCTGCGGGACATTCAACACCAAGGCTGGCCGATCATACTCTCATGCTTCACTACTGACAAACGATCAATAGATATGTAGGTAACTTAGCACTTAGCAAATAAAAGGGACACGAGGGAAGTTAAAACTGCTCTCTATATAGAGCTCAACCTGTAAAAATCAAAAACAGCCATATAAAATCAAGAAGTTGATGGAAATGAATTTGGTGTCTAGGGGGAGGGGGCCTGACTACCTATGCTAGTGTAGACGTAGTGTAAAATCTTCAAAAGTCGTAGGTCCGCTCTCTGCCAAGGCTGACTGGGGATGCGAGTCTTATCAGGGATGGCACAGATCACCAGTCACGCTGCAGTCCCATTCTCTTTTCGAGTCTCTCTCCACCACTGCTCGGCACCCAGCGTCGACGATTCCGAACTGTGAGATGAGCCGTTCTTTTGCTGTTTCCCCCCCTTCCTACACCATATGCTGCGTTCCCACCTGCCACCTACCACGCTTGCTATGAATGGACAAGAGTGCAACCAAGAATATTATGAGGCCATACTATTATCCCCGTTCTGCTCTATGCTCCCACTGAGTTGGCGTGTACTTGTAGGTCAGCTTCACAGAGTTGACAAACACTTAGATAAAATATATCTACATTTCCATGGAAAGAAAACCATCTACTGGTTCTTATGTATGGGTTTATACTAACTGTGGATCTCGCCGACAACATTGCCGCAACAGTGTGGCCCCTTCGAGGCATCTATTGCCTACCCGAGTTCTCCAACCTGCAAGAGTCGGCGCCAGTTAGCCGAATTCATGTACCCCTCGTGGGTATCGTGCCCGTCATCCCTGCAACTTCTTGCTTGCGATCCATTAACCCCAGGCCTTATCCCTCAAGTGGGCAATATAACAGGCACCCCGAGGGGGGGAGTCCTCCAGAGTGAGCACCTGTCGAACATCTACCAGACTTTCAACCTTTTCAACCCCAACTTGTCACTTCATCTGCCTTCACCTGCCCCGCTGTGGTATATTACCACTTCAATATACATGCGCTACTCGATATTGCTCTGATGGGAAGGGGTACATCTTCTCCAATCGTATCACCACAGAGCAACAACAACTTCTTCCTCTACATGCATGCCAAGACCGTGGACAATATCTGCCTTCGTTGAGAAGGAGACTATTCCAGGCGTACGGCATTACCTTGGTCGGATCGGGCATTTCTTTGACTTCCTTTGGTCCACCATCCTTCCGGACGCTCTGGCAGTCCCTTGCTCTAACCCTACCACCATTTCTACGAACTTGGGAGAGAAGAGAGGCCAGTGGCACTCTGTGGAACGTGGTAGATCCTGTACGTCCATCTTAAGTCTTCTCCTACACCCCCCCCTGTGGCCTGTCATCCAGTCGTCCCCCTCTCACACTTCGAGTCCCTGCCACATGCCTTTTGCATACCTCCGTCCTCTGCAGAGCCGTATTGCCTGCTACTACCGTGCTGATCACCTCCCACCCTTTTGGGGTCCGTCAAGACTTTGGACATAACATCATGCTCATATCTCCAGCTTCCCATAGTAAAAGACCCTCGGTCCGGTCAAGTACCGCTGTCTAGACTGGCTAGACATACTGCCAAGACCAAGGCAATAAGGATACAACTATTATCCTCCAAGAGCATATAGCTTCCTTATCTCGCACCTCTCTGGGACTTGGGACCCTCCTTAGAATTTGGGGTAAACCGTTACCATCAACCACTTACGCTCGTTAGAAATATTATCTTGAATGATATGCGAAGTCTCGGCGTCTTTGTCGACGGCTTATACTTATACTTATCTAGCTAACACCAAGTAAGAGTCGCAACCACGGACTACTCAAACATGTTGTCGAACCCACTCCAACGGTTCTCACCGTATCATACTCTGCCGTCTAACGCTCTTTTATCCAATACTCACGTCCCGGGGGGCCATCTCCACGCGGCTGGTTTGGACACATTCGGTCATGGATCACAATATGCACTCCAGCATCTTCAACAACATGTAGGCGTTCATGCTCCTCATCTTGCCCGTGCGCCACAGCCCAAGCACCGACAACATCCCTATGGGGGTCCATCCACCAGAACTACAGGAGCAGCCGGGCCTATTAGGAGAAGAATCAGCAGAGCTTGCGACCAATGTAACCAACTGAGGACTAAGTGTGATGGGCAGCACCCTTGTGCTCACTGCATAGGTAACTAGAACCCTATAGTTTGTAACGCTGGTCACGTAATGTCTAATTCACTCCATCAGAATTCGGTCTTGGGTGCGAATATATCCGCGAAAGGAAAAAGAGAGGAAAGGCATCGCGCAAAGACCTCGCTCAACAAGCAGCAGCACAAGCGGCGGCGGCGGCACAAAGTGGGCAAAAGTCCCCAAGCCAGAACGATGAGAACGGTTCCTCTTCGGAACAACGAGCGGACAATCCAGCCTCCATCAAACCAGAACAGCAACAAGCAAATTCGGCTGATAAAACTCTTAACGATATTGGCGAGGACGCCATGGAGCGTAGTCAGAGAACCGGTAGCCTAGATAGCTTAGCAGAGCTGAGTACGCACCAAACTCACATGCCGAGTCATCCAGGATCACTAGACAGAGACCATCTCGACAGTCCAACATCTTTGGACTTAAATGGATACGGCAATGTCGGAAATCCATTCGACAGACCAGGAATAGGCAGTCTTATAAGTGGAACTGCACACACAGCCTACGGATCCAGCCAGGGGCTTTCTAACTATCCAGATATCCCCTATGCTTTACAAACTCAGAGTCCTACCAATTACCCTACAAATCCGTCAGCAACTTTCCGTATCGAAACCAGCCCGCTCAGTGCGTATCCTATGGCGGGAGAGACAACACCACCAGCATGGATGTCTATGTCCTCGCCTCCTCCGCAGTACCAGACCCACATCCCTCAGAATACATATCATCAACAACTACGATACCCTGTTCTTAACCCTCTTATCCCCCATCTAGGAAGTATAATCCCCGTTTCACTTGCGTGTGATCTTATCGACCTCTACTTTGCAAGTTCATCTTCGGCCCACGCCCATCCTATGTCACCATACGTCTTAGGCTTTGTCTTCCGAAAGCGATCGTTCCTACACCCGAGCAAGCCCCGACAATGTCAACCAGCCTTGCTAGCTAGCATGCTTTGGGTGGCAGCACAGACAAGCGACGCTCCATTCTTGACAAGCGTGCCTTCAGCAAGAGGCAAGATTTGCCAGAAGCTTCTCGAACTCACCGTCAACCTCCTTAAACCATTAATACACACGCCTTCTGGTGAAGCTTCACCAGTATCAAGTCCTGTGATTGATGGTGTTGCGCTAGGCGGGCTGGGAGTAGCCCTCCCGGGCTCGATGAGCATAGAGAACTTGACCGGGGAGTCTGGAGCATTCGGTGCTGCGGGCACCTTAGACGATGTCGTGACTTATATTCACTTGGCCACGGTAGTTTCGGCGAGCGAATATAAAGGGGCAAGCCTAAGGTGGTGGAACGCAGCATGGTCTCTTGCCAGGGAACTGAAATTGGGTCGCGAACTTCCTTCGAGCGCTCCTTCGATGGTTCATAGCAATGGCAATGACGTGAGCGCCAGCGGTGATGCCGAGGATGATCTCGGCAACAGCGTCAATTCGGGCCTCATGGGTGAGGAAGAGCGTGAGGAAAGGAGACGTATCTGGTGGTTGACGTACATCGTGGATCGTCACCTGGCGCTGTGCTACAATCGACCATTATTCCTCCTGGATATCGAATGTGAGGGTCTTTTACAACCTATGGACGATACCGATTGGCAGAATGGAAACTTCCGCTCATATACGACGGATCCTGCTTTGGCCGAGCAATCTGAAGGAGATAGTGGGCGAGTGCGTGGGCCACACTTTGAATGTAACGGCCATAGTATATTTGGTTATTTCCTACCCTTGATGACCATCCTTGGGGAAATTGTTGACCTCCACCACGCCCGGAATCATCCTCGATTTGGCGTTGGGTTTCGCTCAGCAAGGGAATGGGATGACCAGCAGGCCGAGATTGTGCGGCACCTCGAGGCATACGAGCAGAGCCTGAAGAAGTTCGAGCAACGCCACTTCAACATGAGCAACGAGGACAAGAACGAGCAGTCCGCCACACTAGAGATGCCCTCGGAACTAGACCACATAGACTCACCGTCGGGACGATCAGCTCACACGAGCTCATCGCGAATGACAGAGTCAGATATCCAGACACGGATCGTCATGTCATACGGCACGCACGTCATGCACGTTCTTCACATCTTGCTGACGGGAAAATGGGACCCGATTAATTTGTTAGATGATAACGACCTATGGATCTCCTCTCAGGGATTCATCACCGCAACCGGCCATGCCGTCTCGGCCGCCGAGGCCATCAGCAACATCCTCGAGTACGACCCGGGCCTCGAGTTCATGCCATTCTTCTTCGGGATCTATCTCCTACAGGGGTCTTTCTTGCTGCTCCTCATCGCCGACAAGCTGCAGCTCGAGGCTTCAGCCAGCGTCGTTCGCGCCTGCGAGACCATCATCCGGGCGCACGAGGCCTGCGTCGTCACGCTGAACACAGAGTACCAGGTAAGACACATGGAAAATTTGCCCTAGCGAAAATAAAAAAGCAGAGAGCTAACAGGCAGCACAGCGTAATTTCAGCAAGGTCATGCGCAGCGCCCTGGCCCAGGTCCGCGGCCGCGTGCCCGAAGATCTCGGGGAGCAACACCAGCGCCGCCGCGAGGTACTGGCGCTTTATCGATGGACTGGAGACGGCACCGGGCTGGCTCTATAAACAAAAGAAAAAAAACACCTAACTACCCTGTCTATCTATCTATCTACCCCTTAATTATGGCGAAACAGGATAAACCTCTCCCCCAAAAATAAACGAAAAAAAAGAAAAAAGCCCAAGTGATACCATTTGCCCTTTCCAACACCCCCCTTTTTATATATATATCGGCTCGATTTTCAGATCGTCGCGGGCGTCTTGTGGATTTTGCTTTTGTTTTTGTTTTGCTTTTATCGCGGTTACGAACGGTTCTTCAAAAAATAGGGGAAATATCTGGTTAGGGACAACTCGCAACGGGGAGGTTCGGGAGGAAACCAAAACAAAAAGTCAGGATTTGTCCATTCCCTCCCCCATTTTATCTTTTCTTATTATTACCACCTCTTCCCCCCTTTTCGGATTATCGTCGATATGTGTGTTTGATTACTTCTGTGGCATGCTTGGTGGAGAGGGAGGGATAAGAGACGGTGCTAAGAGTGCTATGTGTAGGAGAGGGCGTTTGTATATGGTGTGATGATACGATGCTATGGATGGATGAGATGTGTGTAGTAGTATCATTGTTTTTTTGTATGAAGGGAACAATTTCCGTTGGTGTTATTATTACGATGGAGGCCGGGATTTGTTTGAATACCTGCTGTCGGGGATAAATAGGGGGATAGGCTTTGGTTCAATGATCGCAGAGTTTGTGTATACTTATACTTATATATCTATATATATCTCGAAAGTAAAAATCCGCAATATACCTAGGCTAGTTTTGACTTCAATTTCTATGTTCTTTTCCAAAACAATCTATTTCCTTTGAACTTGTGTTCGTAGTATACTTATTGATGTATCCCTTCCAATTTTGGTTTCATGAGCTGGATCGATCTCATAAATATTCACTTTACTCTGGCCGAGAAATTATAGCTGGTCGAGTGGCCCAATGGCAAGGCGTCTGACTACGATCCTCATCGGGGTTAGTTAATCAGAAGATTGTGGGTTCGATCCCCATCTTGATCACGATACAACAACACCATTGTGATTGTTACATTTCTTTTTTTTTCTTTCTCTCTTTTGCTTTGCTACTACGTGATGTAAGGACATAGTGCTTAACCCAAGTTCTAGAAATAATCTTGGACTGACCGATTTGGTGCTGCTCCGTAGATCTTCACGGTCATTTCTAGGGTGTCCCCCCTTTTATTCTTGCTTTTTTTGCATTTGCTCATGGAAACAGGTCTGATAGGGTCGCATTAGCGGGTGTGATCTCGGCGATGGATGGGGTTTGGATGATGGTTTATTTGCGAGAAATATCAGGGATTGGTTCCGTAGATTTGGGGGACGTTATCGACTCTAGACCTGCTTCATGTTATGTAAGTGGTGTGTATTGTACTGTAGGTTTGGTGACAATGAGAACCCCCTGAAACTCGGAGTATGTTAAACGCTGATGGAACCCACATTGGCTAGCACATGTCTTGTTAAGCCATCCACGACTACCAACCAATTCAGTTCGTAGTTATTACTACTACTAGGTCCTACTACTACAACTACTACTACTACCTACTCGCTACCTACCTACTTAAGGAAAACCAATCATTCATTATCAAAGAGTTAGATCAGGTTGAGTTGACGAGAGCGATTGGTCACGACTGAGTCAACTTACTTAAGCTCAAACGCCAAGATGGTATCATATATAGTGTTGCATAGATATATAACTTCATTATTTAGCTTCGAGTATTATTTGGTTATTATTATAGTTCTTATTGTTCTGACTGTGACGTTGTAGTAGTTAGTGTAACTTGATCTTGGAGATAATTTGGAGGTTTTCCAAGGTTCTTAGTTTTCGTCTAACGTTGCTTCGTAGAAGTGCATGCGGGGTTGGTGGGGTTGAGAACGAAACAAAGAAAAAAAACAATCTTGTGGTCCCTGCAGGAACTTTTTTTTCTTACCTTTTTACATAACCTATTAGACTGAGTGAGGGGTAACAGAGATAGGATAGGTAACTATAGAGGTACAATGTAGTAGGTAAGCAGGTAAGTTACCTAACTTAGCTGACTCAGATGCATTTCGATAAAAGCCCAACCATGATAAATCCCCACGGTTACACGGGTCGGTTCTAGTGTTTATGTAGTACCTAGTACCTACATAGTATACACAGCTAAGCCTTACCGTAAGATAAACCCCTACCTAACCTTACCTAGGTACCGAACCTTGCAGAGGTACGGATCGTAAATCCTTCTTCCCGTCTTCTTTTTATTTTTCTTGGTCACATATAATAAAGTAGCTGTGGTCTGTCCGAACGTCATATTACACTATATTACCATTTTAATCTCCGAGTCTGCCCCCCTCTCACCACCACCAATCCAACATGGCCACCGAAGAGAGCAAACGCCGCGTAGAGGCCATGGTCCCGAGGTTCCAACTGGACCGTGTACTGAACCAAGGTACGTCATAGGAGGGATTCGCTCGCCTCGTATGGAAACAGAAATATAAAGAGAAATATAAATGGAAACTCACAGCATGCTTTACCATGCAGACGAGGCAGGACGGCGGGTCACTCTCTACGGCCAAATCGACGCGCAACCCGCACTTCTCATTCTCGAACGAGCCCCCTTTCCCGAATCATCTGAGTACTTATCTGCACTGCCCACCAATTTGCGCAGCCTCACAAACCTAAGCAATAATGACATCTACGCCTGGTTCCTGGGCTCAGGCGGTCCCGTATTCGAGAGCGACGAGGAGGGTAAATATGCCGACTTTAAGATATCCCTTATCTGCCCCTGCAACGAAAAACACATCAAGAAACACAGCAAGCAGGGCTTCCGCTACGTGACCGAGACACCCGAGATTTACCGTGACAAGGTACGGCCGCTCATGCAGGTGAGCCGAGAAGAAGGCCACTTGAACTGGGTCTACAACATAATAGAGGGGCGCAAAGAAGTCGAGGATGTGATATACAGAACACCCCTCGGTAAGGCTGGAGACGAAGGCTTCCTACTGCTGCCCAATCTCCACTGGGACCGGAAAACCATCGAAGCGCTGCACCTGCTAGGAATAGTGGAACGACGGGATATATGGAGCCTGAGAGATCTGAAGAAGAAGCATCTTCCATGGCTTAGGCACATGAAATCTAAGCTTATCGACGCCACCATCGAGACATATCCCCAGATTGAAGCAGACCAACTGAAATTATTCTGTCATTACCAACCAACCTACTACCACTTCCACATCCACGTGGTCCATGTCATGCTGGAAGCGAACTCTACACAGTCGATGGGGAAAGCGGTGGGAATGGATACCATTATTGAACAACTTGAATCAATGAAAGGGGACGAGGAAACAGGTATGGATAGCATCTCCCTGAGCTATACGGTAGGTGAGGCGTCGGATTTGTGGATAAATGTATTCGAGCCTCTCAAGAACCATAGAGCTTCTCCACCGCAGTGACAAGGTCATCGACCCCCGGTCCGCTAGGGCAGTCCGACCAACGTCCACCATCTCTTATACAATAGATCTCTTCGTTCAATCGAACCGTGCAGCTCTTCTGGACACCGGCCTGTAAGGAGAAAGAAAGAAAAAAGAAGCCAGGTTAGTAAAGTATGACTTGGGAAATGAGTCAAGTAGTATTTTCATGGAAAGGGAAACATACGTCAGCACTTCTCTGGACACTCCGCCTCAGCATAGCCATCCCCTCGGCTCCGGTGTCCTGCCCGGCGCACTTGCTGATAGCTTCAAAATCGATGCCGTGCTCGAGGGCGCAGTCTTCTACCAACTCCCGCAGGGGAATATCCTGGTAATCCCGAGTTAAGCACATAGTAAAGCCTAAATAGATCTTGGGATCAGGATAAAGAAGGTGCGCGCAAAGCTCGATGATATTTCCTATGCATTCGCCTGTACCATGCTTGCAGTCGACACCATCGTTCTCAGTGGGCGTTCCAATGTATGATAGTGTGAAGTTGACCTTGTCGCTGATGCGCATCATGGCTGGGACTACCATATCCCTGAGACAGTCTCGGGCGTCGGGGCACTTGCTCATAATGTGGGCCTCGAAGGGGACGAGCTCCCCAGCTGTGGTCGGCGGTGAGGCGGCATCCTCGGATTCCGGCGTTGAAGAGGTAGACTTGACTTTGGACTCGGTCTTCGATTTGGAAAGGGAGAACCGGGCTGCGTAGGTCGATACGGGCTGAAAGCCATAGACAACATAGAGTACGAGGGCGATGAGGGTCAGGATGATGAGTGGTCGGTGGCGGCGTTGCGCACGACTTCGTATCGGGCGCTTATCCTCCATCACGGGGAGGCTGATTTTGGCAGCCATGCTTGGCACCGTGGATAGGTAGGTATTCTGCGGAGGCAATTCACAACACGTAGAAAGGGGATAATATGGACGGGGAGATAGGCTACCTAGATGGGTAAATAGTTGTGTTTGTTTACTTGACGTATCAAATCACTCTAGCTGAACACGCCACAAAATGATAAAACGGGAGAAGAAGAAAAAAAAGAGAAAGAGACAACAATAGCGGGGGTGATACTATGGCGATGATGAATAGGAAACGCCGTTGCGTATAATGCAGAAATGATGAATGACGATGTTGAAGAAAAAGTTGGTGTATGGTCATGAATGGTAAGGGTATGAGGCAAGGTATCGTGACGGCAATGAAGAATTGGTACTTGACCCCCCCCTGCTGGTTAGTTAATCAGATGTCCACAGTGAGTGACCCATACCTGCCATACCTAAACCATAGGTGACCACGACCGGCGCCCTAGCCAGCCCAGCCAAGCCTCCCTCCTTCTTCCCCATCTTCCGAAGTGGTTCCGCATCAGTGGGCAGGCGGGACCTCAGACCCCTACCAAAAGTTTACCAAAGATTTATGTAGTGTAGCAGGTGTTACCTCCAGTACCTACATACATACATTCCCTATCTGCCCGTGTTCTAGGCTGGTGTAACCATGTGAGGGAGAGGAGCTGCCAGGGGTTCCAAGGAGATATGCAGTCTGTACCTACCTACCTAGCTGAAATTCGGCCGAGCCGCTAGCCTAGCCCCCTAAAGGCCCTGTTTCGATTTTGTGGCTGATGCTTGTATTATACACCTGCAGGTATGCTAGGTAGGTAGGTTATGTATGTCCATGCTCTCTCTATTAGGTACCTGACTGTTCAGCGGGGTTTGCGTATTGATGCATCGTATTCTGTAGGTGTACGTATGTATGTACTAAAGCTAAGTTTATACATATACTATAATCTAGGTAGTACCTACATACGAAACCAAACAAACCCCGCCATTCAGGTAAGCTAGGATCTAAGTCTCCCAAACAAGGTAGGCAGGGTAGGGTATGTACGGAGGTTTTTCTCTCTACTTTTCTTTTTTTAAGTTTTGTTTTCTCGCAAGGTTACCGTCACATGGAATCGATGTCGTAACTTATTTCTTATATTTCCTGATTGCGACTACCAACCATTCAAAAGACGCGGAACACTACCCACCCAGGTATGGTCCCAGTAGCCCGTAGTGTATATGCTAGGCAGGTACATACATTAGGTATGTACATACGTACGCTACACTAAACATTAATAACTCGCCATCCACCAAAAACCCCCTTCCCTGCAACTGCAACGTTTCCGGAGCCTAAACTTAGTCAACTCAGGGTCTCGGCAGTTCCACCTTCTCCCAGTTATCTTCCTTGCATGCTACTGCATATATATATTCTAGGTCTACATGTAGACTTCCCATGTGTATACTTCAATACATATAAAGGAAAGAACGACATACATACATACCACAGCTCTTGCTATTTATGATCTTGTGATCTGGGAAAGAACCTTCTTTTTCATGCTATATACATAAGGAAGGCAGATCTACATAACTTAGCCTTCTTCAACATTCCTTTGCTTCTCCAATCTTTGTCTTTTTTTTTAAGTTATTCTTCCCCTCACTCTTTTTTCTAGTCTTTGATCCTTTTTTTTTTTTTTCAGAGATTGAGATAACGATTGTCCCAACCAACCTAACCCAGGGGCTATTTTTAGTGCATTGGTCTAGGAAACTAGATTTAGTTATTTACCTACGGAGTACTTTATCTATCTATCTTGACCTCTGCAACTAGTACCCGTTGAAACATTCACTCATTTGCCCACTCACTACCTAAGCAAAAGCATCAACTATCTAATGATATAAGTTCATCACTATGAAGCCTGACCTCGAAGAATTTCTACGACCCCTCGATATCGATGTGACGACAGCGCACAAGCTGTCTCATGAGCTATGTCGAACCTTTGAGCAACTGTCCTCTGGTTCCTTAGAGCAATTCCTACCGACCCCTATTTCGGAGTCAATTCTACGGCCTGCAGCCGGCCGGGAAAAGGGACGGTAAGTTGTTGACTGCATATACCTACCCATCTTTGCTGCCTCGGCCCGATTTGCCTTTCCTCCCCCCTCCCTCTTAGTCCTAGATCTGGTGACTTCTATCGAATATCACAAGCCTAGCCAGCTTCTTAATCTCCAGCAACGCTAACACCTCTTTAGGTATCTAGCCATAGACATGTATGTCGAACCAATGTTACCCCAACTCATGCAGCTTATACAGTCTGACTAACATTATGTGTAGTGGGGGTACCAACTTGAGGGCAGGCTTCATCGAGCTCCTGGGAAATGACATTGATGTCAACACAAACGGACATAATGCCGATCTGGACACGAATGCCTCGCTTGCATCTTCCAACATACGGCGACTCCTAGAGAAGTCGTGGCCCATCCTGGAAGTTCTCAAGAATGAGAATGCAGACTCGCTTTTCGCGTGGATCGGCAAGTGTATTGCCGAAGTTGTGAGAGAAGGTTGTGAGACATTCGGTCTGCCGCGGGACGTGGAGATTCCCATGGGAGTGACCTTTAGCTTTCCTATGAAACAAAATACGTTATCGGAAGCAACGCTCATGGCGATGGGGAAAGGATTTACGATCACATCGAACTTGGACCTTAATACACATCTAATGAACGGGTATGAGGAGTCTAAGAGTGATGACCTACCACCCATCAAAATTTCAGCTATCTTGAACGACGCCGTAGCTACATTAGCCTCTTTCATATACCAGGCAAAAGAAGATACAACCCACAAGGCGGCCATGGGTCTGATATGTGGAACTGGATGCAACGCCACTATACCTCTACGAAAGAGCACGCTCCACCCTGACAAGTTGCCTGGGAAAGTCAAAACCCTGGCTGGAAATCCGATCGACGACGTAAGGGTAGCCGTGAACACGGAGTGGAGTATTAACGGATCGGCGGGTCCGTTACGTGACTTTGGACTTATAAGCAAGTGGGATGAAGAACTCAACTCTGAAGTCGAAGTACCGGGTTTTCAACCACTGGAATATATGACGGCGGGGAGATATCTAGGCGAGCTAGGACGCCTGATGTTGGTAGACTACCTCAAAACCCATTTGAACTACTCGGAGGACATTCTCCCATCTAGGTTACTAGACCGGTTTGGCCTCACTACAACTTTTCTAAGCCACTTTAGGCCTCTGGATACTTCATTATTATTACAGAAACTCGAGGCTGAATTCCCGTCAACTACTTCAAAAGCGCCTTTTCAATGGACAGAGGAGATCGCCAATGCCTTATACCACATAGCAAAGTCGATCGAAGTCCGGGCCGCAGCTATGATTGCTGCATCTATCATTGGGCTGCTCGCTTGCGCCGGCGACATTCCACTACGAAGCCACTTGGCGGATAGGACCAACGAACAAAAGCTGACGAATGGGGCACTCGTCAAGACAGAACTCATAGTCGGGTACACTGGCGGGTGCATCGTACACTTCCAGGATTACTTATCAGACTGTCAGAAATTCCTCGATTCGATTATCGAGGCTGAGTTCGGCGAGAGCGCCCCTGTCAGGATCGTATTGAGCCCTTGCCATGACGGGGGAATTACCGGTGCAGGTGTCTTATGTGGTGCTTCTCAAGTAAGCTCGAGAGACCCGTGATACCAACCGGAAGGGAATATAGAGTCTAGAATCTGCCCCCCTTCAAAGATTTGGCATTATGAGAAGGAATCTTTACAAGACGGCAATGAAAAGAAAGGATACACACATATCTGCAAATACTCTGGACAACAGATGAACTGCAGACACGGTGTTATGTTGTAATATGATGTATATAATCAAGCACTTTGAATTGTTCACCTTTTTTTTTTTTAATTCTGAAACCCCATTTTCAATGGTAATGGCTTGGTCACACTTCGGGACCGTAAGAATTATTATCGTATGTATGACCATGTATGCGAAGTGTATCAGACTTAGCTCAGCTTTACTCAAGTTCGCTTTACAGGTTATTGGAACGACCATACTCTATAGGCTGATACGCTAAAGTTCAAAAAATACCTGTTAAATGATATTATTGACGCTGTTAAAACTTCTGTGTTTGAGATTCGAAATAATGAGAGAGGACTTGGTGATAATCCTATCAATCCATTTCCGGCGCATCGGGAGTGGCCCCCTGCGGTGATTCGGGGTCTGGACCGTCTGGTTGGTCTACAGGCGCGTGAAGTGCCGCCCACATTTCTGCCGGGCGCATAGGTATGTTGGTAAATCCATCATCATCATCCAACACCAACGGTTGGTGCACACTTGGATGACCTAAGGATTCTTTCATCTTGTTTTCATCTTGTGCTGCATTCACTGTTCATTCATCTACAGTGTAGAGAATGCACTTCGCTTAGACGAGTCCCATTAGAAAATCGAAAGTAGAATTACCAGGGGATATTTGCCTGCTCGATCTGAACTAGCGGACGGGCTGATGATACTCGATGCTTGCTCCCTTACTTTTCACTTTTTCTACATTTCATCAAGTCCTAGTGTATAAGTTCCTCTCAAACATAAGACCCATTAGGTTACCTTACTTTAAGCACAAGGCTGACTACCAGATCATCACAACCCGTTTTTTACATTAACTCATTCATTGCCGTACGTATTAGTGGAGTTTGAGTGAGGGTGGCATTGAGGGCCAATAAAAGACTGCACAGGCGCTTATATTTCCTTTGGAACAGCATCGTTGCCAACACATCGAAAGGAAAAGTTACTTGGGAATTTGTTATTTCACCTGTGTCGTGCCCAAAGAAATACCTTTCAGTACGGTGATGACAAGCCACGAGGGAAGAGAACCTCGCGGTCGCAACCCCGGGCCCGTTGCCGGCACCGATGAGAGGACACCACTTTTGGGGGATAATCAGGGGCCTTACACGGACAGCCCGGTGACTATCGTTGTATCGGATGCAGACGCAACCGATAGGAAAGAAGAGGATGATGACGATAATGACAGCCTCGATACGGAGCAGCGGCTAAGACTACGTGCTTCAACGTCAAGCCCCCCAGGCCTTGCGCCCGATGGGTTGGATGAACACCTATTCAATGGGCGCGCACCATCACGTTCGCGGTCACGCAGCGCATTGCGTCGCGCCAAGACAAACGGGCACGGCGCACCGCACTCAACTCCCATCGATAAAACTGCTCCGGAGGAAACCGAAACCTTGCTCAGCCCGTCTTCATCTTCATCCACGGTAGAAGACGAAGAAGAAGATAGCGATAGAAGCTCCTCGTTGTCGGCGGCAGCATCAGAAGAGGAAGAGGAGGATGATGATGGCCCCACCTACCTCATCGACACGGACAAGCGCCGCTTCTGGATCGTGTTCCTGGGCATCATGCTGACGTACTTCATCGCGTGCTTCGACAGCACCATCATGGCGTCGAGCCACCCGGCCATCACCTCGCACTTCCAGAGCTCCAACCGCGCCTCCTGGCTGTCCACCGCGTTCCTGCTCACGAGCACCGCCTTCCAGCCCCTCGTCGGCCGCGTGTCGGACGCCCTGGGCCGCAAGCGCCCGTACCTCGTCACCATGAGCATCCTCGCGCTCGCGACCCTCTGGTGCGCGCTCGCGCAGAGCATGACTAGCTTTATCCTCGCGCGCGCCGTCTGCGGGATCGGTGCGGGGGGCTCGATGACCCTGGGGAGTATTACCATTAGCGATCTGGTGCCTATTGAGTATGTTGACTACCTACTACCCGCCCCCCTTTTCGACTCCTCAGCTGACCTTGCCCCTCTGCTTGCAGGCGTCGTGGCACCTACCAGAGCTACATCAACCTGGTGTACGGCCTAGCAGCCGCATCGGGCGCCGCTTTCGGGGGCCTCATGGCCGACACTCTGGGCTGGCGCTGGGAGTTCGGCATCCAGGTGTTCCCCATCGTCCTGAGCCTCTCCATCGCCGCCGTCGGTATCCCGCGCGACATCGGCTTGCGGGGCAAGCGCGCCGACGCGAGCCTGCGCAAGGCCATACGGGAGTTCGACTGGGCCGGGTCTGCGCTGCTGACTACGTCGACGACGTTCTTGATACTGGGGCTTGTGAGTTTTAAAAACACCAATCCAATATCTAGCTATCATATCCGAATTTATTTTATTGCTAACCTCTACTTCCCGGTGTAGAACCTTGGCGGGAACGTGTTGCCGTGTAAGTACCCCGATTCTATACCCCCCTTTCCCCCCTTAATGTCTATTATATATATAGACACAAAACGAGCCATGAAAGAGACCGCCTAACTAATCCCTTCCCCAGGGTCCCACCCCTTCATCATCACCTCGCTCGCCATCTTCAGCCTCGCCTTCTCCACCTGCCTCTGGGTCGAGAGCCGCGTCGCGCGACCCATCATGCCCCTCGTGCTGCTGCACAGCGCGCCGCGGGCCAACATAATCTTCGCCAACTTTATCGCCTCGTTCCTCATGAACGCCATCCTCTTCAACGTGTGCGTCTCCCCTCCCCCCTTTCCCCCTTTCCCCCTTTCCCCCCTAAGCTAACCCTCCCTCCCCCTTTCCAGCCCGCTCTTCTTCCAAGCCGTCCTCCTCACCAGCGCCACGACATCGGGCCTCTACCTCACCATCCCCACGGCCACCGCCTCCGCCACCGGGATCCTCACGGGGCTCCTGATCTCGCGCACCAAGCGGCTCAAATGGGCGCTGCAGCTCGGCACTTGCGGGTACCTGGTGGGCAGCGTGGCGCTGTGCGCGCTGGGCCGGGGGTGGCCGACGTGGGCGTACCTCGCGTGCCTGGTGCCAGCCGCCGCGGGGCAAGGGTTCCAGTTCCCGGGGACCTTCCTGGCGGTGCTGTCGGCGTCGGCGCAGCGCGACCAGGCGGTGGTCACGAGCACGCTGGCGCTGTGGCGCGCGCTGGGCAACGTGCTGGGCGTGGCGGCGAGCTCGCTGGCGCTGCAGAACGCGCTGCTGGCGTACCTGCGCGCGTTCGTGCGGCTGCGGCCCGAGGACGGCCGCGACGAGGCCTGGAAGGCCGCGCTGATCGAGAGGGTGCGCGCGAGCGTTGCCGCGGTGGCGGATATGCCGCCGGGAGAGGCGCGCGCGCAGGTCGTGCAGAGCTATAATGCGGCGGTGCGCGTTACGTTCCTCATGTGTGTGGGTTTCGCGGCGGTTAATGTGTTGCTTATTCTGCCGATACGGCTGCCCCGGTTGGGATCGGGGGGGACGAATAGGAAGTAGAAATGAGGAGGGATACGGACTACGAGATAACATCGGGTTTGGAGAGGGAACTGGAAAGGGAGGAGGGTCTATTTAAGTGATCTCTTTTTATCTTGGGACGGTGGAGTTATAAAAAAAAAGCAGGAATTGCTTCATTTCCTACTTAATATTCTAAATTCTCGGCGTTGAGTACGCAAGTTACAGGTAAGATGTAGCTGATAGCACAGCTTTGGAACAAAAATAATAAGGGGGATAATAACAATTATATTCCTTTTCCCCCTCTCGAAATGTCATTTTACCCTGCACCATCGATATGCTTTCCAAGGTGTATCAATATGATATTATACATTATCTCCCTCTCTAGAACCCATCGTGCACAGCCAATGCCCTTGCCCTTTCTTTAATAACAATCGAAAGCATCATTAATGTCTAATACCCATTAACGCCGGCTGCAGTCACCAGCCCGTCGAGTTCCTCCTTGGCCTGCCGGTACATCTCCTGTGCTTCTCGTTCCCTACGGCTCACGTAGTTCACTTCTTCCCTCAGTGCCCCTAGACGACTTCCGATGGCGATGTCTTCCGAGATAGCAAGTGTCCTAAAGGCGCTGAGGGCAAAGTTGGCTTTTTCCAGAGCCTCAGAGGCCTCGCCCATCTTCGAGCGCAGCATCTTAGCTCGTTGCTGGTATCCTCCGAGATGAAGGTTTAGCTTCTTTTCTAGCTTAGAACACTTCTCTGCGGTCTCCATGGTTGCTTCTTGGACGAACTGTAAAATTCTGTCAGCAATGCTCGTGAGGAAAAGGGGACTGGCATTTTCTAGCTGTGTGCCACTTACATCGAAGGCTGCTTTCATAGCCGCCAATTGCTCCTCCTCATCGTCATCCTCATAGCAGCCGAGACCGAGCAACAGGGCATTGCTATTCTCGCGCTCCCACACGGCTTGGATTTCCTCCTGTTTGGGTTTGTCCTTAAGTTCCATCAGAATTTTCAAACGAGCCTCGGCTAACGAGTCGTCGTCGATCTCTGGTAGTCGCACAGGATTCCCCCGAACTTTGGAGATAGATAATGGATACTTGACCGCGTCATTCGCTACCAGCAGGGCAGCTTCTTTAGCAATTAGAGCTTCTATGGGATCAGCCACACTCGATGCTTCCTTGAACAGAGCTTCTATATCGACAGTCTCCGGGCGAGGCAAATCTTTTTGCATGACTTGAGTCCTCCTCTTTCGCTCTAGTTGCTCTCGGGCTTCCCGAATAGCACGTTCTCTTTGATCCCGTACCTCCGAGTCCTCCTCTCGTTCACTCGCGGCCACAAGCTCTTGCTTATCCTCGGGGATCTCCAACTCCCACTCGGTTTCTTTAGGTTTCGGTAGGGACGCCAATCCTTGTTTCACTTGGTGCTTCAATGCTCGTTCACGAAGGCGCATATCATTCGCAGCACCGCCAACCAGTGACATTTCGTTGTCGGCTGCGTTCAATGCAAAGCTGTCTCGAGGGGTTCTCAATGGAGTTTGGCCAACTCTCCGAGGTGTGGCTCCAACACCATTCATACCATCCCGTAACGGAGTCGCCATGGGGTTGGGCGTTGACATGACCTGCTTTCTAGGAGTTGCACCCTCAAACCCAGTCGATCCAGATCCTTCTTGAAGGTCGGCGTTCTCGCCACCCAGCAAGGCTGATTGGTTCTCTGTGAGGGCTCGGATATTCTTGATTTCGTTGGCGACACGGTCTTCTTGCGGCGGAGCCATGGGAGTTCTGATGGGTGTTTGCGAGGTCAAGGTCGAGTATGTGTTGACTAGGCCCCTCGTTGCGTCGTTCTCGCTAGCCTGGGCAATCAAGTTTGCGCGCTCGCCAACCATGCCCATCTTCACGATGTCTTCAAGCTCGCCGTCGCTGACCTGAGGCGCGGGCAAGACAAGAGCACGCCGTTTGCTGCTTTGCTCTGCCTCCCGGATCTTCTGCATCTGGCCAGCCTTCATGGCAGCCTGGGTAGCGGCTGAAGGAGCGTCCTTATCGTTCTTCCGCCTCTTCCTGTCCGCCTCTTCATCCTGTTCACCCTTGCGCTTGTTAGCGAGCTGTTGCTTGCGAGGATCGAAGCTGGCTCTCTGGAATTCGTTTCGCTTCTGCTCGTCGATCGTGTCATAGAAACCGGGTGCCGGTGCCTTTTCGAATGGGATGTCTGCGTTGTAATCCATCTGGCCCTTTTTACGCGTAACGACCTTGATATTAATGCCTGCAGTCTTGAGCTCGCGGCGCTTCTGCAGGGTGGCCAAACGACGCGACTCCTCCTGTTGTCGCTCTCTGGCTTTCCGCTTCGCTTTCTTTCCTTGAGTGTTGGCCAAGCGGGCACGCGCCTCGCTCAGCATCTCCTTCTCGTCTTCATCGAGATCGATAGTATCTGGCTTTGCGGGCTTGGTTTCGGGATCGGGATCGACCTCGCCGGGACGCAGTCTTCGAACATCATCGGCGGTGGGGGCTTGGGTCTCGCCGCCTTCAGGGCCGGTGAGGCCTAGACCGGAAGCCTCGCGCTGTTCGGCCTCGTCGAGTAGTTTCTGATATCGTTCCAGGCATTGATTGGCAGTACGGCCGACGATGGGTGCTATGGTTCGCCATTGCGTGGGCATCAACTTGGCGAGATGGAGAAGTTTCTCATCTTCCTCTTTGCTCCACTCGATCTTCTTGATGCTGGGGTCGAGCCATTCGTTCCATCTTGCCTTGCACTGTTTGGGAGTCTTGCGCGGTAGCAGTGAAGAAACACGCGCCCACTGGTTTAGACCATACTTAGAGACGGAAGCTTTGAGAATCTCATCCTCGATGTTGGTCCAGACTCCTCCCTTAACGACGGGCATGGTTGTTTGCTGCTGCTACGTTTTTTTTTTTTTGTCGTTCGATCGCGTGTGAGAGGAGGAAATGGGGGGATTGGGATGATGCGAGAGAGAGAATTTATAAAAATGGAATGAAGTTGGTCATCGAGTTGGAGTTAATGGAATTAATTCACTTCGGGGGAAGGGAGTTGAGTTTGTCACGGAGACAAGACTTGGGAAAAGAAAAAAAGATGGAAATAAAAAAAAAGAAAGTTAAAAAAAAAAGCTGGAGCAAAAAAGGCGACAAGATGATGGCTTGTCTGTTTCTAAGATTTGAACTACGCATACCACTAAACCTAACCTTAATGTACTGTACCTAATTGCTAGGTACCTGTTAGTATTGTAGTCTGATCTGACGCATCTGCCCCATATGTTTAATATGGGTCCTACCTAAACTACCTAAACTGCTAACCTACAGAAGTAGATGCTGGTAAAATATCGGTTGAATTATTGCGAGAGCTTCCTACCTTTAGTACCTAGGTAACCTACCTGAATATTACTATTACCCGTACCTAGGTGCAGGTGTAATACTTAAGTAATGGTAGCACTTTCTAGGCATCATCCGACTTTTGACAAGTATCGGAATGCTAGTGTACCTACCTACACGTCATGAATACCTGGATACCTCCTACACACTAAATCACACGCCTACATTTCGTTTCACGACATGTTCACACTACAAGTGTAGTAGTTGTACTAACAAAAGGTACATTCCCGATATTAAGTTGTCTGCTACTTAAACACACCCATTCGCAAAACCTTAACACCACACACCCATTCTGGTTGGTTGCGGAAACAAACTGATCTGCGAAGCGAGGCCATATGGAACAACCCGATGGGATGGGCAAGGACCCCTCATATTATAATACTGATCCAAGATGTATGACGAGACTTACACCATCTTCTCAGGAAGGATTGCTCCGTCTCTACTAGTTATACTCGTCCCAATTTCACCTGGGCCATCGACATATAAATACCTAGCCTAGGTTTCCTACGATTTAAATCATCTTCTACCAAATATATAAACAAACAACACAATAAACCCAGTTGTCGTGCTATATATAATATATAATAGCCCTTAACTGTTTAACATAACTGCTCTATCACTCGTGTCATATGGATCTACTACCGCTATATGATACTTACTCACATATTCACGATACTTGGTTTTCACCTCAGCCCCCAACATGTCGAAATCACCCCCGTTCAACTTATGCCAGCACCTCGAAGCTCAGGCAATAAACCCCCAACTCTCATCTCCACTATATAACGGCCGCATCCCGAACGAGATCCGTGCTCTTATATTCGAGTATGCCCTGACCGAGTCACCCAGTCCGAATGCCATCACTATCGATTCCAGCCTCCAGTCCAATGGCCACTCAGTGCTCACGCCCGACCCCCGCATGTGGCAAACTAATCAATCCGCGTGTAAGTCCATAACGGGCTCTAATGTGCCTATTTTGGGCCTTGGCACATGGTAGCTTAGTCATTCTATAGACGAGCCCATCCCGAATTTATATTATCAGTATCATCATAGCCACTAACACCTCCTTCATAACCCTAGCGAGTAGAAGGCGTACGGAAATTGGCTTCGACTGGCTACGTCCCGATAATACCGAGCCTAAGGAGATGACCATCTCCTTACTGCTAACCTGCAGGCGAGCATATCTGGAGACCCATTCCCTTCCAATTTTGCAGAGGGAGCACACACTATACTGCCTCCGCGGCCATCCGCAAAGCCTCACCATCGAGGACTTTTTTGAAAATTTCCTGCAAGCGCCCGCTCCCTCCCCAGGACTGCTCCGCAAGGACTTGGTACGTTCCATCCGCCTGTTTACGCAGCAGTTCTGGCTCGAGGACAACCTCTGGAGGCTGGCTACCTCCAAAGACTGGTTCTGCACAGTCGAGCACCTCCGCATCACCCTGCGGCGCTGCGACTGGTGGAACTGGGAGCACAACCAATTCCTGCGGATCAACCCGTTCAAGGGCGGCAACGTCTCGCACCCGCTGTGCCTCCAGGAGATGCGCAACAACATGCGGGCCGAGGATGGCGATGTCTCGTTCCAGGAAAGGGCCTGGGGCCTGGCGTTCGGGCACATGCCCGCGCTGAGAACACTCACCATCGACTTTGAGACGTCGCAGGATAAGAAGGAGGAGATGGAAGCCATCGTCGCGTGGGCGCTGAAGTGGAGGTTTCCCCTTTCAGACGGACGACACCTCTCCACCGAGGGCGGGCCCGTCAAGAAAACGTGCTGGCGCGGACTGGCGTATCATTGGAGCAGTGTTGTTCGCAATTGCTACAAGATACGCGAGTGCGATCCTAACTGCAGTTGCCTAGGAAGAAAGGGGCTCGAGGCCCGTGGGTTCGGGCCAATGTTGTACGTCTGGACCGTAACCTGGAATCCATCTCAGGAAAAGCCCTGATTTGGCAATAATGAAAAATTCACGGCTCGCTTTTATACCAGTCAGGTGCGAGGGGGTGTTGATGAAGGATTTTGTTCTGGCGTTAGGGACACTCGAGAGATAATACACACATTGATGGAAGAATGCAGCTATGTATTCATGATTATATTGCTATCACTCTTTGCTAATTACTATATAATTATGATGATGTCACGGACTATATATGAGCTAATAGCCAACAAGCTATCAGCGTTCGCTTTTGCTTGACAGATGATAAGAAGAAAATGATTTTTTTGAGTAATAATCGTGTAGGTTAGTAGTATTCCCATGGATTTTACACGATGAAGTTATAGGAGACGATGCGGGAAAGAAAAGAAAATAAAAGAAGAGAAGCTTAAGCTGAAAGCTTTTTAAGGGGCTTTAAAACTGCTATCTCATACCATATAATTGTTTTACTTTTGAAATTATAAAACCTTCTGGTTCAGGCTGTCTGATGAGAGGCAATGAGAATTCTTTATTATTTTATAAAATATCATGGGAAATTATGAGAAAAACGCCTTTTATCCCACTTCCTACTGGAGCTTTTTCGGGGAAAAAGAATTTCTCATAAGTTACCAGGGAGCGTATGGGAATTGGGGGTTTTCAAACAAGATGAGAGTGTATATAGCCCTAGGTAGGTTACGCCCTTATAATCGTAGGCTGATCCCAGTAGTATCGTGCCTACCTAAGTCACGAGGGGCCAAAGAGGTGGCTAACACTATTGCCTACGTTTCGTCGTAGCAGACCATTTTACCCGAATTTTAGGAGCCTGTCCTTGATCTTACAACTCTACTTGTAGGATAGTCTGTATATTCGTACTATATTGAACTTCCATTAAAGTCTTCCATTAAAGTAGTGTCAGTTGCCACGTGGATCCTTACTATCTTTATCACATTAATCACTGCATAGTGTACCGGGGATGGAAGAGACCCCTTACCGTTAGCTGTAATTATGGGGTTGTGGGGAGCTGAAGCTAGTCTTCAGCCTATGACACCCAATTTCCCATACTATTCAATTGTATAGAAAGCGTATGCGTAAAAACAAGGCGAACCGTTTATTTTATCTTCGGAATCCGGTTCTGGCCACCGAAAAAAAAGTAGTAAAAGCTACTAATATCACAAAGGAGCGAATTATATTTACACTTAGACTTCTTGATTGTGGTTCATAGAGACTAGTTCTCCTAGTCCCTACAACAATAGGGTCACAGTTTAGGACAACAAGGTCCTAGGTTAGATGGTATTGTCATCTACTACTTCTACTACACTCTATGGAAGATGAGAAAAACTCTTCTAACACAACTACATAGTGATACAGCTAGATCCTCTTCTAGAATCTATAGTGTTTAAGAAGTTACAAACGAATCATCGTTGTTGTCATCATTACCCTAATCCCTTATTGTTTTAGTTACGATGTAATTTCAGGGCTTGATTGGCTTTCTCCCTTCCACGTTGCGTAGTCATACTTGTGGCATTGATATTCCAACAGTGAGGCTCTCTCATAATGACACAGCCCTGAGAAGAGAACTGTGGGGTGGGGAGAGCCTGTCTGCATATGCAGAGGCTATGGTGGGGGCTTCCTTTGTACTTGAGAAGGTATTCCCGAGCCTTGTTTACAAAGGATTCAACGCAACACAACGCTTGCGATTCCAGACTCAATGTAGTTGGTTGATATCACCGAGTGGTTAAGTAGCTTCAAAGCACTAGACTATTGCTCAAACTCGGTAGTTTCAATGACATAGGTTATATCTTTGTGAGTTATATAGTACCATAGCGTTATCACTGACTCTATTTCAACTTCAAGGATATATACCTCAGGGTTGTATAGTCATTTGAGGCTATGCTACGTGCCTGTGTTCATCTGTAAATAACCATGTCATAATATGCACGCGATGCCAAGTCCTATACACATTAAGTAAGGCTAGATGAATAGTTGGGTTCTAGCATAGTTAATCATTCCGTTTTTGTAACTATTAACTAGTATAACAATGGTTCTATGTTAACAATAATATCACTATCACCCTAGGTAGGTGGTTACTAATCGCTGCCTATGCATCTTCTCGTTAGCTTTTCGTCGGTGAACCGTCATTTTCATATTGATAAGATAGAAACATCCTTTTAAGAATGTCCCGTCTTACCCTATATTATTCTATATTTTCCTCTTCTTTTCTTATTCCTAATGTCCTATCAATCTATTGGGAATCCAGACAATCGTGCCTTTTCAGCTTGAGCCACCATCAATAGGCTCTGGTTATCAGGATTCAAACGAGACCTCAGCGAGCGTGCAAGAGGCACCAGGAATCACATCCGAACCCGGTGACCCGACAAAATAAAATGAAATTTTTAGGGCCGTACTTATCCTAATTCTCATTGTAATACCACCATTCGTCATTATGAGAGTATATTCAATGATAATATTAAAGGAGGTCAGAATTTCTGATTGTGAGTACTCCTAAACTATCGCGAAAAGGGTGAATCCTAATAAGGAATAGTGATTGGTATTGCAGCATTTGTACGTCAGACTACCTTAACTAAGGTGCCAAGGTGGATGTCTAACCATACTTACACTCTCCTAGGGCTTCTATGAGTTAGTATTCCTTGTGATGGTTTGTGGAGGACGTGTCGAAGATGCGACTGGGACGTTGTGGTTGTGGGTTTTAAGTTTTGGTATTATGCTAGGTGCGCTCTTGAGCGTGTGAGAGAGGATTCTTTATTTTTTTTTTTCTTTAGCACACGAGCTAGATAACCTCCCACGCGTTGTGGGCAGACCTGGCTGCTTTGGAGTAGGCTAGAGAAATAGCGAGTGCGATGGGGATGTAAAGTTTGATTATGGTCTACCTGGATTGAGGACTTTTAGTGAGGGAGTGCGAGATAGTGATTTTGCTGCGTGGTGCAAGATTAAAGAATCGTAAGGTTTGATCCTCCAGGTTCGCATGTCCATGATATAGAGCTTTATATGGGTTCTCCCCTTTTGGTGGAGATAAAACCAGACGGTTCCTTCTGCGAACTATTCAGTAAGAGTGATCATGATCTTGATGATCGTTTGAGAGTTGAATATCTTACCAATCTAAGGGGAGTAGGCCATTGGATCACTCCTTTCTCCTTCTATGTAGCTGTTTATCGCGATGATGTGGCTGGTCATACGCATGGTAAACTAAGTCCTTTCCTCCTGGCTCCCACTTTTAGGAATCTACATGATTGAGCAAGTAGGTATCGAACATTTAAGTTAGTACCGAAGCTTATATCTTGTAAAACTTCTCATATATACGCTGTAAATTTCCTTAAAAAAGGACGGGGTGGGTAACTCTGGTCTTTGATAGTCATAAGCTATTTTGAGGTGGTTATTGCCGTCTATATTATAACAGTGCAACTTGCTTCGAGAGGAATGGCTCTCCATTCATCATATCCCCCAGATGCTATTTACGAAGGGAAGGAAATATATAAGAACCCCGACCTTGCCATTCCCTTTCTCAAAAAAGCTTCCAAGGGGTCACTTCCAGGTTTTCAACTCTGGGATGTTAATGCATCTCCTAGAGAGGTGACTGGTAAATACATCTTGTATGTTTTCCATTGATGTCCTATCAATTATCATTTTCATGTGATATCAACACAGCGTTCTTTACTCACAATTCTTAGTACATTCGTTTGGAACGTTTCTCATATTTCACACCAACACAAAAAGTTGATATTACTTCTCCGTTACCTCTACTATGGATTTTATCATCCGAACCGTACCCTGTAGGCTGATGTCCTATAATGCAATGAACGAGTTTGTTCGACCGACGTATCGTTCCTTCAGACGTGATCGAGAAATGATTCTGTTTCTGGAACAGGATGAGTCGAGCGTCTCGGTCCCTGAGGGCTGGGCACGGTATACGAGAACGATCCAAGGCGAGCGATGGGCTGAGGTGGTTATGACGCGTGATAGTTATGCACAAACACGGCGCAATTTACTTACCCGACGATACTTGCCCGTGATGCAGCACAGGGAATCTACTTGGAATAGCCGCAACATGAGATGTCTTATTATGAAGTGGGATGAAGACATGATTTTGGTGAAACCTAAACCGGTGCTGGTTGGAGGTTCGTTCGACTATCGGTTTCCTAGTCTAAATCTACCCTACGAGAAGATCAAAAAGCTAGCCTTGGTAATTGGCGAGCGCCGCCAGACAAATTGGGCCTACAAATGGCTGGATGTCCATCTCTCGTCACTGAAGCATCTCGAAGAGGTCGTTTTCATAGATAGCAATGCGTTGTTGTACATTCAAGATGCTATCTTGGGCGAGTCTGGATCATGGCCTGCAGGCTCGCTGAAGACGTATACTCTCATGCCGCCACTCCCGAGAGAAGTGAGGAGCGAGCAAGGTCAGCAGACAAGACCCTTCCCGGCACCAGCGACGATAGTAACTTCGACCCAGGACGGAGCGCGCAACTGGGGATGGGTTCCGATGGGGCCTGACGGGTTGAGCGTGGTCCAGACGCTCGAGTATTTGAACATGGTGTACAGGGTACATCAACGGGGGAGGGGTCTTTCGATGGCCTTTGTGGTATATGCGGTGTCCAAAGATACAACGGGATCGGTCACCTTGGCCAAATGGCTGGCTAGCATGTGATCCCTTCGACAGCTAGAGATAGAGAAGCCGGCGGGCATAGCGGTTTACTCATGTTGAAGCCAGCAGACTGGATATGATGTTCTGGAAAGACGTCAAGGATATGGCATCAGTATCAGGCGGAAAAGCATGGATTATGAAAAGCCCCCTTATTGTGTTAACTTGCATGCATAAAACCTGGGTTAGCAGGTAAACAAACAGATTATATAAAACCAGAAGAAAAATCAAGTTCAAAATTGTTTTGATTTAAGATGAGTTCGGTTCTTTTCACCTCGATGAATATTCACATAAAGGGGAACAAATACCTACTCAGTTAGGTAGGTTATGTACAGTGGGTGGAAATCGAAAACGACCAATTTTTTCCTCATCGAAATCACCAGTTTATTTAACAACTATAAATATTTAAAACTATAAAAAATAATTTATGTAATATATAACATTTATTGAAATATGTACTGCTTTTATTTTATTTTTTCCATTTTTTAAAAAATTAATAAATAATAAAAAACATTTTTTTATTTTATTAAACTTAAATATTTTAAAACAATGGTTAAAATAACCGTGTATTTATTTTTAAGTATAACTTTATATATAAAAATATAAAAAATAAATAAAAGTTATATTAATAAAGTTTATTACTTAATATTAATAAACATATTTTTTATTTATTTTAATACGTTATACTTTAAAAGTTATAGCTATTTAAATAAGTAAGGTTATATAGTTAAAATAAGGTGGGAAAAATTGGTCGTTTTCAATTTCCACCCACTGTAGGATCATACTTTTTGCCATCTGGGGACATCCTGGTAAGGTGCATAAAGTTTAAATCGGTTGCCCCACGTTATTTTTCAAAAACACGCCAAAAACGCGTCTTAAGGCCAGGCTTAAGCGCGTTGTGTTTCTCCCCTCCAATTTATCAATTAAACTCACATTCGTCTTGGTCTGCATTCGAATACCTCAACTTATACCCCCCCATACTATTGATGAAGAAATTGGATATTCTCGTGTTTTCAAAATCTGAAAACACTATAATTTCCAATTGACCCTGTCCCCTCAAAATGCATCGAGCCTCCTCTCCCGTCATCTATCCACCGAGCTCTTCTCCCGTAGTAGCAGCAGCAACGGCAGCGAAACGCACCAAACCGCATCCCGACCCTAAACCCCGATCTCGAGCTAAGGCTGGTTTTCTTCTCGACGATGATTCCGACGACGATCCTGCATATCCAGAACCTGCGCCCAAGCGACGAATGCTTAGCAGTCCCGACGACCGCACAGGAGCGGACTTGACAGAAGCATCCTCTCCTCCTCCGTCGGTTCTCCCCGATGCACTCCCGGAGCCCGCAGTCCCAGTGCCCGTAGAAGCCTCACAAACACGAGACGAGGAGAGTCAGGTTACTAAATCTATATTCGATGCTTTGTTTCCTGCCAACAAGAGCACCAGTACATCGATACCGATTTTGGAGCGGCCATCAGAACCACAGCTCCGTAGCACTTTCAAGATCACGACATGTTCCGGCAAAACGATCAACATCAAACAGCGAAGGGTGAATAATGAGCAGTCTTATGAACGCATGGTGGCAGCACGGTCGAAGACGAAGGAAGGTCGGGCGAAACGCAGTTACTATGGCATTGATATTCATGAACTGGTTAATGCGATTTCTAAAGACACCACAAACAAGCAGCCCACCGAGCCTGCCACTACTAGCCCTGACGAGCCTATGCCTTCGGTGGAAGACCATGCAAGCAAGAAACCCAGGAAGACTCTACTGTGGACCGAGAAGTATCGCGCTAGGAATTTTATGGATCTAGTTGGAGACGACCTCACCAATCGACAAGTGCTGCGGTGGCTAAAGCGTTGGGATCCGCTTGTTTTCCCCGGAGCGGCCAAGTCTCGGCCGGCCATCCGGCGGCCTGGGGCCAAGTCCGAGCCGGAGGAGGAGAAGCCGCATCGGAAGATCCTGATGCTTACGGGTCCCCCCGGACTTGGAAAGACAACCCTTGCCCATGTCTGTGCTCGACAGGCGGGGTACGAAGTCATGGAGATCAACGCCAGCGATGACCGCAGCCGAGATGTAGTCAAAAACCGCATCCGTACAAGTCTGGGTACGGAAAATGTCAAGACGGTGCAACAGCAGAAGCCCCAGGCTGGCAAACCACAGAAGCTAGCCCGACCCGTGTGCGTGGTGGTCGATGAAGTGGATGGTGTGGTAACTGGCTCCGGAGCCTCTGGTGAAGGCGGCTTTATCAAGGCGCTAATGGATCTTATCACGACTGGGGAGAAGAACGCTGCTGCACCGGACGGCGCAGCCCAGAATGCTGGGCGGCGTAAGAAGAAAGGCGACGACTTCCGTCAGATGCGACCTCTCATTCTCATTTGCAATGACGTGTATCATCCTTCCCTGAGACCCCTGCGTCTATCGGGCTTGGCTGAGATTATTCATGTGGGAAAGCCTACTGTTGATGCGGTAGTAGCTCGTCTCAAATCGGTTTTTGAGAAGGAGGGAATACCTTGTGAGAAAGATGCTGCGCGGAAGCTATGTGAAGCTGCGTGGGGTATGAGCAGTGGCATTGATGCGAAACGAGGTGCCGAAAGCACTGCAGAAGGAGATCTCCGAGGTATCATGGTTGTGGGAGAATGGGTAGCTGGCCGAATCAGGTCTATGCCATCGAAAGGGCCTCTGTGTCTAACACGCCAATGGGTTGAGCAGAATATTGTGCGCGACTTGTCGCACGGCGGTGGCGGTGCTAGAGGGGTTGGTCGAGGAAATGTGAAAGACATCGTAGCCCGTATCTTCCAAGACGGCGCGGGATTCCCGAAGGGAAATGTTCTCATAACAGCCCCGACAACTAAACATGTAAACGAGCAGCCACAAGCACAGCTAGGCTTCTCTGAGCAACAGAAGAAATACGGCATGGAAAGATTGCGGGAAATGGTTGAGACCAGCGGCGATGTCGATAGGGTGATAACCGAAGTTTTCTCCGAATATCCCACGCACGAGTTCAACGATGACTCGTTTCTCACCAAGCCCGATGCGGCATACGAGTGGATGCATTTCCACGACACATGCTCTTCGAGGCTGTTTGGAAACCAAGACTGGGAATTGACGCCTTACCTCAGCCAACCGGTTCTGGCTTGCCACCACCTATTCGCTTCCCCAATCCGTCGTGCTAATCTGGGGTACGACAGGAAATGGGGCGATGCTGAAGATGAAGCACCGCCGCTCCCCTTTTCTGGACCAAGAGCAGATTTTGTCGCGCGTGAATCGGAGAAAGAGAACCGCGCAATGCTCCAAGCGATACAGGCTCAACTGTCGCCAACACTGATACGTTCCTTCCGCAGTGCTGAGGACATTTCAGTCGATTTTCTCCCGTACCTCATTCGATTAGTGTCGCCTGATGTCAAGCCAGTCGTAGTTGGCGGAAGCGGAAGTGGAACTGCTAGTGTGAGAAAGGAGAGTGAGAGGATGATGGTGAAGCGAGCGGCAGATGTGCTGGCTCAGGTCGGGATCGAGCTTCATCGCGGCAAGATCGAAAATGAGTCAGCGTTTAGCCGCGGGCCGCAATGGGTGTATCGCATGGAACCGTAAGTGGATAAGTAATCAGCACATAAATGGATGGAAACACGATAACTAACTAACCGCTCTATAGTGATCTTGACGTGCTAGCTACCTTTGAAACATCAGCGGCAGTTATATTGGGCACACAGGCGCCGACCCGATACGCAGTCCGCCAGGTGCTCGACCAGGAGCTGCAAAGAACAAAGGCCCTGCGTGAAGCATCGGCACGACAGGCGCGGTTCCGGGCTAGTAACCCGAGCGCCACAGAAGAGGCGATATTCCATGACAAAGAGAACCTTAAGGCTCAGAAAGCTGCCGCTGACAAGGACACCCTGCCCGCAATCCCTGTAAAGAAAGACTTCTTCGGTCGCGTCATCGTCAAGCCTGACGTGCGGCCACTGCAGGAGACAGACGGTAACGGCGAGAAGAGGAAGCAAGGAGATGAGCCTCTCGGTAAGGGAGAGACAAAAGTCTGGGTCACATACCACGAGGGATTGAATAACGCGGTCAGAAAACCGATTACCTTGGGCGAACTCCTAAGAGGATTGTAAGACATTTTATATTCACCCGGGTATATACATAATTGCACAGGGACGTCAAAAAAGGAAATAAAGAAATGGAAGGAGAATAGCGGACTGGTCATCAGAGGCGCTTGGGGAAAGCGGCATGTATATATTGGACAATATTTTTACTCTTGGTGTATGACCGGTTCTTAGAGCAGTGGCAGATCCAGCATGGCGTCGCCTATTGTATTGTACTGGCGTTTGTTAGCAGGATATTTACGAATGATGACTTGAGCAGCCCTTTAATGTTGTAGGGATTGGTCTATGAAAACTTAGAAATCAAGAACTAGTGACAATTAATTTTAAAAAGTCTCCCCCCCTCCCATTCCTAGCCCACCAACTCCCCGTCCCCTCTTTCCCCTTCCCCCATCCCCCTCAGCACCTCCCGGAAAACCTCCGCCTCCGCCTCCATCTCCTCCATGCTGCGGGGCTTCCGATCCTGGTCCTCGATGCGCGGGAACGCGCCGCCGGGCTCCGGCCGTCCCCGATCCCGGTCCCGGTCCCGGTCCCACAGCGCCCCGCCCACGTTCCCCGCCTCCGCCGCCATCAGCTCGTAGAGCGCGTCGCCCGGCCCGTCGCCCGGCTTCGCCGTCGCGCCCCGGATCCGCGGTATCACGTGCACATGCACGTGCGGCACCGTCTGCCCCGCGCCCGCGCCGTCCTGGATCGCGACGTTGAAGGACCCGGCTTCCGGGCCGGGAGGGGCTCGGGCGGCAGAAGATGAGGGTGAGGGAGAAGGGGGGGAATGGGGGGGAGAGGAGAAGTAGTGCCGCGCGAGCATCCGCTGCACCCGCTGCACCGACAGGAAGAGATCGGTGAGCTCGGCCGCGGAGAGCTCCGTGAGCCGCTGGTGAGGCCGCGTCGGGCACACGAGGACGTGGCCTAGGAGCAGAGGCTTGAGGTTTACCAGGGCGAAGGAGTGGGGCGTTGTGAGGAAGACCTAGGGAGGGGGGGTTAGTGAGGTGGATTTGGGGAAGGGGAAGGGGAAGGGGAAGGGGATTGGGTTGGGGATATGAGATAATGTGGTGACCTTGCTTATACATGAGGCTACCTATATACCACGTTGGGTGATGTCATATCCCTGGCTTCACGCATCAAAAGGCCAAAAAAAAACCCCCCCAGAAATGTGTGGTTACCTGACTAGTGACTTCAAAGGGCCCGAAGTAGATCGGCCCGGTCGGTCGGGAAGGAGATGATGAGGATGCCATGTTTCGGTGCATGTGCATGTGCATGCGGCAGGTCTTTCTTATAAAAGGGGAGAAATTGTAAAGTGTGATGCCGCCCGTTTTTATCATAGTTGAAGGGGGGAAAGGGGGGTGTGAGAAGGTGTGGATTTGCTAGTTAATAAAAAAGTCGTCTTTTATGGGATAGCTAGGTAGTGAGGGATAAAGTGGAGTGGATTGGTCATGATTATAAGTGACGGGGTGATGGTTGTCTATTGGCAATAAGTTACCTACTATTTTTAAGTGTATTTATCCCAGATACTGATTTATGTATAAGACAATTGGATATTCCAACGTTGACAACTCCCTATTACGTGAACACAAGTAAGTGTTAAATGAGAACTATGAACTAAGTAAGCACCTTAGTTACTACAGAGTCTTTTTTTTTTTTAAAAAAAAAAGTAATTAAAATTTACTTACAATAATCGGAAAATATAGGGTTAAACAATTGTTTTTTCTTATAAAGAAAACCGTTTTTACCACATTAAAAGTTAAAAAGGCGTTCTTTTTTAAAGAATCGTTCCTCGGCAACTACAGCTGTCAGCAGATGGTGTTAGCGGTTAGTCTCCCCCCTTTAAAGTTAGCAACCACCACCCCCCTGAGTTAGGAACCACAACTCCTTATTGTTAGCGATCAACGAGGCTACCGAGATGAGCAGGCAGGTCATAGGTGTAACACAGTAATGCCCCCAGAACGGGTGAGACTTGTAATGTGGTGCAGGAGGTCAGGGGTATCACATGACCGGTTAAGGAAGTAATATTCGACCCTGGTTCGCTGGGGGGATTCCGTTAAGTGGAGAGCGGCACTCAAGACATTCCTAACCCAGGAGTTACTTTACTTCATGGATCCCTCGGAGAAACATCATAGCAGTCATGTATTATTTATCTACCACATAACGAGATGTTCACCTTAGTGTCTCTATTGTAGGGTGATACGTGAAGCCGGGGATGCGGACCTTCGGGGCCCAACGGACCTCTACAACTAGTAGTTACTCCTTTATACGTAAAATCCATAATAGTAGGCTAGTTCCTTAAACTGGGTTTGCGACAATGTCATTTATAGTATTAAAGAGAATATAAAGTTGGAAAAGTGTTAAACAGTAAATAATTAAAAAGATTGAATTTACTCCGATGCTTTATGTGTGTGTAAACAGCGCTTATAATATAAATTGTAAAACGCGCTTGAATAAATAGCATGTGATGATTTATATTGCATGGCCAGTTTTTTAAAAGAAATTTAATACCGTACGTGTGTCTTACTAGAAAATTACCATGATCATGGCCTATAAATCAACATGTGTCTGCACTCGGGTTCAGAATAGCCACACCCCCCTCTTTCTTATCCCTTTCATCCCCAAACTCCGGCTGCAAAGTAAAAACAACAGATGCCTGTCCTAAGCTCTAGCCGTCACTTCCTGGTACCAGTATTCACCTTCTGCCCCCCTTACGAGGAGGTATATCAATGGGTGATGACCCAGGAGGTCCATCTATGCCGGCCCAATAACCATATCCTCCATACCTGTGCTCAAGCTCGTCCCGCTCGTTGTAGTTCCACCAGTAATCCGTTTCCTCGTTGGCTTTCATCCGCTCTGCCCGTGACCATTCCCGCCGACCAGATCCTTCCGCTTGACTTTGTTCCGCGTGACTCCCTCCTGACGGTCCCGCCCTCGACAGTTCTTGTTCTCTCCTTGGGCGCTCAGCCTCTCTTCTCCGGGAGGATTCCGCTTGTGTGTTGCTCCTGCTTGCTTCTTCTCTTTGGTTTGTCTGTTTCTGCTCCTTTTCCTTCCCCTTTTTCTGCTCCTTTTTCTGCTCCTTTTTCTGCTCCCCTTTCTGCTCCTTTTCCTTCCCCTTCGACTCCTTAGAAAAGAATAATCCTCGGAGCATCTCGGAAAATTCTAATCCTCAAGGGCCTTTAGGCTGATGGTTTTATGCTGAGTCTGTTTTTGGCTTTGGGTATTTTTTATAGAGGGTGTATGCTTAACAATAATGGTGTTTCTTTGTTGTGGTAGGACAATTGTGGTAGGCTGATTGTGGTGATGTATGGTAGTATAATAATTCAGGAGAGTCCAGTGGACGAGGGGGCAAGGTCTCCTTATATAGCAACTCACGAGGTAGGATTATATAATCACATATGTCAACCTTTTTAGGCCGCGTTTGTCTGTGAACACCTCCGATTTTCCGAAGAAACACTTTGAAATGATGAAAATAAGCGAATATAGTTGTGTGACTATTTTTGAATAATATCTGTGCTGGTAGCGTCATATTATCCATCCTTTTTTGTTGCACACGGATATCTTGGTTAGACCGGCAGGCGTACAAATACTTAGCAGGAATAGATGCTAGACGCTGACATGTTCGTCCCGGCTTTTATTGATTTTTTTTTTTTCAAGTCCATATCACATTAAGCAACACTGTGCTACTTAGATATGTGTAATGGATAATTTTTCATGCCTGGTGATAACCTGTATATGGACCTGGGTGCCGTGCAAAGGAGCATCCGTACCTTATTTGGTCTCAGGTAATACATTGTTGGTACACCCCAGTCCTCCGTCCATCCCTAGGTGGTAGCCCGAGCACACGGAATTTTATTTTTTCATAAAAGTCCACAAAATTTCTTTCCTTAGTTTCAACTTACAATTGGAGAGCTTGTGTGTAAAGACAATTTATTTCGTCGAACCTGTGGTTTTTCGTGGTTTTCAGAACTTTTATAGGTCACGCTCCTATGTTCTCTACGGAATTTCTAACAGATAACTCACTACCTATCTACCCACCCGTCCGGTTCAAAGGCAAAATAACATAAGTTTGCAGTCACCGGGCATGGAATTTCGAAGTAATTTGTGTAAATTACTACAAAGAAAACCAGATGTAAAATTTTGTCGTAGAATGCTGACGTTTATGTAACTGGCAGAAACCAAAAACACGAATGCTTGAAGGGTATGTACGCACTATAACATAGGTAGTGTTATGAACCAACAAGGATTTAGGACCCACGCGACTTAAACATCTACGCATACATACTTCCTTTATAAGTCACTTGTATATAAGCTCACTGGGAGTTCATAAAAACTCAAATCCCGATTAACTATAATCGGTGCATCGACATCTAATATCTCTAGAAATTCGTAGTATTGTGTAGTGTGGATCTAAGTACCAAAAACCATTTTATCCTATAGTATATACCAATAACCTAACCTTATTCATAGCGCATCTTATTCATACCCGACTTCTTTCCCCTAATGCCGATATGCTTACATCAGAATCATGAATTTAACTAATAACTGCTCCGTTAACTGATGCAGGAATCATGCAAGCTTTTCGAACCAACGCCACAGCCGAAGAGAACTCTTATCAAATGCTGGCTCACATGTCTACCTGAATAACAGCCTTATACTCCCGGGTTATAACCAAGCATCACATCAAACACTTCTTCCTGCATTACATCGGGTAACGACTCTAGAAAAGGATCAAAAAAGTCTGTATCCAGCATGCCCTGGATGGAGGTTACCTCGGCTCTAGGCTGCTGCGCCCTATTAGGGAGAAGACCAGAAGACTGTTGAGTTCCCGATGCGAAGGGTCCCCTATCCGGCAAGTACAGCGGGTTGGCCACAGATGAGATCACCGCATCAAAATCATAACCGCCCGGGTTCGCTTTCTGCATCTCTCGCACGTGCCGGGCCTTCGCCAGGAGACGTTCAATCGGTCTCCAGAGCGAGCCTTTTCTGTCCTTATAGTTGCTGCCCGTTTCAGCATTATGCAGAATATTGACGTACTCCCACGCACGATCGCATTCGGGCGACGGGGGGCGGAGGCAGATCTCGTAAAGCACGAGTACCACGCTGTGCCACTGGATATAAGTCCGGGAGTGCCAGCTCCACTTCGCGAAGTCCGGGTGCGATAATACGATGCTACTGAGCTCGAGAATCTCAACAGCTGTGGAGAATATCTTGTCTCTCATGTTGGTATCTGGAGTGTAGTCGGTGCGGATTGTAGGGTGAGTGTAGTGGGCTCTCCGGCCTAGTGGAAAATGAACCACGAGCCACATCCGCGCTAGCACGATCCGAGCCACCATGGACGCGATGGCCTGGAACGGCACCGTAGGATCGCAGTACCGCAAGTACTTCTCCGTCAACGTCTTCCTCATGTCTTCCACCACCGCCACACGCTCCTCTAACGATTGGTCCCCGGCCGGCACCCCCCGGACGCCGCGGCCCGGCGGTACGTAGCTCAGCTTCCAGCCCACGCGCATGACCTCGCTGCGGATGCGGCTGAAGGTCATGGGAGTGAACTCGCCGTCACGCTCAGGAGGCGTCTCGCGCATGTCGGGGGCCAGGTCCGCGTCGCAGATGTTGAGCGGCGGCTGGGTGTCGAAGCCGTACTCGTGCACGATGGGCTCGTAGCCGTGGTAGTCGGAGGAGCGGGTGTCGAGCACGCAGATGTTGTACCACAGCCGGCGGCGGACCTCGGTCTCGAGCGGGCGCAGCCCGAACTTGGCCCCGTCGCGGTGCAGGCCCATCGCCTGCGCGATGTGGAACACGAGCGCGGTCAGCGACCACACCGTGCGCGACCCGTCCTCGTGCTTCAGCGCCGTCAGGAATAGGACTGCGGCCTGCAGCACCATGATGCTCTGCGTCGTCAGCAGGCCCGCCCGCGCGAGCGCCTGCTCGGCCGCGAAGCGGTACCGCGCTAGCGACTCGTGGGGTGACCCCAGGCTCACGGACGCGGCGTAGTACATGGCGAAGAGGAGGGCCTCGGTCTCGCGGTCGATGGGCGTGGAGTCGGCGGTGGGTGACCCCAGCGCGGACACGGCGTCCCAGAATAGGCGCGACGTCGTCGGCATGTGGAAGATGTAGACAATGGGGAGCACGTTCTCGTTGAAGGCTGCAAACAGCTCGACGCACCGATGGTACGGCGGGTGGAAGGACCTCAGCGAGTGCGCGAGTGATCGGTACCCTAGGATAGCAGCATCGGACCCTAGGAACGCGGAGGAAGGTGATGAGGCTATGTCATCGAGCGAAGACGCTGATGGAGTGGCAGCTAGCTGGTCCTCCGAGTCCTCAGAGGCTGACTCGTGAAGCATGTCACGAAGCTCCTCGATCTGGTTTTACAGTTAGCCTAGTGATTGGTTTAGGGGTATCAAATTCTCACCTCATTGCCTAGCTCAGCCCATAAGATGTTACCGATATAATAGCTTTTTGTTTCGTCTATCATGAGTCGACCCAGGTTCTGGGTCACTAGGGGTTCAGGGGTTAGACTAACTCCCGGTTCCTGGGGTATGGTTATGCTGGGCTCCGGCTCCTGCAAGGGCTGTGGCTGCGATGACCCGCCAGCCAGTGAGACGGCGGGCTCTGCATGAGTGGCCGTGCCTGGGCGTTCATGGCTTATGTTCGGGACCTGGCTCTCAGTTTGGGTCTGTAAGCGTTTAATAATACCTTCCAGCTTAGATAGTCGGCCCAGAAGCTGCGTGTCCAATGTTTTCCGGGGCTTCTTCGCGGCTCGGCCGGGCCCCGGCGGATAGACACAGTCCGATCCGGTCCGTGAACAATTAGAGCACGGACGTTGGCGGTCACACTTAACCTTCCGTTGGCGGCAGAGAGTACAGCTACGAATGTGCGGATAAGGGGTCGGGGAAGATGTGCCCGCTACAGGCGCAGGTGTAGACGAAGTCGATGAAGCTCCTGGGGTGCTCGTCGTGTGGGCCAATCCGGCCTCTCCAGATTCTTGGCAGGGTGGCGACCGCGGCATGTGCGCCATAACGGGATTAGGATAGATTTAGTCACCCCCGGTGGTTTATGTAGAGTCGCGATAAGTTATTGAGGGATCATGTAGACAAGTACCTACTGGGTAGAGCGGGTATTGTTGACCTAGTACCCGGACTTGCGGACTCGCGCACTCGGGTATGTGCATGTATGCCAATGGGTCTGTCACACAAGGCCAGAGGCTGGGGTTTAAGGGGGGGAAGAGAAAAAAAAGGATGCGATGCCCACGCGAAAAAAGGTTTAAGGAGGCATCAACTTGCGGGCTGAGGACCCGGTCTTTGGTGTCATGATTCGGTGTTAAGCTTATAGCGTATATCCATTGCCCCGATATATGGATTTTAAATGGGACTAACCATGCCTAGGGTCTCTGCTGTTTAGAAAGGAAACTGACTAGGTAACCTATGTCTATTAAGCCTTTAATAAGACTATAACATGCTTGGTAGTAGACGGAAAATTCTATCAACATTGACAAATATGAATATTGCGATATATGGAGTTTGGAGTTATCCGTATTGATAAAAGTGAAGTGTTGTCGTATACTACTTAGGTATATGTACTCCGTATAGTATCTAAGTACTTGAAGACCCGCGCATACGCTTAGGTGCATTCTCCATCTCTGTTTTACACATAATGTCGGTGTTAAGACTTATGCGATGCCGACAACTCGGTACTAAAGTAGTGTGCTAGGTTTGTTAGACTATTGATACAACCTTGGAACATGGGCAGGTTTAATAAGCTTACAGTTACTTAATTTATGTAACCATAATTCATAGTATATTTCTCTAATGGCAAATAGTTATGCGAGACGGTTGATTTATCAATCTGCTTCTACTTGGTAAGTTACGTCTTAACCTAAGTCATTGTTGTCATTGTTCAGTTTCTAAATCGAGTCAGCAACCAATGTGCATTAATAACTTGCTTCAATACTTATTTTTGAGTGCTCTGTTGACGTGTCTAGTCTATGACTATAATTACCAGACTAAACTAATGGTGATGCAGCTGTGAATTTGACGAATTATTGAATGTAACCTATCTATACAACCTATACAACCTACATCAATATGTCAATACCCAGCTGACTTGGTAGACAGCCGAGCTATGGTTGATGCATACAAGTAAGTTACCTGGTTTTAGGTAAGTTAGATAAATGTATGAAATAGTTTATGTGGTAATAAGATAAGCATGAGGCGAGCCAGTAACAACGATGATAGGCGAAGAAGAAGGATTTATGTATGTAACTATATAATGTTGTCTTACATACATGCCTATAAGCTTACACACCACAACCCTCTGCCCAACGCCAATTCACTATGTTACATATTTCAACATGAAACTAATGTAACATGAAGTCAACTAGGCACATATTGTACGAAAAATTAGACAGTCTGGAACTTATTGATAGGCGGCGAGGATACAGATACTTCATACATAACTTATACATTTAGTCTAACAACGTAAAGTATACATACAGTTTAGCTACTTAACATCAAGTAATTCTATACGGCAAAAGATTAACATAATCAGGCCATTATCATTCCCTCCCCCCTCCCCCCCCTATCTTCCATTCCATAACAAATTACCTTCGAATCTTGCGAAGCAAAACACTCCAAGAACCTACCGCCGCACGCCACGGCCTTTTCACTCAATGATGGAGGTTCCACTTCTTATGAGCAAATAGGTCGAAGTTATGAGTCTCCTTAGTAGACTGCTTCCTAGCCTGGAGATCAGCAATTTTCATGTTCTCCATTTTCTTGACCACCGCGGGCACGTTGGGCGTCGGGCTCTTCACGACTTGAGCCTCGGTAGCCGTCTGGATCCTAGCGCCTAGGTCCTTGTCGACCAGGGTGAACATTTCTAGAGGAGAACAGTCAGTCAAATGTGCATACTCAACCCCCAAACCGAGGTAGCCTATGACGGCCTCGAGAGGATAGCCAGAGGAGGGAGGAAATGCCAAACTCACCGTAGGTAGCTTTGCGGACCGACTCGACAGCCGAGCTCAGGTGCCCTGCCACGTTGCTGACGAAGTTATCCTGTTGCCCCTTCTCATGAGCCAGCGTCTCTCGCCAGAATATTCTGGCCTGGTTGTAGTCCGCAGGCACCACTTGAGACTGGAAATCGATAACGGTGCCGAGCCAATGCTCCTCATCTGGCACAGCGTACTGGCTGGCGATGCCGTATTTGAAGAACGAAGAAGGGAAATAGTTGGGCGTTGCGCCGAGGTTGTCGTCCAGCGAAGCCGCGCCATCACGGTTCACCGGGTTGAAGCTGCGCTCTGGCTTGTTGACTGGCAGCTGGATGAAGTTGGTGCCAAGGCGGTGACGCTGAGTGTCAGCGTAGGCAAGGGCACGTGTTTGGAGGACTAGTTTACTGGTGTAAGTACGATTGGCTTTCACGGTTGGGATTCTTAGGAGGGAGCACTTACTTGGGTCTGGGGACAGGGCCCAGCCAGGTACAATGTTGGTGGGGCTAAAAGCGCTCTGCTCGCTTTCGGCGAAGAAGTTCTCAGGATTCCTATCGAGCACGATTCTTCCGAACTTCTTCAGAGGGAAATCTTTGTGCGGCAATGTCTTGGTTGCGTCGAAGATGTTGATCGGGTACGATGCCGCCTTTTCAGGTTCAATGATCTGTGCATAAACATCCCACGATGGCCTCCCGTCGTTATCTAAATCATTGAACAATGAACGGGTTTGGTGGTCCGGGTCTTGTCCAGCCACACACTGAGCTTCTTCTGCCGTGAAGTTCTTTACCCCCGCATTGGTCTTGACATGGATTTTGACATAGACAAATTTCCCATCCTAATAGAGCTAATCAATAAATGAAGGTATGGTAATAAAATGGACAGGGAACTTACTGGTTTGGTGAATCTGTAGCTGTTGATGCTAAAGCAATCCGCATGTTGGAAGTCAATAGGGGTGGCTCTATCACTGAAGAGAAACATCAAGAAGTGTATGCCTTCTTGGTTGTTGTTGAAGTAATCCCAGAACATAGAATGATCCGGGAGTCCACTCTTGGGGTTACGCTTGGTAACATGGGTGAAAGAAGGGAACTTAGCGCCATCACGAATGGGGAACACAGGGGTAGACAAGAAAAGCCAATCGAGGATGCCCTCCTCGGTTCTCATCTTGAATGCGAAGCCCCTAGTATCACGAACAGTCTCAGCAGATCCTCTCTCGCCAGCAACGGTGGAGAAGCGTGCGAGAAGAGGAGTCTTCTTGCCGACCTTATTCAGGAAGGCAGCACTGGTGTATTCGGTGATATCGTCGGTGACTTCGAAGTAGCCATATGAGTTAAAACCCCGGGCATGTACTAGTCGCTCTGGAATACGTTCATGGGTAACATGCTGGATCAGCTCTAATAGATTGATGTCTTGTAGAAGGAGAGTAGCTCTCAACTGGTTGCCGATCCGTTGACTAGCTGCAGGCTTCTGCACAGGTGCACCTATATAGATAGGTTAAGCTAATGATCAAGGTAGAGTGATTGTATAGATCACAACTTACCATTCATAGTCGTGATGAAACTGCCATTGTATGTGGACTCATGGGGAAACTCGGGCGGCTCGCTGGCGAGCACTGGGCAGTCTCCATTTCCCTTACCCTTCGAGGCTCCATTAATTTCACTCATCGTTATATTGTACCTGACTTTAGTCGACGCTGTTGTTTGAATGAAGGCCCAATAGACTCTCTTTGCTTTGGAGATGATGGCTGTTATATGTATTTTGTCGTGAGTACAAGAGGGTAGCTCCGGAGGAAAAAAAGAATTCTTGGAGAGTGGGAAATTGCGGAACAAGCCAGAAAGAATCTCGAAAGAGAGTTACAAACAGACCGCCTTTGAAGAATAAGGTTTGAATTCGAAACAGAATGTTCGTGATGATGATTTCAAACCCGAACTTTCGTAACGACAGCAGAACGATCTATGGTTTTGAACTCGGGATTACCCGAGTATGAGGTCGTCAATGAAAAAGAAGCGAAGCGTTGAGTTTTGTACTTTGAAGAAATGAAAATAACGTTTTCTGGAGAGATAGGAAGTATCGTATTGTAGAGAATTGGCTTTCAAAGAAAGAAGCTTCTGGGGAGTTGAATTCTTCAAATAATTCTTTCGAAGAAATGTAATTTAAGGAAGGTTATATATATGCCGGAGTAGTTCGAATTCGACAGAAACTATAATTATCGATCTAAAGAGAGCAGAACCTCATAAGGATGGGTTTAGGTAATTGTATACAGTGTGATGTTTCTGTTCGTATAATAACGTGTAAAAAAGCCCCCGTCCCCATGAAGCAATTCACGAAGCCTCATTACGTATGACGGTGAAAGAACACATTCGTATGACCTATTACCTACGCACCGCCATCTACAAGCCATGCTCATGTGGACATATGATATTGATATATGCCATAACAGCCCAGGTAGCCATATATGACAAAATAGGATATTGTGATTCCACATCACAAGGTCAGACCGTACGAGCTTTGTTAGCTTCGATTACTATTCATAGCAACGGCGTATTTCGATGGTCCTAACTGTCGTTGTTACTGCAATGTTAGTGGCTAGGAAAAGGTGCCTTGGATGAACTCTCGACGGCTGAGTAACAGGATCTTACCTTTTTTCCAGCCGAGTAAAGCCTATAGGTAAGCTCTATGGCCAGGGGTGAGACATAAGGGGTTAGTTACTAGCAACTAACAATGACAAACTTATCAGCCTTATCAGGATTCTTAGAGTAGATCGTGAAAGCTTACCTTAGATTTAGAAAGTACGCTATAGTAAGACACGGTGTTGGACCCGAACAACCGGATTACACGAATCCTACATTCTTGTTCGTCACTGGTTCAAATCTCACATGGCAATGTGATCAATCCTGTAAGGCGTCCAATAAGAAACGGTGAGAATGTAAGCACACATTATTCACTACTAAGGACTATATACTGTAAATGGTTCCTGGCTGCGAGACGGGATCAAAAGTGCGGATAGTTTATGAGTAACCCTGGCTTTTTTACTGAGTTCATGAAGGCATTGCCTTGTCAGATGATAGGCTATTGGAGACATCTCATTGGTCCATCTCATAACAGCTTGCTGATTAAATCTGTATTACGGTCAATCCGGTTGTGCCTTAACGGATTCTCGTATAGGTTGAGGAGAAGCCTGTTCAAGGAGGCATGATCTCAGACACGGTGGCATGATGCGCATTTCAATATCCCAGGCTTCAGAAACCAAATTACCTGATCAATATACTTCTCATTGGCTCTATACTTGAGCTGCCTTTCTCCTCAGTACACTGTATTTATGACTCAGTGCTATTCCGTGTTGTGTATAATGCGGGTGAGCCGGCCGCTTACCCCCATACTCCCTATTGTTCTTCTCGTACGAATTGCATTCATTCGTGGATATCACGTCTGGCTTAGATAGTACGACAATAACATTGAGTTAATTAGTGATATACCATTCTTTCTGTCATAAAATAAGATTTTAGATAAATGATATCATAATTAGGGAAACTTCAAATATTTCGATGTTCAAACCGTCCAACCTAACAATTTCTTCAATGTGGCTCCCTGATAATCCCAGTTTATAGAAAAATGGATGATACAGTTCATACCTAAACAAATAATATCTATTAGCCTCTATATACACTATTTATTCTTAGCATAGGGAATTCAAAGCAGTAATCATACACGGTGTTCAAATACTATCTAAAATGGGCCAGCAAATCCATCAGGCAAATATGAGCCGTTAGAGCTTAGAGTTTGAATAATAGCCTAAATACGGCGGGGGGGATCTTTGATCACTGGATCATTTACAAGTCAGCTTAGAGAATAAATAACATATATGACTTTGCGTAAGATGAACTGGTATATAATACGCCAAGAATCACGGGGCACCTACAATACGCTGAGGTAATAACTTTGTCGTGGCACGGATGAAGAAAGTTATGTCCACTTGAGTATCACATTATATGTCTACTAGAGATATTGTGCTCCACAGACTACCTAGGTCCGTTAAGACATACATATCTACTTGAGTCTATTTATCAGCATGATGATTATTCGCATTCAGATCACACTTCCTAAAGAAGTAGGCTGTAGGCTGCGTAGGTCAATCACCTACGCATTGAACTTGGAAGTAAGGAAATAACTGGCGAGAGGCCATCCACTTATAAGCGTATGACTCTTGATACTAACTACCTACCTAACCCGGAGACAATAAGCAGTATTTCAAGGTTATTACATTAATGGGGCCCATGTGGAGAACAAAAGCGATACCGTGCTTACTACGTAAGCTAAGAGCGTATATATCCAATCCGCAAGAGGCAAGATTATCCTCACAACTATATAGGTGTTCCTAGATTATTTGCCTATATCGAGCTAGATAACTAAGCTTAAGGGCTGACTGAATATTATAATTTACCTACTATGGAGGTTAACCTATCCATGTTATTCATAACATGATTTCGAGTCATGATAAGGCAGACAAAGTATCCCAATGACTTAACTTAGAAAATTGATAAGTATCAGAATACTCTATTCAATGATAACTAATACGTACTGATATCTGACGGTATGAAAATAGTGACTGGTGATAGGCCTTTGTTAGGAAGAACCAATAAGATAAATACAACCTCCTTTTTCTTATTTACCGTACATTGCCAAGCCCTCCCAACCTTGTCTACTCCCTAGAGAGGTAAGGTTTAGATTCTGGACCAATTTTCCACCATTTGCATCTATCTGAAAGACTGATATACCAGCCGACCCCTGCAGCACGTACAAGTAATCTCCATAGACTACGCTATCGAAGCCTCCCAATGTCTCGGCTGGGGCAGGAATTGTATATTTTATATCCTGCTTCTTGACATCAACTGCAACAGGAGCAGGGTCAAAGCCGGCTAAGAGAAACATGATATTCAACTTCTCTGCATATACAGTCCAACAGGGAGCTGATGTCATTGAAATAACAACAGAGTTGGAAATTGTGACTTCCAGACTTGGGTAGCTGACTTTGATAAATGTTGCGCCAAATCCGGCATCGCTAAGTACTGCTTGGGTGTCATCTTTGCCTAGGAACGTGATCGAATATGGCGCAAGCAGCCCAGCAGGACGTGATTCAACAGGTGCTGGTACCAGAGTGCGCGCCTTTTTGTCCACGGGGAAGGCAAAGATAGCGCCTGGAGACTGGGCAACACCATCGAACTTGAGAAGCACAAACCTAACACACGAGAATTAGATACGTCTCAGAGTAGGTATGGTATTTTTAGACTCACAATGCACTTCGGCTCGGATTAAAGGCAATGTCACCTGCAGTGTTAAGCGGACCGGTAGCCGGAGAGTCAGACTGAGAAATTGGTAACGGAAAAAGATCGCCCAAGGGCTCTAGACCTGGGTTCTCACTACCAATGCCGTTGACACGAAAGGATGATACACCGCCGACGTTACCCGAGTTCAGAACACAGAGAAGACCTAGCTCACGCGAATAGGCCACACTGTTGGGGAATGTCCCCCCAGTCGATACAGGTTCGCCAATAGGTGTTAGGTTTCTAGGCTCATCAGGAGAGATAGCAAACATATGGACTGTGTTAGATCCAGGAGAAATTGTAAAGAGTAGATTCCCGTCAACAACTACAGAGTCTTGAGAGAAAAGAGAATCTGAAAAGTAGTGTTAGTACGAATAACAATGACCCCTGAGAAAGCAATGTCTCGAGGGGGGACTTGATAGCGCTAACCCATAACCGTCGGACGGTTGACTCTGAGCCCCAACACCCCAACACCATTGATCAATGTTCGCTTAGGGGCAGACAACCTCCCATCGTCACCTAATGTAACTGCTACAATAGATGTTCCGTATGGATTATTGTCAAGGAAGTACAAGGCCTTCTTAGTAGCCGCAGCTGACTGGGAGATCTTGGTCAAGGACGACATTATGGAAGAAAAACTGAGTCTCGTTCTGATTCTCATCGAATCGACAATGCTATGTCTTGATTCAGCCAGTATCCAACATCAATGAAGCAATTTTTGTGTCTTTTATACAGAGCTACGACAACTGCGCCATGGCATTCACCTTGCCATCCACCGAGTCCTGTCACAAGATGTAAATAATACAAAATCAATAAAAACGTAAAAGGATTGTCGTCGTGGGTATTGCTTATACTCACAGCCCTCGAAAGCTCCTTCTAATACAATGCTACATAAACACGCCGCATTATCTACGTTTACGGACGTATCACATGTCTTGGCTGCGCATTTTTATAAGCTTACATGAAACAGCATGACTATAGCTTATTTACCTCATGCTTAACAATCGGCACGAACTCTCGAAAAGATCACACGTCTGACATATGAGTACTTATGCGGCGGGTATTCACTAATCAGATCAAAACTCGGGACACCATATGCTTATATAGTTGAGCCATGAGGAATCTTTCTGTACATATTAGGAATATGGTCCTCCAGCCCTATATGCCCATGTTCCTTATGCCGGGTATTATCACGCCACAAATATTTTATCGTAATACTCTAGACTTCCTATAGAACGCGTGGAAAGTAATGATCATCGCTTCTATAGCCCTACAGTCCTATGGAAAAGCCTAGAAGTATATCATCTCTTGTCCAAGTTCGGCTAGCTTCTTAACTAACCAAGTCCTACCACAGTTCAAAACTATAGTGCTTAACCTAAACTCTTAAGTATAGGCTTACTCATTCATACCAAAGTCTCCAGCAGCAAACCCAATGCTAGATACTAATCTAGTTTGTGGAGATATACGCGGGTCTAGATATCGAGTAGTTGAGCCATATGTTAGCATGCATATTCGTTGATATCGTTTGACTCGGGAAGAGGATAAGGGGGGGAAGGGGGGAGTGAGGTGTTAGGAAGCTCCGGTAAAGGAAAATTTAACTGTAACAGATTGTAGTCTGTAAACAATAAAGTCTCGAGAATCCGCCGCCTTTGAATACCTAAAAGCACATATAGGCAGCCCTTTTGTTGCAACTCGAAGGTTTCTCCTATATATCTAAAGGCAATTGAGTCCGTATACCATAATGCCGTCGAGAATCATTGATGAAACCAATCTAGAGGGCAACTTGGCTCTAGAGTCGGTTGCCATCTGTGGCATGGGTATGTTATCTTGAGATTCTGAAGCGATCTACTTAGTTCATGTCGAGTCTTGACACTAACAAAATTTGAAATTATTTGATAGCATGTCGATTGCCTGGCGGAGTAGATTCGGATTCATCCTTCTGGAAAATGCTCGTCGAAAAGCGTACTGGACAGACACCAAAAGTTCCTGGAGATCGATTCAACATCGATGCTCACTACCACAAAAACCTAGAGAGACCAGGATCGTTCAATGTAATGGGTGGATATTTTCTCCAAGGCAGGCTACAGGATTTCGACCCGAGCTTTTTCAACATCACCCCTGTTGAGGCTCTATGGTTAGACCCGCAGCAACGGAAAATGCTAGAGGTCAGCTATGAATGCTTGGCATCTGCAGGCATTACATTAGATGCAGTTGCAGGATCGAATACGGCTGTATTTGTAGGATCATTTACCGCGGACTATCGTAAGAATTCAAGCCCCTACTTTGTCTACCTCTTATTCAAGCGACTTTAAGCTATGGTAACTAACAAGAACATGGCACAGAACAAATGTCAACCCGTGAACCTGATTTTAGGCACAATTATGCTGCCACCGGTGTTGATCCAGGTATCATTAGTAATAGAATCGGGAACACATTTGATTTAAGGGGACCAAGGTGTGTTTAAATATCAACAATGTCACTGGGGCAATATATCTCCTCTTTATTATAATACAAGTCTAACCAATATATACCATACAGCTTCACTATCAACACAGCCTGTTCATCCTCTATATATGCTATGCATAACGCCTGTCATGCATTGCGCGCCCGAGACTGTGATGCCGCTATCGTTGGCGGTGTCAACCTGATCCTTACTGTTGATCAACACATGAATACGGCGAAGCTAGGAATCTTATCTCCCACATCTACTTGTCATACTTTTGATGCTGAAGCTGATGGCTATGGCCGTGCCGAGGCAGCCGGGGCTTTGTACCTAAAGCGTCTCTCAGACGCGATCCGTGACGGTGATCCCATCCGAGGTGTAATCCGGTCCACGGCAGTAAACACAAACGGCAAAGTTGATGGGATGGGAATTACTCACCCTAGTGTCGAGGGCCAAGAGCGCGTGCTACGCATGGCCTACGAGAAGGCTGGCTTAAACCAGAATCTCACAGCCTATGCTGAGCTTCACGGGACGGGCACACCTGTCGGTGATCCTATCGAGGTCCGAGCGGTCTCCAATGCGATGAATGATACGCGACCCAGGAACAAACCATTGCTTATCGGCGCTCTCAAGCCTAACATTGGACACAGTGAGGCAGCCAGCGGGATCTTCGCCGTGATGAAAGCGGCTTTGATGACCGAAGCAGCTGTGATCCCGGGCGTTGCTCTCCTCAAAAACCTCAACCCCGCAATCCTAGAGGATGAATGGAATGTTAAAGTCCATAGGGATACAGCACCATGGCCTAGCGATTCCTTGGTGCGGAGAGCCAGCGTCTCATCATTTGGGTACGGGGGTACCAATGGCCATGTCGTGGTTGAATCAATCGAGTCTATATACCCATGGTATCAACACGGCAAAGCCAAAGATGAAGCCCCTTACGACCATTCTTGCAGCCGACCGTTGCTTTTAACTCATTCTGCTCACGACAAGACTACGCTTCTCAGAAATGTTGCAGCTTTGGCAAAGATCGCTCCTAATTATTACCTGGCTGACCTTGCGCACACTCTGAACCTACATCGTACTAAGTTTAAATGTAGAGCATTCGTAGTGGCACGAGAAGATAATATTGCTGATTCATTCAATAAAGAATCTCTAGTCGTAGGAAATATTTCCCAGAAGGGGAAGGGAGTGGGCTTTTTATTCACTGGTCAAGGAGTAAGTGCTTAACCCCTTTCCTGCTTGTTTCTCTTTTTTCTATTGTCTGGAGCACACACCAACATAAGACTACGTCGTTTCTTGTGGTTTGTTAAAACGTCAAATGAGGTGTGTCCCTATACATCACGAACTAACCTAAACAACTTCACAGGCTCAATGGGCTGGGATGGCCAAGGAGGCTTACCGGGACTTCTCACTCTTCGCCAATACAATTCACAAGCTTGACCTCGTGCTCCGAAAATTCAAATCACCTCCTGAGTTCTCCATAACGCAACTTCTTTTAGATGAAACAGAAAAGACAGCGTCAATAATCAATGAGCCTCATATATCTCAGCTTATATGCACGGCTGTACAAATAGCGCTTGTTGATCTTTTCGCTTTCTGGGGCGTGGCACCTGAAGTGTCTGTGGGCCATTCTTCAGGGGAAATTGCAGCAGCTTACGCAGCTGGCCTAGTCAGCGCGCCTGAAGCGATCTTGGCCGCCTACTGCCGCGGGCTTGCCGTCCAAGCCCGGTCGGGTCCCGGCTCTATGCTTGCTGTTGGAGTGGGCGCCGAGGAGGTTCAGAGATTCTTGCTTGCGGATGACGGCAAGGCCAATTCGCAGAGGATCTGTATCGCGTGTGAAAACTCGCCGAATAGTGTCACTCTAAGTGGCGAATCGGAAGAGATTGCTCGCCTCCAGAAGCTCATCAGCTCTGAAAGCATATTCGCACGCGAGCTAAGGACGGGGCGTGCCTATCATTCGCCTCATATGAGTGCAGTTGGGGATTATTACGATGAACTTCTCAATGATGCGGTAGCTACACTTACCAACAATGACTTCGAGTGGCATCGGCCGCGGTCTCACATGGTGTCTTCCGTTACAGGAAAGCTTATCACTACCGACACACTACCGCAAGGGTACTTCAGCGCCAACTTGCGCAACAAAGTCCGTTTCAATACTGCTGTCGAGTTTATCGGAAACGAAAAAGACATGTTCGGCCAGGTTAGCCAAATGGTAGAAATTGGGCCTCATATGGCACTCTCGGGTCCATTTAAGCAGATCTGCGCAGCAAATAAGTTCGACCGTTTCACCTACATACCAAGTCTCGTGCGGAACAAGAATGACACGGACCAGATCCTATCAGCAGTAGGGAACCTTTTCATTGCTGGATATCCGATCGACTTAGAAGCTGTGAATGCAGAAAGTTATGGGAAAGACTCTACTACTCAGTTTGAGTCTCTAAATATGAGGTTTAATGGGACTCGAAAGGGCTACAAGAAGGGAAAACCAAAAACACAATATTTGTTGGTAGATTTGCCACCTTATCAATGGAATTACGAAAAGGAGTACTGGGCAGAGCCTCGGGCTAGTGCGGAACAGCGCGCACGTATGTTCCCCAGACACGATCTTCTAGGCAGTCGGGTGTCTGGACTCTCCGAGCGAACCCGAATCTGGAGAAATGTGCTTCGCCATCGAGATGTCCCTTGGCTAAAGCACCATAGCTTAGGAGGCAGTGCAATATTTCCCGCAGCTGGTCACCTCGCCGTTGCTATCGAGGCTCTCAGAAGAGTCTGCGACGAAAAGAACATCATATTTGGAGGCGTCAGTCTTCGCGATGTTACTATTGACAAAGCGCTTACCTTACCCGATACTGACGATGGTGTTGAGATTATCGTAACTCTTCAACAAGGCGCAAGTCCGAATACAGGTAGCCCCAGCGGATGGTATTCCTTTTCAGTCGAATCACTGAGTGATGGTGAGTGGGCACTTCATTGCACGGGCAGCGTGTCTGTGGCCCATCAGCTGCAAGAACATCCGCAGTCCCCTGTCAACGTTTCGGTCTTAGGCCAGCGCACAACAGGGAAGACATGGTATGAAGCCTTCCGGCGGGTTGGGTTTAATTATGGAACAAGCTTCCAGCAACTGCGTCATGCGCAGACTGACCGGAAATTACACCACGCTGCTGGTGATATAAATGTGGCAGATGAATACATGGACGGCGAGTCCCGTAGCCTACTACACCCAACCACGGTCGACGCTTGTTTACAGCTAATTATCATCTCAATACACGCCGGAAGACACAAGAAAATGCCCTGGGGCGTGGTTCCAACACACATAGAGGAGGCCACCATTTTCCCTGCCGCCGTCTCTGAATATGATGATAACGGATCCGTAGGACACGCAGTCGCATGGACGGATGGCTTTGAGCCCTCGGGCCGCCGATTCAACACTAATACTATTCTGACCGGCAAGAGTGGAAGACTGCTTCTTCATATGAAGAATCTTACCTGTACTGCGTACGAAGCTGCTATTCCCACAAGCACATTGCAGGCAGCTGCTGCAGCGTTGCCGCCCGAACCATTTTCACTTTCGTCATGGAAACCAGATATCACGAAAATCACTGTTGAAAAGTTCGAGCAGTTCTGGCCACAGCTATCCAGGACGAACACTGGAGCGAGACTTGGGCGCCTTTCGAAGCTTATTGAGTTAGTAAGTCATCATCAGCCCCTGAATCGTGTGCTCTTGGTTCGCGATCACGGTGAAATTTCGGGCACTTCTACCCTGGATATCCTTCTGAACATTGTCCCTCGTCACTCAACAGTGACATTCGCATTCTGTTCTTCTGGAGAATCGGAGAAGTTTGTCATGCCTGAAAGTCACCAAAATCGTATAACGACCCTGGAGTTGTCATCACTCTCAGATATTTGGAAGGATTCAAGTGTGATCGACGCCGCCCAAGATCTCATCCTCATAGACACCGAGCGAGACTCTCTGCCGATAGACGGTATAGCATCTCTTGTGAACGCTAATGGTTGGGTCATCGGGTCGTCACCACTAGCAAATGAAAAAGAGATAGACAGGCAGCTTAATGGATCTGCCTTCGGTCCCATTCTGAAAATAGGTCAAGAGTTTGCCGCGCAAAACCTGAAGCCAGTTTCTGTAGCGAACGGAACGGTAAAACCGGAGACCAATGATGTGAACAACGATGATAGCATCAATGGCATTGCGACCTCATCGGTAGGCTTGGAAATAGAGAGCTCCAAGTTCGCGCATTTTAACAAAATCACTGTGTTATCCCCAGTGCTTTCAGGAATCTCTCAGACAAACCAAAGCCTGGATATTGAAATCAGAACCCTTGGATATCAAGTTTCTCGCAAACCTCTCTCGGAGTTCAATGCAGCAGATGATCACCACGTCGTGATCGATGATACTGATGGGCTCTTCCTCTATTCTGGGGTAGACGAGGAAAGATTCACAGCTCTCAAGAGTATTATCTCCTCCGGTATTCCCATAGTATGGCTTACACGTGGTGTTAAGCAAGGCCGGCGTCCCACCGGCGGCATGGCTGAGGGCTTTCTTCGCGTGGTCCGCTCCGAGCAGGCCGCCACCAAGATTATGCTACTCGACGCCGACGACGAAGAGACCGCTCCTGACGTTTCTGCAGCGGTGCTGAGATGTCTAGCTACGGCCTGCACTAAGGACTCGGGAAGCGATACGGAGTTCTGGTTACATCAGGGGGTTACTCATATATCCCGGGTTTACCCCAACTATGAGCTCAATAAACATTGGGAGTACTTAGACGGTAATGATTCTGAAGTGGCACCTCAAAGTGTAGGCCCGCCTGCCAAAACGCCACTGGATATGAAACCAGCCAAAGCCACCGTGATATTCACCTCAACGCGAAAGGTCCCAGTCGACGAAGAAGAAGACCAGAGCGCCGGGTCCCACGAGACACAGGTCATTGAGTCCAAACCTCGAGAAACTACCCTGCCGGATAACCCCCTATCTCTACGTCTATCCAGCGAAGCAACCTACCTCCTCGTCGGGTGCCTCGGCGGTCTCGGCCGCAGCCTAACACGCTTCATGATGGAGCACGGCGCCCAGCACTTCGCATTCCTCTCGCGCTCCGGGGCCTCCAATCCCTCCGCCGCGCGCATCGTGTCCTCGATCCGCAGCCAGCCGGGGTGCTCCGCGTCGGTATTCCGCGCCGACGCCTCGGACAGCGCCAGCGTGCGCGCGGTGCTCCTCAGCCTCAACGCGCAACACCCTGCGCGCCCCCTCCGGGGCGTCGTCCACGCGGCCATGGTGCTCCAGGACGGCACGCTCGACACGCTCGACGCGCGATCCTTCACCGCGGCCACGGCGCCCAAAGCGCACGGCGCCATGGCGCTGCACGCAGCGCTGCGCGACGCAGGTGCCGCGCTGGACTTCTTCGTGCTGACGAGCTCCGTCTCCGCGCTGCTCGGCAACACGGGGCAGAGCAACTACAGCGCGGCGAACAGCTGCCTGGACGCGCTGGCGCTGGGCCGGGACGGCCCCCGCGCGACCGCGCTCGTGCTGCCCATGGTGCTGGACGTGGGCGTCGTGGCCGAGGACGCGACCAGCTCGCTCGAGGCGTCGCTGGCGCGCAAGGGGCTGTACGGCATCGACGAGGAGGACATGCTGCGCGGGTTCGCGGCGGCGATGCAGCGGCGGGGCGAGCTGCTTATCATGGGTATGGACGCGGGGGAGCTGGCACGGGCGGTGGCGCGAGCGGGGGGCGTGGAGAGCGCAGATGTGTACTGGTACCGCGATGCGCGGTTCTGCCATGTGCGTGCAGCGCTGGAAGCGGCTGCTCAGGGGTCGGAGGCAGTGGGAGGCGGGGGTGACGACAGCTTCGCGGAGGCTCTGAAGGCAGCGCTGGCTGAGAGCCGGGAGGCAGCTCTCGAAGCCATCGCGCTGCATATTGCGAAGCGTGTTTCGAGCATTTTGATGATCCCGGCGGAGGATTTCGAGCTCGAGGGCCGGTCGGTGGCGAGTTATGGTCTCGACAGCATGATCGGAACCGAGATGAGGTCGTGGCTCTACCGGGAGTTTGGCCTCGACTTCCCCTTCCAACAGCTCCTGGCACCCACACTTACCTTTATAGGGCTTGCTACGGTAGCTGGAGAATCGATGGGGGTCATCAAGTCCTGATCCCTTAGGCGATATTGATTTACCTTGAATAGGAGGAGTACCTCATAGTTATGTATCTTTTTAGCTATACTCTAGATTTCAGTTGCCAAGCAAAGACTACTCCCACATTTTGATACCTGTATTGAGAGCTTATCGAGATTCCTTGGATGAGTTCTTTCAAGTGACATACCACATAGAGAACTTAGGGATGGACCCGCATGACGGGGTGATTATATATCCGATATATTCATAGCTTTTCCGTCCAACTTCGGCCGATTTCTATCACTCGTTATAGACACGAAAAGTGTTTTTCTTTCTAATGTATATGTAATATATAGGTGCTTAGCTCAATAGACGGCAGGTTTGGTATCTTAAAGCTGCAAGTAGATATTAAACAGCAATTGGAACAGAGCAGTTTTAAAAACATCGCGTTAGATATGCTCCCTAAAGCCAGGTTTCACTCTTCAAAGTGTACCTCCTATGAAATCAATGACGAAGTACCGGTCATACGCCTTACACTTAAAACGCCCCTGCCTTCCACGCCCAAATCAGAAGATTTTCCTGTTAACTCGGTTGATAAGATCAACGTGGGAAACCGTGAGGTACGAGTATAATATTTAGGGGTATCCCCGGGTAGTCAGGTCAATCAGTTGGTATCTTCCCGTCCAACTCTCACTCAATTATTCCCACTAGCCCTGAGGAGATCATATAGCGACTGCTCATCCGAGCTGCCGTACGTGTGGTTTGAATACCCTACATGAGATCTATCACCGCCATAGGAACCTGACTGGTTAGAGGTTGAGGAGCTTCCATAACCGCTATTCTTATTGCCCGTATAGTTCGTTTGATTTCTGTTGTTGCTAGAATTGAAGCCGTACCAGTTTTGCTGAGTCTGCTGGCCTGTGCCCTGGGCTTGAGATGAATACGAAGGGTATGCTTGCGATGTGGATTGATTATATGAAGCGTTTTGACTTGGAGCCCGCGCATTAGTAGGTCGAGCTCCATAGCTCTGACTAGTCGTAGGAGCGGCTGGCGGGGCTGAGTAGTGGTTGGAATTATGAGACTGGCCACTTCGCGCTTGTGAGGTTGGCCATTGATTCGCAGTAGGGCCGCTGGTGGCAGTGTAGCTACTGCTCGTGTTGAGGGCTTGTGAAAGCGGGTTGGACGAAGCGGTACTTCTTGTATAGTCATATGATGGGGCCGAAGTGTAAGGCGTTGAGGTTGTCGTGGTTGGATTAGCCTGATATGAACCTGGCTCATAAGGGATTCGTGAAGGCCCAGGGTCATTGTTAGTAGCCGTATATTGGCCTGTATTGTTGTTGTATCGAGAATAAGGATCATAGTTTGGTATCGAACTTGATGCTGTGGTGGTGCTGTAGGGCGCATTCGTTGTTGGTTGTTGGGCCGAACTGGATGCTTGATTAATCTGATTTGCTTGGGCCTGGGGCGCTTGAGGCGGAGGGCGGGCGGCATTTGCCACAGGTGTACTTGTTTGTGACCTATGTCCCTGTCGTGACTTTGTGCGAGCAGCAGTTTGGTACGGCGACCTGGTTGACTGTGATGGCTGACTGGGCGCTTGAGTTGTGGCTTGAGACAGCTCTATGGGTTGGTTTACCTCAGTATAGCTCTGTTGGCCTGTTTCAACTGCCGACTTGCGGGGTCTTGGCCGTTTAGTGCTCATAGTTGGCGAGACAGTGGTTCTACGGCTGGCCGACAGTGAGTTGTTCCAACTAGACGGTTGAGTTGGTATGGATGGCGGGGGTACCGGGCTCTGATGTATTTGGCCCTGTGGAAGACTTCGCCTACTGGATGTGGACGCCGTCTTTGCATGATGGGCTCTGGTGTCGGGGACAGTTGGTTGGGCATAATTCATCTGGGGGGAGTATTTATTATGCTCGGATGAGTTTTGATAGCTCAAGTTAGCTATTGTAGGGTTGTTTTGAGGCTGTATTGATGTTGCCGGTGGAAAAGTAAGCCCAGTGCCGTGAGATTGATAGTGGTTGGTGACGGAGGGTTGGTGTTCGACGGGGCCGGACAATATGTTAGGATCCGGGATGAATTCTTCATTATCGGGATCGGGTGCCGGTGGATGATGGACGGGAGCCGGTTCAGGTATGGGTGTGGGTACTGGCGCCGGCTCCTGATACGGTGGTCCTGTTTCCGCCTCTGTTTGAAATTGCTCTGATTCACCTGGAACATTTGAGTCCTCGCGCTCATCTTCAATAAGTTCGGCTTGTTGTTTTTCAGATTTTCTGCGAGCCTTGGGTGGTAAGTAGACACACTGGATTTCTGCATCACGGCACACGGTGCAAGACGGATGTTCTTTGGTACACTACGGCAGATCAGTATTCGCTGGCTCAAGATAATTTCACAGAAAAATGTGCGACTTACCCTGACTTTACGTTGTTTGCAGGTGTTACAGGCACCCCGTGTTTTCCGGCCTTTGGGCTGCAACGCAGATTCTGTCGTGCCGACCTCGCCACCCTGTTCCAGGGGTACAACTGCGCCGTCGCCAATCGAAACCTGAGTAGTTGCTCTAGCTCCCTTCTTCTTGCGACTCTTCTTAGTCGGAGTTTCTGTTGCATTTGGAGCCGAAGATGCCGATTGTCCCGTGGCAGGCGTGACATTTACTGAGTGCTCCTGTGCAGGCGTTGAGCTGGAGGAGGCGGCCTGGTCTTTGTTATCGTCTGGGTGAACTATCCTCAACCTTTCCGCGCCATATTTAGCAAGCATCTCAAGCGAAGCAGTCTGCAGGTTGGGGGCTTGGTTCGCAAAGATATTGAACTGCTCCGCTGATAGGGTGGCTGGGTCGATTCCCCTGCCGGAGAGCAACTCCAGCGCAGTCTGCCGTCGTCGCTCGGCCTCGGCAGGGGGGACATTGAGAACAGATGTGACTTGCGCAGCTGGTTGAGGCCCGCTCGTCTGAGATTGATCGTCACCCTGGACCGTACTTTCGTTGTCTACGGGCATCTCGGCCATCATGGGAGCTTCTGGTGCCTTTCCTTTCCTCTTTCGCTTCTTGCGGCCGCTCTCCTCGCCCTCGGCTGGCGGTGGTCGCTTGGCCTTGGGAGTCCGTTGACTGGCGGAGCTCCCATTGTTCACAGGAGGCGGTGGAAGCGAAGGGGCCAGAGTCATCATTAGCTGTTCAACAGTCTTGTGAAGCGGCGTATGTTCATATTTAACAACAACCGCCCTCACTGCTTTAGAGAAGGCAATGGTGAGGGTTCCGCGACAGTCGAAAGCAGGGCGAGCTAGGATAATGTCAGCAGCTAGGTCGCAAACTAAGGCACCCGGAGAAGCGCCCTCTTACAGATATTGACGGGATCCAGGCCACCAGCTCCGCTATAATCCCCAATGACCGGTCGTGAAGTGTTCTTGGCCTGGGCGCGGTTCCAGGCCTGGAGGGAGTCTTTGCATATGTACGTGAAGGTCCATCCCTGTGCGCCCCTAGCGACTTGCCGTACCACCCAAAGACTACCGTCCACGGCTCCCAGGGCACCCATGATGTGCTTTGCGACGGCCTTCTGAAGAACCGGATCGTCTGCCGGCTGGTTCTGAACAGTTTCGGAAGCATTCACAGTACGCGAAATAGGTTGGCGTTGCGACTGAGCGGTCTCTGCGCCAGGGGTAGCGCCATCTTCGGAATCGGTCAGGTTGAAGACGGTATTGTACCGGAGCTCGAAGGTTAGGGAGGCATGCTCGGCGCGCGTGTGGGAGGATCTGGCGGCCAGAAATCCGTGCAGCTGGCTTTGGAGATCTTGGACATCGCTGCAGACGTGATTCGAACTCGGCGAGTCAAGCAAAGCATCCATCTTAGCAGCAAGATAGCGCCGACCAGCGATCACATAAACCGTTGTTGCGCATGGGATTCGCCGAGAGAGGGGGGGTGACGTTGGGAAGAGAGGGGCGTGATGTGGATGGATGCAAAATAATTGATGCCGGAGGAATGCACGCGAAGGGCCTCTTCAGGTCTTGTTAGTTGGAAAAACGCGGTGCTTCTAAGTTAAATCCACTAAATTATGTTGTGTGGCTGAAAGCTTAGGTACATCTGCAACTGTAAGGTGGCATGTGGCTAAGTATTGGTGTACGGAGTATCCTGTGCGCTAATACGTCACATTTGCACCTACATACCTGTACTACCTTACCTACGCAGTTTCCTATCGCGTATAAGACATTCAGTGTCGGTAAAGCCCAGGGGAACAACCACCGACTACCTTCTTTAAAACTAGTAGGCACATGCATATAAAATAATACTTAACCACCTAGACGTTGTACATATTATAAGCTAAAACTAGAAACTTCAAGTCCACTTACACTTTGTGCTAAAGCCAAATCATTCATACACTAAGTTACACAGGTATACGGTGTAATCGTCTCAAAATCATGCGTTATCATCAATCCATTGCTCCAACCTCTCCACCAGATCTGCCTTCTTGAGTCCCTTAACGTCGATACCGCGTTCTGTCATAATACCCTTGAGGTCGGCGACTGTGAGTTTCTTCAGTGTGTCATCTTGAATCTTCTCCTTCAGCTCTGCATTACTCAGACCAGATCCACCGGGACTAGCTCTGGAAACCACCGTTCTCGATTTCTTCGCAGTTCGGGGCTGCTCTTCTGTATCGTTATCCTCCAACTCTCGTTTGATTGCTTTCTGTTCCTGCAGCTGACCCAACACATCGTCGGCTACCCGGGACCAGTCCTGGATATATCCACCACAGCGCTTATGTATGGCCCGGTATTTAGGTATCGTCCCGTCTTCGGGTTTGTCAGGTACTTCCTCTTCTAGCGCTAGAGCCTGGAGGATCTTGTAGTGCCACTGGAGTGCTGGGTTGGGATATTTGGCCGGGTTGTAGGCAGCACCCGGTAGCTGCAACTGTCGGACAATCATATTCATCTTGTCGGTGAGCTGGTCCGTAGTGCGTACTAAGGTGGGCTTCTCCGGACCTTCGCGTATGTCATCGGCGTACGGAAGGGGGTAGAGCCATAGGCCCGCGGGCAAAGATTTAGCTCCCGACTTTTCGTCCACTTCCTCTCGCGAGGGTATGATAGCAACTAGCTGAGGGTTGCCATTCGTCCGAGCAATATGCCACGCGATGCCAACCTTCTTAGATTTGAGTAGTTTTTGCCACAGGGCAGTGAAGACCCGCGTGGATCCGACATAGCCCACTTCGCTAGGAAATATGTAAATCGACTTCTTTATGGAAGCCCAAAACTTCAGAAGAGGCCGGTCCTTGAAACCTATGATGCGAATAATGGGACCTCCGAACTGTTTTATCGATTTCTGCTCCTCTTCGCTGAAAAACACATACTCTCCTCCGAACTTATAAGCTTTCTTTACTTCATTCGCTTCAACTGTCCTAGCACTATCTTGGGCTAAACGGGCTGTCTCGCCTACGGCAATCTGCGCCTTTTCGCCGTCTAGCCAGACGTAGCAGCTCCGTGCTGGCGCTTGTTTCTGGATGATATTGTACCCTTTGACAGAGATGGTGAGTCCGGGACCTAGCTCGAACGGCATATTGCTGAAGTAGGATCTCTTTGCGGTCTGCCTCGAGTTGACGTTGGACACGAGAGAATTTAGAAGTGTCAGTCCATTTCCGGACTTGGAACTCGTTACCCGTCCCGCATAAGTTTCGTCGACAACCGCATCCCGATAAATAATATCCTAGAAGCTAGTTAGATAGGATGATACCATCAGGAGACCTCAGTCTGGGGTTTAAATACATCGTAGAATTTGCTAAAATCGAACTTAGAATCCCCACGAGTGACTGGAAACAGCTCGATTATGGCACCGAGGTCGTACAGGTCTTTTGCGCGAATTGCCGTATTGTCTTGTATCTGCTTCTCATCGGCATGGGGATTATCGTCATCCGTGATGATGAAGAGTCTTTTGGAGCCGAAATTGGCGGCCCGGGTTGTGAACATATGATTGGCTAGGAAGAGCATATTTGACATGTTAAACCTTTCGCCGGACGGGACCAAGACTTCACCGGCACCCTCGCCCTCCTCCACTAGACTTTTCAGGGCCTTCACATCTTCGGATGCGGGGATGTCTAGGTCGGTGTAAACATAACAATGAGGGTATGAGAGATTCTGCTCATCTCGGTACTTCGTTTGCTCGGTACCAAAGAGTATGATGCCCATCATGTCTTTTGGATTAGAGATGATCCGCTGCTGCATAACCAGGTATGCACACTTCAGGGCAGCGTACACGGCGGGGTCCTTGTCGGCCTTTTTATCATCGGACTCCGGGGGAGCCTCGAGCATTGAATCGCTCACATGAATAGCGAAGATGAGTGCATCTTTCTGAGCTTTGTAGTCCTAATGTTGAAGTGAGCTTATGCATGCATGCATGTGATATTCGTTACATATGTGTGCTTGGACTTACATGTTCGCCAATCTCATCTTCCTCTTCTTCTTCGTCCTTCCTCTCATAATCTGCTCTATCAGCCATGGTGGTTTGGTTGATGCGAGATGTAATTTGGGGTTGGATGTTGGGGTTAGGTGGTTTACACGATGGTGATAACGCTCGATTTGGGGCAGTTGGGTATTTAAGTTGATATCTGGATAGATAAAGTGACCTCAGCTTTATCCCTTTGTTAGAGGTAACTTAGGTGTGTGACGTGACCCTTCGACCCATTCATCCAGGCAGACATCGCGTTTAATTGAATAACGAGGCGCGCTTTCTAGAATGGATCATGTCAGATAGCTTGCATTAGAAGTCGCGAGATCAGCTGACCTATCCTAGTATACTACTAAACCTACTAGGTGTACTAGGTTAGGTAGTGTTACACACTTGCCTACCGTACATAGCTGGCAGCTGGCTCTAGAATCTGTTGAACAATAATTGATCTTGCTCGGCAATAAACCATGTTTCATTGGTTCCCCACCTGCACGTTTAAAGCCTGCACGGGCTAATAAGGTTTCCACCAAGCTGGAGCCACACTTTAGCTACATCGGAATAGTTTTCTCGCCCGAGCATCCGCTAACCTATGACGCTGTCATAACATATATAGTAGACCTACCTAACCCTAGGATATATTATGGCCACCTTTACTATTTATCTTTAACCTGAGTGAAATTGTACGAACCAATTGCGTTTTAATATACCTTGATATTTGGCACTGCTGTTACTACATACCCGAACTAGCCAATTATCGAATTTGTAACAAGGTCGATCACCTTCTTCTCTATCTAGGTTCCTCTTGGTTACTCTGCTCTACTCAACACAAACACATGGCGACCCGGTATTGTGTTGCGCAGATCGCGCGCAGAGCACCTCGAGCTACCAACCTAACTCCAACATCTACGTCGCTCGGACTTTTTACACGGAGACATGCTGCTGTACAAGCGAGGTCATTCGCAACTCCGGTTCCTCCTGTAACCCAGGATGCTACCGGGTCCAAGGGTCCAACTGCTATGGTGTTCTTGAACATGGGCGGACCCTCAACCACAGAGGAAGTTGGAGACTTCCTGAGCAATCTCTTCGTAAGGTGTCCTTCAATACCTGCTACTTATTCACGCACCTTTTCTTTGCTCTTCTAACAGCTCGCAAAGTCGGATGCTGATTTGATCCCATTGGGTCGATTACAAAACTACATCGGCCCTCTTATTTCGAAGCGACGAACACCCAAAATCCAGAAGCAGTACGCAGAGATCGGAGGCGGTTCCCCTATCCGCCGCTGGTCGGAATATCAAAATGAAGAGATGTGCAAGATTCTTGATCGCATATCACCAGAAACCGCACCGCATAAACCTTACGTCGCATTCCGCTACGCCAACCCATTGACCGAAGAAACATACAACAAGATGCTGGCTGATGGGTTTGGAAACGGAAAGGGGGGCAGGGCCGTTGCTTTTACGCAGTATCCCCAATATTCATGCTCCACCACTGGAAGCAGCCTGAACGAGCTCTGGAAATGGCGCCAGAGGCTGGAAGGGAAAGCAGGGCCGGGGGCGATTCAATGGAGTGTCATTGACCGGTGGCCTGCCCATCCCGGCCTAGTCGAGGCATTTGCTAGTAACATCGAGAAGAAGTTGGCCGAGTATCCAGAAGAGCGACGGGACAAGGTTATTCTGCTGTTTTCGGCACACAGTTTGCCCATGACTGTAGTAAATAGGGGTTCGTGGCAGCTCCCCAAGTTCCGCGGAGGGTAATACTGACAATAATCTCAGGTGATCCCTATCCCGCCGAGGTCGCTGCTACAGTTTACGCCGTCATGCAGCGCTTGAAGTTTTCTAATCAGTACAGGTTATGCTGGCAGTCCCAGGTTGGACCTCAGCCATGGCTGGGACCTCAAACACAGAGTTCAGTAGAGGAGTACATCGCAAAAGGCCAAAAGGACCTTGTACTAATTCCTATCGCCTTTACCTCGGATCATATCGAGACACTATTTGAACTAGACAAGGAGGTGATTGGAGAGTCTGGCCACGAAGACACAGTGAAGCGGGTTGAAAGCCTAAACGGAAATCCCATCTTCATCGGGGCTCTTGCAGATCTTGCCAAGAGCCACTTAGAAAGCGGAGTGGCATGCTCATATCAGATGGGTCTCAGATGTCCCGGATGTAAGAGTGAGCGTTGCTCCGAGTCGAAGAAGTTTTTCGCCGAACAACAGAACGTAATCACCGCGCGGTGAAAAATGGATGAGCTCGGGCTCGCATTGTACAGTATGCAATCATGCTGTGTATCATTACATGTCATATAATAGTCACGTGGGATGAAGCGTACAAAAGGTTAGAGAAAACAACAATCCTGCCCTTCCTTTTATTATTCCAGGAAGATCCGAGTAATGAAAGTGGTTTTTTTTCTTCTTCTTTTTCAGCAAGAGGTTCAAAAAGAAAAAAGCATCCGATATATCCGAAAACCGGAAGTGTCAGTATTACCGACGGCCATTATGAGACCACCGGCCTGAACTTGATTGAGCTTGACCAGTCGGGGTTGAGAGAGCGGAATGTGAAATAGTATTGGATCCTCTACTTAGTTATGAAGAGACATGTCCTCCCCACGATACCACATCAGCGCGTCATCGATTTGATGTGTTGGCACCAGAACATTTTTATCAAGGGAACCCCTGATTCCGATACAGGCTGTTTGATAAGTTGAATCCCATCCATTCAAGCCAATTGACTGAGCGTGATACGATATGGGCCTACTTTGGTAAACCGGCAAAGTACCGACCATAAACTGATAAGTAATACAGTTGTGGGGATAAAACTATTAAATCCCCGAGGTTCCGAGAGGATGGAGGAGGGCTGCTTAGGACATCACTGTCGGGTCAGGTATCAAAATGGATTATCAATCAATAGACGGGGGAAGTGGAAAGGTACATACCTACCTATCTAGTGCCAGGTTAGGTGTAAGTTCAGGTTATTTTAAAAGCCGGGATGACAGGGGTAATAATTAATTGATTGGTCTTTCCAGTGTCTTGGTCTCTTCATTCTTGTCCGACATGAGGTAAGACTGACCAGTGCCAGCTAATACAACTACTTTTAGTAGCCTGAGTTACATAGACTCAGCTCGAAACTGTATGTACCTATGTACCTACCTTATGCTTATAATTCCTCAGCATTGCAGGGTGAGACGATAGATTATGTACGAAGTATGCACTAAAGAAACAAATGCGTCAGTTCCAAGGTCAGGGTCCAAGCTGCTGTTAATCGTCACCCATGCGCCCGCCCATCAATGATACATGGTCCACTAAGTATGTACGTACTCCGTATGCAACTCGATCTTGACCCACAATGATAATCCCTCCCCCCAAAGCCAAAGCCATGGAATTCCTGATAAACCCACCCAAAGCCCAAACCCACATCTTCTGACCTTTTGCATTGTTCTCATCCCATGTTTCGCATCTTATTTTAGGTAGTTTTAACATTTATATCCCCCGGCTCTTGCTAGTTTTCCCTCAACCTTTAACTTTCTTACCTACACGCTCAACTTAATCTTTTAAACTTGGGCTTGCATAGTGTTGGATGAAGGATGGAGACATACTACTACTTATTGTCTTGTCATATTCTAACAGCAATAACAACAACAACAACCAGATCTTTGGGTAGACCGGACCTCCGGTGATACTTCGTCCAGGAATAAAATAACACAGTCCTATCATCACGTAACCGATATTCATGAGCGACTCTCTTCTTCATGTCGTTAATCTGAAATTCTTAACCGGGCCTTCATCACTTATATCGATCGTGAATTACCACACTGCTTCACCCGATTGGAAATCGAAAAGAAACTGGTTGAAATCGTGCGAAAGTCGAAAATCAGGTCTCTCAGGTCTCCGCAACTCCACAATAGGCTAAGAATGACGAGCGAACCGCGGGCCGTCAAGGTGAGGGGTTCACCACCAACCGACATGGTAGATAACGAGGAGGACCCTCAAAACCAACCGACGGAGACGACTCCGTTGACCGGTGCAGGCGCCGGATCAGACGAAACTGGTAGCAGAAACGAAGAGCCAGGGGGAGAGGCTTCGGGAGGGTTTGAAGATTTTGAAGGCTTGCCATGGTGGAAACGACCAACTGTATACTGGCTGATACCACCGTATTTTCTATTTGCCCTCGCCTTCGGGGGTGTTATTGTGCCAAAACTAAACTTGTAGGTTCTTCTTGTGGTTCTTCACGTGGTTCTCATGGTTCTCACATTCACATATAACAACATCTAAATAGTCACGTGTAAGTGTTATAAGAAAACCATTGACTGATCAAAAAAAAACCCCCAATCTAGAATCGTCGACTTGATATGTCGGAAATATTTCACTGAGCGTCAGCTCCTCGATCCCACCTTCACCTTTCTCCCTGTTGTCCTGGGAGCCAACAACCCCCAATGTAACGTTCCGGGAGTTCAAAAGAACGTCGCCACCTTCACACTGGTTTTGAGCGCCCTGACCGGATCACTGAGCGCTATTACCGCACCAAAACTAGGTGCTCTATCTGACCGTTACGGCCGAAAAAGATTAATGGTCGTTGCTTCATGTGGTGGCTTAGTGAACGAGGTTATCACCATCCTCGCCGCCAAGTTCCCCGAGAAGATTGACTACCATTGGCTGATTCTCGGGGCTTTCTTTGACGGTATCACCGGCTCCTTCACTGCCGGGAGCGTGTTGGGTAACTCGTATGCAAGCGACTGCGCTTCTCCATCTAAACGCGGCGTTTTCATCGGGTACCTACATGCTTGCTTGTTCACGGGTCTCGCCTTTGGGCCGCTTCTAGCTGGGTACTTTGTTAAGTGGACGGGCTCTCTTCTGTCCATTTTCTATGTGGTCCTCGGTTGTCATGGCTTTGTTATACTGTTTTATTGGTTTATCATGCCAGAGTCATTGTCCAGGAAACATCAGACGATGGCACGCCGAAAACACCAGGCTGAGCAGGAAAGCATGGCATCGGCTCTTCCGGACTCGATATCCTGGGTTCTTGGGCCACGGCTCTCCCTCCTAGTGGTCGACAACATTGGCCCCTGGATACCAGCCATAATTGGTGCGAATCCATTCGCACCCTTGAAGATATTGTTCCCAAGCGGACGTCATAACGTAGCTTTGCGACGAAATCTGATCCTCCTTGCCATAGTTGACACCACCATGATGTCGGCAGCTATCGGCTCAGGGACTGTTATTGTTTTATACTCCGAGTATATCTTTAACTGGGGAACGTTTGAGGCTTCGCGCTTTGTATCCACCGTCAGCCTGGTGCGAGTCATAATTCTCCTCTGCCTTCTCCCGACAATCAACTATATTTTCCGCATTCGACCTCTCCGCCGCCAGAGAGAATTGAGCGGCAATTCCCAGGTTGCAGAAAAGAATTCGGGAGCTGACAATCTCGACGTGTGGCTTCTTCGAATTGCCATTTTAATTGATACTTCGGGTCTAGTAGGCTACATATTCGCCCGCAGAGAGGAGACATTTCTCCTATGCGGTATTGCTACGTCATTCGGTGGCCTGGCGGCTGCTACTGTCCAGAGCTCCGTCACCAAGCATGTCCCCGCCGAACGTGTCGGATCTCTACTTGGGGCAATGGGGCTGCTTCACGCCCTTGGCCGTGTGTTCGCGCCGGCGCTCTTCAACGGTATTTACGCCGGAACGGTTGAGACATTCCCTCAGGCCTTCTTCGTCGTCCTGGCTTCTTTATTCGGATGTGCAGTTTTTGCTACCTGGTTCATCCGACCGCATTGTAAGTCAATATTTTGTTGTTTCTACCTCGCTCAGGCAGACATTCTGACAATCACAGTGTGCATCCAAGATGATGGTTACGTACCAGTCCCAAGGGTTGATCAAGAGGATAACAGTGAAATAGATCCTCTAGCTAATGATGAGATCTCGAGTGAGAACCTCCCCAGAATTTAAACAGGACGGCTTGTGGCAATGAACAAGACGTTCACATTGATTCACAACATAAGCTAGGGGACTTCGCCTAGATTCCGGTTCTAATTACCAAGTACATATTTACAACTAGTTAATATCTAGACACGATGATCATCACCGATAAGAGCAGCATAGCGATATATTATCCTTTCTAAAGCCGTGTATATAGACAATATTCACTTATGAGTGATCATATTATAAATACTATATTCTCCAGCCATTCCACTTCCCTACCATCCTTATTTTCTGGTAACATGCCCAGTCAATTTCGATGCTTCAAATAACCTTTAGGGACGCATCTTACAATTCTGATTCTCATGAACCAATATTGTTCATATTTATTATCAAAGTTCAAGTATGTAAAATGAATAGTACGACTTAAAAGTCGCGAGAAATAAATAAAGGGATTCATTGAATCAAACCCCAGGATGACATGATCAAAACTAAACCTGTCAACTAAAAATAGCTGCGCGACATAAGCCGAATCCTTTGAGCCCTCAACCCCCCTTCCCCCCCTTTTCCGATTGCATTCTGATTTTCATTCCCGTTATGGTCATAGTCATCGTTGTGGATTTCGTTGCCATTTCCATTCCTGTCCTCGTTTCCGCTCTCGTTCTCGTTCTCGTCATATAGACCATCTGATTGGTTGGATTACGAACCCTACACCCCGTTGCCCCGTCATATCCAGTCCAACCACCCACGACATAATAAAGTATCTGAGTTTATACTAATACCTATCACCAAACACCTTCGATTCATCACCTCTTAGAAAATCTCCTTGACTCTCCAACTGACAGCTATTACTCGAGCACCCAGGAAGCAGCTCATGGCAATGATGTACGACAATGCTGCAAAGAGGATCAATGCCAGCCAGCCCTGCTCCGGTTCCGACCCTAGCCCCAGCAATGCGCCTCCAATGGGTACACTCGTGAGTGTGCCAAGACTGCCCAGCATCAATGCCGTCGAGTAGAACCTACCATAATCACGCGTGTCACACAGTTGCCCAATACAAACTGGATATAAGCCCAGGTTGCTGCCACTAGCAAAGCCGAAGGTGACGGCGAAGACAATAAGCAAGGCGCGCGAATCTTTCGCCGGCAGCCAGAAGACCAAGATAGAGATGGCGCACAGAGCATTCGTCACGACGATGACATTGAAGCGGCCGATCTTGTCGGCGAGAAAGCCAGGGAGACAACGCCCGAAGAACGAACCCGCGTTGAGGACAGCGAGTAGCGTATACGCATCACTCGCGTCCTGGCCGTGGGCCGCCGCGTAAGAGACGATGAAAGTCAGCGGGATGAAGATGCCCCACTCCATGAACCAGACGCCCGCGCAGCAGAGGCTGAACCTGAGATCGCGGAACAGCGACCAGTCGGGCATGATGGAGTCCCGCCGCCGCCCCGCCCTCGGCGTCGGCGGCAACCGCGCGCGCACCAGCAGGTTCGCGATCGCCGACAGGAACAGCAGGATGAACCCGATGATGCGCGTCGACCACGCGAACCCCAGCCGCGGCAGCATCGCCTGCAGGAACAAGGGGAACACGATCCCCCCGATGGACCCCGCCGTCGCGGCGATGCCGGTGGCGAGCCCGCGCCGCGCCCGGAAGAAGTGCGCGATCGCGCCGTAGGCCGGCACGTTGAGGAGGGCGCCGCCCATGCCGCCGAGCACGGAGTAGGTGAGGAGGATTTGGTAGTATTCTGTGCGCAGGAAGCATTATTATCAGTAAGAGAGCTCTTTTGCAGGAAAACATCCCCCCTCGAAAAAAGGGGGGGTGGGGGAGTAGGGGCAAACGAACCGGTGCACAAGCCGAGCAGCATCTGGCTCGCGACGACCAGCAGGCTGCCGACGGCGACGAGCGCGCGCGGGCCGTGGTGGTCGAACACGGGCCCGACCTGGATGCCGGCGAAGAAGACGATGAAGAGGTACGTGCTGAAGACCCAGCCGATGGTCGACGAGCTGTAGCCCGCCAGCTGGTGCGTCGTGAAGTACGACTCGAACACCGCCGCGCTGTTGATGATCCCGTACACGGAGAACATGGCGCAGAAAGAGCCGAGCACTACGAGCCACGCGGCGACGCCGCCCTCGGGGAAGTCGGCCGACTCATCGTCGTCGTCGTCGTTGTTGGAGTCGGAGCTGGAGTCCGTGGCTAGGGGTTCCTCTCCCGCGGGGGGAGGATGGCTCACGATCACGCTTTTGGCTTCATGGCTAGGAGGGAGAGGAGGGGGGGCAGGATGGGGGGAGGGGGTTGGGCCCTTTTCGTTAAGTTGCACCGGCGTGGACGTTGAGCCCACCGCCGGGACAGTTTGATTTACGAGGCAGCTGTCATCTGCATTCTGAGGGGCGAGGGTCATGGAAGTTAGGTTATTCTGTCCTAACCTCTTCCTTCTAAGACCCTCTCACGATTGGAGAAAGAAAACCCCAGTTGCGAAAATAAAGTAGAAATAAGAATTGAGATCTAGAGTAATCAATTGCGGTTTGGAAACATAGCACCTTTTTTTGGGGTTTTATCTCTCCTCCTCACGACTTAACCTATCCTCTACGACCGCTTCTGCGTAGGTATGTGGTGGTTGAGGTTATTCATGGAAGAGGAAAAGGAAAGAAAAAGAAGAAAGTTAAGATAAATAAATAAAAAAGAATTTATCCGCCCCCATGTCGTTTTTTAGTTTAGAAATCGTGGGGATGTATGTAGACGGGTTTATTATAGTCGCTCGACTAGACTAACGAACTAGAATGCTACACCACTTACCTACCTAGTTAGGCAATTCACCGACTACCCAGTATAACGGAGGGGACCGACGACCGCTTGCGTTCCTCCCAAAGCGCCGTCTACAACTATACTACATGCGCTAACAATATATTCTCTTTCTTTTTTTTTTCTCTTCTCATCTCTTTTCCGCGGCGGAACAATGGCCAGAATCTTCTAGTTTACAAAAAGTTCCCGCTCTTGTTTTTTTTTCTTTACCGCCTCTTTTCTTTGTCTGTGTGTTTTGTCCAAATTGGTCAGCCTTCGAAGAATCGTGTTGTCGGTGAAATGTGTAAATCGTCATCGTGATTCCAGAGCGGATCTCCGGCAACTTATTACATAACAGTTTCGTGGTCTTCCGTGATCCCCTTCGCCTCCCCACCGCGGGACAATAATCCCTGTCAACCTCGTCTTCTTACACTATGGATTTGTAGGTAAGCAATTCTGTGGGAATCGATAGGCGATGCAATTAGATATGCCATAAAACGTATTATAGCTAAGTTAGTATGTAGTTGTTAGAGATATCGGCCTATTGTCTAAAGCTTTTATTATTAGCGTGAAAGTCTCGATACTATGTAACGGCGAGCGGCATAGTCAAGACTCAAGCCCTCCAAAGGGACTCAAGATGCTAATTAGGGACTTGTCAATACCTACTAAAAAGAATATCATGGGGATTATTAGGAGAAATAATTCAGGTTAACTAGGTAGGTTGTCGAATCCAAGGGAAGGTGATATGATTTCATATCTAAGTCCTGCGGAAAGTCTCTCGGTATAAAAGATTGAAGGAGTCACTTGGAATATAGTAAAGTTATGAAGTCATTACAAAGTAGGCCGTATTAGTTCTCAACTTAACTAGAATGTCTATTCTAAACTACCGCAAGGTTATATGTCTTAAAAAAGAAGAAATCCAGGTGACTGTTGTTTCAACCTATTGATTAAAAGAACCCGTTATTTGCTTCTATCCGGTTGTAATAAAACATGAACAAAGTGTCACGGACCACCTCGTCAGTTATGTGACATCGGCGGTATGGACCCACTAGCCGCCGTCAGGGAAGCTCGGCAGGCGCGGCCGGGCTTAGCGAGGCTCGGTCGGCGCGGCCCCTTTTCTATACATACACTTATTATTTCCTTTGTAGCTAGAATAGTCAGTAATCAATCTAAGCATACTCTGTATGGGACTATCTTTACGACTGTGCCTTTTATACCATTGATACATAAACTCGACCTACCGTCGTAACATAAAGCACCAACAAAGTCATTTTGAGCTGATATCACGTTTTCCTATTCTATAATTTTATTAACAGCTTAGACCGGTCGGAGAAGTTTTTTATTTGGATTATATGATATTGGAACTCTTAATTTTGAACTGCCTAGTTGAAGCAGGACTGACCTGTAACCTGTTCGTAACACCAAGTTCAAAAATTCATGTTTGTCATTGTAAGAAGTTCAGAAGTACCAACTAGGACCTAGTACCTCAATCTCATAACTTTTTAGTAACATGTGAGATCATACCAGGTTGTTTTCTATCCTTGCTTGACATTAAATATAGATGTGTTAACTTTTGTCTTAACTTAATCCCAACAAGGAACTCAGTATCGATACCCCCCCCTCCCCCCTCTAAGAACGAGAATAAAAAATAAGATCAAAACATTTAAGCATATAGTCAACTCTCTTAAATTCTTCTAAAAGACAATATATACTCCTGTCAGATGGTTACCAGATAGCGAGAACTGGCACCGGGGAGAACCAGAACGGAACTGTACTTCTGCCCCCAATAAATGTTTCGTATTAAATTTTCATAAGACCCTTTTTAGTTGACCTATATATATCCGTATATCTGTTAATAGATGTTATACAGTTAGTCTGTTCAAAGGCACATCCTTGGTCGAAATCTGTTTGTCGATAACTGGGCTTGTTACATTAGGATGACTCACTAGGCCTTAATATTTAGTCCTTTTTTGAGTTTCTCTCCCTCTCTCTTATACACACAACACACACACACGCATATATCACAATACAGACCATTGTGCCTAGTGCCAAGGGGGATGACATATATACTGTGGGGTTGGATAAATAATGTGGTGGATGATCTACCACTCGGGCGACATACATTTTACTATTCTCTGTCCCCTTCTCCTTTTTTTCCGGTCAAGAGGTACCACGTACTACGTATCTACGACGGTTGCGGTTTTCAGAGTGTTGTTCACAAGGCCAAGGTTGAGGAAGGAGTTTTAGATGATATACTAGGAATCCAGTATTCTTGAAAAGGATACGCAACGGAATGGGGAAAATAGGAGTGGTATTGTCTGTGTATGCGAGTTGGGTGGAGGGAAGGATCATCCTAAATTTCAGTCATAATGTATTGTATCCTGTGGATTCCAGCAATGCTAGAAAAATTTTGGTATAAATCTCGCGGAGGTGCGAGGTACATATTTCAAAGATTTTATCAATACCTTAAAGAATGCCCCCTATCACAAAGTTGAATAATTTGGTGTTACCGGCTGGCCTAGGGTATCGCATGATCAAGTAGTTTAGCCAACCATAGGAAAATCCTGGGTTACCATTTTCCTTTCTTTCTTTCCTTTGTGTTTTTTCTTCGATAAAGGGGAGTGTCATGGTTGATGTGGCTTTCCTCGCCTCTCGCCCTCGCTCCTTTCCAACTCCAATGTTATTCTGCTTCTAATAGATATTTCTTGTCTCCAGGGACGTCACTGGTGATTCCTTATTCACAACGATCCACAATGATAAAGTGAAAATGCTTCGTTAACACTTATTAGAACAATGCTACCTCTGCTGCACTACTTCCTCTGTAGCTATTGCGAACTGTCGTTCTAAAACCCAGACCTTATATCCTATTACCCCTTCAGCTCCGCCGCTCATGTACAAGGCGCCCACGCACCCAAACCTTCTTGGTATTCCGGTCGTCACCGTTGAATAGCCACTTCGCGACGAGGTCCTCCCAGGTTTCCCAGCCAAAGATTTCCACATTACCCCCATCATCCGTGTAGTCGTCGACGGCCTCTTCGCTTACCATATCCAACCCGATAAGCTGTGCGTCCCAGTCCATGCCGACCTCGAAGCTACCGACCTTGCTGCTTAGCCCTACAACCTCGGCCCCTCCCCGCGTGGCGAGATATAGCACCTCCTCGACGCTCAGCTTCGACTTTTCCTTCTCTGACTGTGAGCACCCGTCCGCTTGCTTGTTAGGCATAGCCAGGTGGTTCGACACCAAGCACGCCAACCTCGCCGCCTCCAGCACGCTCGGACTATACCCCCCGCTCATATCCGTTCCCAGTCCGACATCGATGCCCTTCTCTAACAACCAGCGCACCCTAGCCTCGCCGCTAGTGATAGCCGAGTTGCTGCACGGGCAATGCGCCACCTTGGCCTTGCGCCGGGCCACGAGGTCGGCCTCCTCGTCGCTGAGGTGGATGGCGTGGGCGAGGATGGTGCGGTCGCCGAGCAGGCCCGCCTGCTCGTACACGCCGGTGTAGTGGGGGCTGTCGGGGAACAGCTCGCGCACGAGGGCGATCTCGCTCACGTTCTCGGACACGTGGGTCTGCACCGGCAGGCGCGTCTCGGCGGCCAGGTCGCCGAGCCGCCGCAGCATGTCGGCGCTGCAGGCCGGCGCGAACCGCGGCGTGATGATGGGGCTCACCAGCTCAAAGTCCCGGTCGATGCTCCGGATGTGCGCGATGTTGGCCCGCGTGGCGGCGAGCCCCTGCTCGGCCGACTCGTCCAGGTAGTAGTCCGGCCCCAGCTGGTCCATGCACACGCGGCCGATGAAGGCACGCTGGCCCATGGATAGACACAGGTCCGCTAGGAGGTTGGTGGACTCCACGTGGATGGTCGCGAAGTAGGTCGCCGTGGTGGTACCGTGGGCCAGGGTCCGGCGGACACACCGCGTGTATACCTTCCGGGCTTTGGAGAGTGAGGCCATGGACGCCTCCATGGGGAAGGTATACGTGTTGAGCCAGTCCAGCAACGTGGATTTCCCAAATATTCCTACATTTGGATACTGGGGCGCATGGAGATGTGTGTCTGGATCCGAATCCCATGAGCAAAAAGTGAAACTGGGGTACTGGAGAACTGGGGATAGGGACTGGGGCTGGGGCTGGGGCTGGGAGAATCTGAGGATCTCAAATCTACTCACCGATGAAACCGGGGAAGAAAAACTGGCCCTCCTTTGCGGCGGTAACGATGACATCGTGCGTTGTCCAGCCAAGCTTTGGATACAGACTCGCCTCTGCTTTACTCTGGTCGCACTCGGGCTCAATAGCCACGATTTTGCCGGTTGTATTTACACATATGGCGGTATCGTGCAAGTATTGCAGCTCATCAAGCCTCTTGCTGTGAATGAAAGTGCCGAGAAATAAGTGGTTCTTCTCGTTATTAGGGAGAGTCATGATGATGAGTGAGAGAGATCCGCTTCTAGTTTTCTTTTACCCCTGGCTCGATTTCCTTAGGCCCCCAGACCAAAACAGAAAAGAAGAAAAGAAGAAGTAAACCCAAAACACCGTAGTTGCAGATAAATCGTATGCTTGGTATTAAATGAGCGAGTTATTGAACGGACAAGTAACCAATTCACAGAAATAGAAACATGTGAATGGTAACTGTTAAACCGGAGAGAAAAATATCCCTAGCTGCGCAACCAATTGTGTGTCGTGTGTCGTGTGTCCTTCCCTCACAACGCCCTTCCCGAGGGTTTCCTTTATCCTTTAGTCCGACCGCCTAGACCCTGCTGCATTCATACCAATGGCTCGACGTGGGGGGGTTTTGAGGTATAAAACACGGAAATATTTGGATTAGACAACAAGAGAATTAAGTAGTAGAGTCTCGGGAAAAAAGGGAGAGGAACATGGAAAGTAGGTGGGATATAAGTAGTGTAAGTGTTAGTATTTATGTACCTATGTAACTTATAAGTCATGTGTTGTTAATTAAGTATCAATATGTAGGTAAGGTTAGGTTATTTTTATTCAATAGACACAGATAGGGTGGGAGACGGTTTGGTTCCTGCGTCAGCGATAGGGGATACCTAGGGGGGCAATAAGTATATGTAAGGTATGTACTTAACTTAAGAGCTAAGGGGGTCTGTCTATGGGGTACGGGCTTGACTACACTGCTTATCCGGTTCCACAGCGTTGGTGTTGTCTACATTAGGCCGGCCAGCGCCGGTACCCGTAAAGGGCCTTTGCGTGCTAGCCCCCCCCCCCCTTCTCACACTTACAACCCCCCCTGTCTCCCCCAATGAAACTGGTCTAGTCTAGGCTCTAAGCACAAGTATGCAGTTTGTAATTGGCGCTAGGAGAGATATCGTAGATATAGATATCAGATATTGACTCGGAGCTTTTCCCATACGTTACCCAACAGCTTGTCATTATTAATGAATTAAACCTAGCTACGTGCTTAAACATGTCTGTCGTGTAGCCTCCGGACAATTTATTTCTCTACTGTTTCTTTTTTCCTCCTTTCTTTCGTGACATCAGCGCACCCGGTATCTATCTTCTTACAATTTTTGTTCCACAACAACATACCGACTATTCCGCACAGACGTGCTTGGTCTAACCCACAGTAGTGGATTGACGATTAGGTTGCCTACATCTATAACTTAGGTATATAGGGTTTTAAGGAATGTTTGTTGAGCTCTACACTAGCAAATAATTCGGCTGTTGGAAATAAGATAGCAACAAGATGGAAACGAAACCGCTCCATCTCCTTCTCTTTACACTCAACTTTCTAGAATGATTCTCTTCGAAATCCATATACCTAGGTGCTGGTTCAGAACCTATTCGTCTAAAAAATCAAACAAGGCCGAGTTATTAGTGCCGGATAAGCTTCGATATACACAAGACATGCATCCTATACCTCTTATCAATGGCCGGGACATTGATATTAGTGTGGACAAAGAGCTCTGTCGTTTACTAGATAACCATTACCATTATAAGCGATTTGTGCATATATGCAATTGTCTAGACAAAGGGGAGAACGATATATAACAAGATGTAGATGTAAAACATTATGCTGTGTCATTGGTGTTGTCAACTAGTCTGACCGGGCCCTTTTATCGCGTACATGTATAACATGTTATGTAATGCATATATACCTATGTATGTGTGTGTGTGTGTGCAAAGGTAGTTATCTTAAACATAATTAATTACGTCAATAGATTGCTTGGAATGATACAAGACGGGAACATCTATCGTATAGATTACTCTTAAAAGGTTTCTGATCTTACTGGTTTGCCTAATTTTGTAGACGGGTTGTTGTAGAGCAATAGAGGTTCAACAATCTGACTAATGGAACTGATGTTTTCGGCAAACTATTGGCTTCATGGACAATTTTCTACTTTCTAGAATTCTTTCTTATTCGTTTGTTAGCATCCCGGCTCAAGGTTATACACATGATGCGCAAAGAGCTAAAGTGCATCAGCTATTAGTGACTATAATCCCAATCCTTGCAGGTAAGGCTTTAAGTTACCAGGTAGGGGGGAGATACACAGTTGCGATTTAGCAACCAATACATATATTGTTTAAAGTCATCTCATATGGTACATATGTACTTGGGTTGTAGAATATAAAACTGTCAAGACTGAAAACAACTTATCAAACTCGTTCGAATTCTCATTCATACGACCTATATATGGACTCAGTAAGTTGTTGTGGAGTACGGAGTATTATTTTATTCGTGTAAGCACTTGAGCCTAGGTAGGGATGTACCTACGTACAGACACTGCCTAATGAATCCCTGCATCCCCGCGCGCAATAGCTTATAAATAAATCCGTCTAGAATCGCTCTACGGAGTACTGCGGTGTATAATATCTAATACTGACTTGTCGGGAATAACTTCGCACTTATAATACTCTACTTATAGCCGCTACCTAGTATATATATCGCGATAGTTATACTTAAAAATACCTAAAGCGATAGTTCTAGTCGTTGTTGATTGATCGATTTAATTTCTCTTTAATATATTTCGCATATTATTCCTCAATTGCCCTTTGAAAAAAACCGCATTCCAAAAGTTGCTTCTAGAATACCAACACCAATGCCTCTCCACATAGCAAACCTCGGCTCATCGTTCTCATCCGGTCCAGGCATACCGCCTGTAGCTGATCCAGCAGCGAGCCGGTCCGGAGCCAATTTCGCAAGTCTGTCTGCTAAGCGTATAGGCTGCCGGCTCACCGATCTTTCCGTTGCCGGTTCTACTCTGTTGAACCTGCTGAGCGAGCCCCAGTACGCGGGTGGCAAAGTCTTTGCCCCCCAGGTTGACGACCTGCCTGCAGATGCAGACGTGGTGCTCGTGCTCAGTGGAGGCAACGATATCGGCTACATTGGGGGTCTCTTTGCCGACACGCTGAACTCCTGGTTCTGGGGCCTTGGAAGCGCCCTGACCAGCGTCCTTGCTTACACCCAGGGCAGCAAGTGGACCTGGGGTTTGGACACCGTCGAACTTGCGGAGCGCTACGGCAAAGCTCTAGACGCTATTCATACGAAAGCACCCAACGCGCAAGTCATCGTTGTCGAGTACTTCACTATGCTGGGCCCCGACACTGTGCCTGGAAAGAGCGTGCCTTTCAATGCTGACAGGATAGAGTACCATAAGGGCGTTGCAGCGCGATTGCTCGATGCGACGCATAAGGCTGTAGAGGAAAGATCGTCCTGGTGCACGAAGATTGGTCTGGCAGCGGCCAGTGAATCTCACGCTCTAGGCTCGCCCGATCCGTGGGTTTGGGGCTTCAATTTTAGTTTCTTCCGCGCCGGCGCGGCGTACCATCCCAATGCAGAGGGCATGAAGGGCGCTGCAGAGCTGGTACACCAAAAACTTATAGAACTAGGAATAATCAAGAGCGATAGTTAATTCCCTTTTTTAGATATCGTTTGGAGAGGTAAAATCACCAGGTTGGTGCCTTATATTTGATATACATATACATTTAGATCTAGGGTAGATTGAACGACACGTCTGTTTTGGAAATTTGTGTTATGATTCATGAACCGCTAGAGCAATGAATCATGGCTATGCTTTCGATTCAAATTACAACTACAGTATTTTCCTGTGAGTTCTTGGTATAAGCACCGCCTATCATAGAATTAGAAGCTTAAAAGTTCGGTTTATAACTTTGCGCGTGTAATAATGCGATAGGATTGATTGTGTGAACTTTGAATCATAATATATGTTTCGTATAGTATATCATTAGGTACATGAAAGTATGTGTATCAGAGAGAGTAGAGATAGTATTTCCCGGTAAAAGTAGTGGTATCTAAGTTATTTGTAGTCATTATAACTCGTATAACAACATGATTACATAAGTTTCTGTCTATCTAGGTAGTCAGTTGTGAACCGCCCTGTTCGTTCTGTATGAGATTTCCCCCTTCCATGTACCCAGTACTCTGTCATTCTTGATAACGTCGTTCTTATCCGCATAGCTATCTCCTCAACTAGAATTAGTAAAACTGAAACCAACCTAATGACTTTCGCTCGCAGTTAGTGACCTGGACATTGGAGAGTTTGTTGTTATCTTGTCTTCACTGTTTACACTAAGTTACCTCACTTGTATACCCTCCCAACATTATTTAGAGCTTTAAGCAGCGTAATAAAATAATAGAGTGAGGACGAGACCTGTTGTTATTATCTAATTTCCGCTTTTTCGCGAAACTAAATTGCCATTGAGACCTAGGCAAGGAATTAGATAATTGTAATGTTTTTGTATAGAAACTAGAGCCACAAACGCCTAGGATGTTGCTGCTCATGAACCTAGGAGGCATCTAGGTTTTGGTACACTTCTGTGTTGATGACAAGTCGCATAATTTATATAGCTACTTTGAAAACTCTCCAGGTTAACAATCTTTTGTCAAGTCACACGTATCTCAACTTACTATCATGTTGCATGGCAATTAGAAACTTAGAGGGTTACGCATACACACTATGTAGTACCAACTCAGTGGTCTATAAGAGGTAGACATGTTAACTATCAATATAAAACCGCACGACTATAGAAGTATTAGCTAATGTAACACAAGAAGTCGTTGAGCACTCTATCTGATTGGCTCGCGTTTTCATTTCCCCTAAAAGGGTTGATAGTCTGATCTGCCGTGGTGGGGCCAATGCGAACGACAAGTTTACCAAGGTAATAAGTAGATCGCGGCTCTTCAGGTTGGCCATATCATCTGTGTTCTAATAAATGTTATTCTTTCCATAAGACCATCGCCTAACCATGATTTATTTCAAACTTGCCGGACTCACGCTCTCATCATTCGACTCTATTGTTAGCCTACCTAACCTGCCTCTTACACAACCTTGCGCGAACATCTTATGGTGTGTACGAAAATCAGCAACCATACAGATAAGCCAAGTGATTGGCCATGAATATATTATCTTACTGTAGCTTATCTCAAAGTTACAACCCAATGATCTCAACGGCTAGATTATAACGCGAATTTTGTATCGTTCAACCATATATCGATAATGAAAGCGATAGACCCTGAAGATAACCGGAATCCATTAGAGCAACCGGCGAAGATACATGCTCAGTACTACCGAGTTATCTTTCTAACATACGGATTATAAGCAGGACGTGTAAGTAGTTAGCAGTTCAACTTTGGTATTTTCTAAATCAAACCCTCGGATATCCCAAGTGGCCTAAGGGAGTCTAAGTTAGTTCTCCGTAATCTTATTTTTACGCAATTTCTTTACCATCTTTTCTTTATTGTGTACTATATTCTCGTTATAGAATTTACATATGAATATCTTCACTAATTGGGGAAAAATACTTCTTAGTACAGTCTGCAATGACCTGTTTATACAGTTACCGTGGTTGACCTGGGATAATCCTCGCCCCGTATCCATTTGAATGATGTTTCATTAGATTCGAGTTGGTTTTACTTGCGCGAGCAGACACCAGGCATCCCCTTCTTTCACTCTGCGTCATAGATGAACCTTCCGGAATCTCACCATAGTTATCCTAATTGTGGTGGTATTTCTTCATATGAGCTTCATCGGCAGGTCCGGTCGGCTAATCGACAGTGCGTAATGCGTACAGATAACTGGCGTATAGCATCATCATTTTCCGGTTGATTCAACCGCAGTGCGATGGAAACACATTAGTCCATGCACACCTTTACGGATGATACGGGGATATTTTATTGCGAGAAAGATAATCCTTTGCGACGACTCTTGGCTCATATTACGGGCAGCCCCTTTTGTCGATAAGGATGAACTTGTAGAGGCAACTAGCACCGCTAGAGTGCCCTTCCAGCCAACTCTTCTAGCCGACCCTCCTCCCCTTTAGTGGATTGACGTTTTGTCACCATACTCTATCCTAGGATCGAGTGTGATTCTCTGGGGACCAGACAGCTACAGGGGCATTTTCAATGAGCCTATCACTTGATGGCGTTTATTGAGGCCCGGGACATTTTCAAAGGCGCTATTGATTCCGCATTATAGGATTAAACCATGGATAAGGGCTTCCGTTGAGATGCTTTGCAGTGAGGCTTGTGCGGTCCCTCAATCGTTGTTGCAGCCGTGAACTGCAATCTCTCGAGAATGCGAAAAGGGGCTTCATCCTGCATCGAGGCCTATGGTTTGAGTTTCCTCTTCGCGATCGTGTTGAGAAACCTCGATCTGAGACGTTACGAATCCTTCTTCATCTTAGCCTGATACGGGATCTCAACTCCTAGCATCGAACGGTGTCATGCAAGCCACGTAAGTCTTTCAATCTCAACTCATCTTTCGATATTTCCTTGGCCAAGGGGGGCATTGCAAGCATTTTCTGTTTCTCTATTTTCTCTCCATGATAGCGGTCCTCATTACGTCGGCCTAGAAGGATATGCCTTATTAATATCTGTTTCCCAGAATTGTCCCAAGTCTGGTAACACTGTGTATTATACCTCAGGATTTTGTGATTTGTGTTCAAGTCCTCCAGTAAGGGGACTTTGTTGACTTTAGCCGGAAAGCAGGACGGTCCATGAACATCGAGGCGAGGGGCCATCGGTCAGTACATCGGCCAACTAAAACATTCTTGCCACGGTACACATGAATACATATTTCTTGCTATTGTGCCTGAAAATGCTAGACTGAGCTCATTCCCCTCCCTGAAGGTGTCACACCGGTGACAGACCCGTTGCAGGTAATATGATCGTCTGCTGTTCAGAGAGCATTCACACCACAATGAACTCTTCCTCTACTGCGCCAGCCCAGATTCTGGGTTGGGGAAGGCTACTCACATAGTGCAGGTACCTTGAATAGCCGCTTGCATTTTCCTCGACAGTTCATAGGCCGTCCGGTATTTGATACCTGGTCTCGATGCAAGTTTGATTAAATTGAAACGTTGCCAAGTCGGCATATCGATATAGACAATATATATCCCCGTGATCTGCTTTCCACCCGCTCTCAAAGAGTATATGATGATATTGTCATCCTCGCCCTAGCTGTCGCATAGGCTCCGATAGCCCATCTCAGTTGCTTAATAGGACTAGCACAACAAGAAGATCCTGATCTTCCCGTTTAAGATGGAGCGTGATGTTAACCCCATAAAATAGGAGGACACTATCGCGCCATTGACAGTGTTAGGAAGCTGGTTCGAAATATCTTAGTTCGATGACGCTTAACCAACCTCTTATAATGGTGAAAATGAAACCACATCGTCTTGGCATTTTCTAGTGAAGATGTAAATGCTTTCTGGGGGCAACAAGCTTAAGTCTCTTCTGAGTGGCTCACCACGTGGGGGTCTGTCTTTAAGCGAAGACGTAAATTCATTTGGCTTCTCCGCATAGCGTCGTATATGCAAGTAGTATCTAGATAGGGGCAGAGCCAGCATGTCGCAGTAAGCAATGCCGACCTTGAGAACTAGGCCAATTATTTCTGACTCCTCTGTGTGGCAAATCTAAGTTTTTGGGCATCTCGTTACCCATAGGGTTGCGAATGAGTGTAGCAACTCGGTAGAGGTGTTCCGGTTGGGCAGGTAACCGGCGCTCATATCTCCAGGTGCGATGTGACCGGCATTTATCTCATTATCCTACTATAATGACCCTTGAGTTTGACGTATGTGGCTTTGGTTTTGGAGAGAGTATGGAGGACGGTCCGAGGCGCGAGGAATAAAGAGGGTAACTCAATTCCGAAACGGGCCTAAAAAGGCACACATATCTTCTACACTCGGCTTTGTACGTCGGTCCGGTACTACAGGAATGGTGGTTTTGGGACTGTATGAGTTTCTTATAGTATAACATACTTTATGGAAGCTTTTTCATGGATATAAATGGTGATATATCGTAACTCCGAGTCAAAGCACGAGCTAGATGAGCTCTGCGTTATACTCTCGTTGTGGAATAGATTGGGGCAAGACAGTAATCGTTTCTGGCCATGCTCAGTGATTTACTGACTTCAGCCACATTTGGACGTGACGCTGACAGATTATTCTGCCCTTTCGTGGTTTTGACCTTCTTAATAGATGAATTACTGTTACCACGGACTGGGATAGACGATTCTGCTTAACTGAGTGGTCGGATTACACTAGGTCTGGGGGCCACACACAATCCATAGCCAAACAATATCGTAATACCAGCGTATGGTAATGATCGGTAAATATTCAAAGTTACTATTGCCACCCTCCGACGGTCGGGTGTGGGATATGACATGCAGCATGGAGGGAAAGTGGTTGGTAGTAGATGTCGCGAAGGCTTCGAGAAGTTCAAGGTGCATTAGCTCTGTGGGCGTTCCGCAACACGAAAGATAAGTGTCGGGGGTTTTCTGCCGTGTAAGAGCCTATAAGGTGGAGGGAGGACACAGACATACACACCAGACGTCTGTGAGGTATGATATACCTATATACTAGCATAGGGAGGTTACAGTGCAGTATAACCTTACTTTCAGATGTACCGAACTAGCCATAGGTTCGGATCGCCGGTCTCATCTAGCTTAGAGCTTAGAATGCTTGATAAGATCTGGGCAACGGATCTTTGGCAGGATATGGTCAAGCAGCAACTATAGTCTAGTCATATTATCCATCAGTACTGTTGCATCCGAATTAGCCAAGACAGGCGTAAATCTTGTTTGGGGGAACGGCGGGCTTTGGTGGGGGAGCTGCGTTTCGCGCACCAGGTCTCCAACCACTTATAGTCCAGAAGAGATGAGCGAGATAACCTCAGATAGGAAGTTCACGTACTGAAGTGTATGTGCCAAGCAACAACGTCTGTTACCAGTTACCACAACTGGCCTCTGCACCATGATAAGGTCCCTTAGTTTCTGCAAGTTTCCGGTTAGAATAGTTGAGTATCTTGATAACTTGATTCTCCCTGTTTTTGTATTGGGCGACTGTTACCCAGCTTGTTGAGAAACGATAAGGGGCAGCTTAGCAGAGAGGAAGCTTAGTTCATTAACTTGGAGCATTATCCGTTACGTGCCAAGCAGTCAGGATTAAGGTAGCTTGCTAGGGTCTTTGGATCTCTCTGTTCACGGATGGATCTCCGGCCTAGAATAAGTGATCGGCGTTGTGAGCTGCAGTAGCCCCGGATATCATACAAGGGTTGTTTTCATAATTTCGCTGTTATAGAATTCCAAATTGCATTCTAGCTCAGAACTAGGTTGATTCCTACCCGAAATCGACCGTTGTCTAGCGTCTGCGCCCACGATTCCCCAACCCTAAGCTTCGATGCCATGAGGTCGCTACCATTTCTCTCCCGTCAGGCTAATACCCAGAGCAGCAACGCCAATTCTAGGTCCAAGCCTCGGCCACATAGACGAAAGCTTCAGCCTTCTACTAAAGTCCCCCATAGAAATCAGGTTCGTGGTACTAGAAGCTTGTTCTGCGGGTTATCATACTACTCTGGGGGAGATCAGTCCTCAAAAGTGACATATCACCGGCCCTAGGGATAATAAGGCTTAGGACCCTTGGATAGATACTGGGGAATACGACAAACTGACAGATGCAAGTCGACACATACACACTGATACATAATTATCACCGGACTAGCACTAAATCAGAGTAAACAGTAAGATGGTAGGCAATTACTGAGTGGGATCAAATTCATTTGTTGGCCTCCGTTTATCGGCGACGGGGTATATTGTAAAAGGGTATGTCTGGTTTCTAACTGGGAATAGCTACATAGCCAAAGCCGCATCATACACGTCAGGAAACATACAGTTAACACCGGCTCAAGATGAGCCTCCCATCTTAGAGAGAACGCCGGGTTATTCCCGAGCTTTCCCCCTGTGAGATGAAATCTAGTCAATTATCTCCAACCTCCGCACCGTGTTTAAGGAGAAGTGCCACTATCTCTGTGTGTCCGCTTATAATGGCACGCTGAAGAGGGGTGTATCCAGCACTGTCGCGCACGTTGACCGAAACCTGGCATTGTCGTAGAAGAATCCGTAGAGTGTCTATGTGACCACCCGCCACGGCGAGGTGAAGTATGGGTGCATTGGCATCAGGAAGCGAACGTGGTGCCGCACTGAGGAGGTTGTTGGGACTTAGGTCCGGGTTTGAGAGTGCACGCTGGCTTTTAGACTTGGTCTTTGAGGATGCTGATTTCCATGAAGTTGGACTCTCAGTGTTTGGTGGCGATGGGTACTGAAATTCTTCGGGGTGGGTTGGGAGGCCAAATGTTGGCTGGAACTGCCCCTGGGTTTCCGAATCGATGGGTATAGCGTTTGACACTGCTTGCAGTTCCATCCCGGAACCTTGAGTATTTCCCCAAGAGGAACACGACCTATGACCCGCAGCTTTTGCAACATCGGGGGTACTGATACTTCGTGATAAGTGAGGTCGGGTATCTCTGGCGTATGTTGTTGATAGTTTGGATAAAGATGCAGTAGGTGATTTGAATGTGCCCTGTGTTGGACTATAAAAGTTGCAAGGATATGTTGGAGACATCATTTTCGATTCATCAAAAGGAATCGTCGTGTCAGATTCAACTGGTGCCATTGAACCGACAAGAGAGCTATCTGATCCTGATGAATCGGGCCAGCCTGTATAATAGCTTGCTGTCCATTGTGTATCCTCAATAATCGGGGATGAGAGTTCAAAGTTTTGGGGCGACAGCGCTCTGGGCGTTCCGTTCTCTGGGGAAGGCGTTGATGGGCTAGTCTGCCTGCTGATAGCACCATCTGGCCCTTCTTGTAGTCGTTTTATCTGATCTCTAAGCTTCTCGACTTCGTTTTTTTGGTCCCTCATCTTACGCCCTACCGAAGTATTGGTATATGAAAAAATATGGCAGGGTAGTCCAATCCACTTACGATATGCTCTTTGAGCTAATCGGTTCTGTATCCTTCTCCGTTCTATAGGGTCCGACATGTTACTGAGGTCTTCATCAGGCTTCATCATGTTGGCATATAGAGTATTGCGTAGCCTCTCTGGCCGCCCTGGTGTAGGCGTACTTGAATCGGTCATGACAGCCATTGTGTATGTAGGTTGTGTTCGAGGCGTTTTTAGTGTAGGCATGAATTTTATATAGAGGGTGATTGTTCATAGTCTACGCTTCTGTCAAGGAACCCAGAAGTCGGAGGGTCTGGCGACTCCCTGGAGATAAATACTAGGACCTGACATAATATAGATACAGTACCTAGTATACACTTCATTGCGCCACATTTAAGTCAAATTGCAGGTTCCTGCAGGTAGGCAGGAAAAGGGTTACAGGGGGCAGAGACAATGATAGCTGTTCATGTCGCCAAGGATATGCATGGGACCCAACTCGGCTCCGAGACCCTGAACCACTAAGTGGTGACGAGTGAGGCGTAGGAGGGGGGAGAGGCTCCCATGCTATGCGTGGACGGAGACCAGGGTCAGGATAACCAATGGGTACAAAGCACGACTGACGGAAATACTACTTTTCCTAGGCCTTCAATAATAGACTTCGTTCTCGCAGATCTCAGTGTTTATCATGTTGTCACTGTTGCCCCTGTTGGCTGTGTACCATCCAGCGTTGACGGGATTTATGCATATACTCCTTGGGACCTAGTAGTGATAAAAAGTTCACTATTGATATTTAAGAGCTGGTCTACGTATTCTAATGTTGCGTAGTAAGAGCCATTATGGGTGGTCGATGAAAGGGAGGCCGGGGATACAAGCTTCTCGGGCAGGCTGGCGTCAAAATACTTTTCCCATCCACAAGTCTCTTAAACAACCCACTTCCTTGATTATATTAGCAAAACAATAACAAATATATAACGAAAAAAACTCAAAATATAAACATTAAGCAATAAAAGCTATTTTTATTTCTGGTTATAATTTCTCTTTATTTATTTATTTAAAATTAACCATTTTATGGCTAGTAAAAGGGGGTAGTGTTGTTTATGGTAAATGGGAACAGGTGAGAAAAGTATTTTGACGCCCGCCTGTCGGGTTTCGTGATCGGTTGTTTGTGCCTCACTATCTCATACTCACTCCGAAGGGAATAGATCACCAATGCTTAAGCTCACGTTTCTATTGCTGGACTATAGCTTATCTGAGTTCCCTGGAGCGATCCTTTGCTAGCGCACGAGGAATCCGGGATCACGATCCATGCTGGACAAAGCAAGTTATATTTCCTTATTTTCTACTGTAGCTTCATGTTTTATGCAATAGGAGCATAGAGCAAGAGTGTTGTTGAACCTTAATGTCCTTCCATATTTGGCTGTATAAGTGGACAGTATCACAGGCTAACTCCTATAATTATTGTATTATACTAGAGTGGCAACCGTCCCCTCCCCCTCATTCATGATGCAGTGCTGCCGAATATAATTTGCAAATTTCCCCATCGTCTGACGCAAGTACAATAGATAAATATCCTACTGTGCGAAGGTAAGATACGGCTGAAGGAAGACTGGTCCGACATCTAACTTGCCGCCTCTAAATTCTGACACAAATTCTAAGCGTAGAAATCCTTCGGTTCCTTCGACCCATCTTCATCCCACGTGCTCACTCGTCGGAGATATTGCAGTGAATCCACCGAGTTGACTATAGATCGTCTATGGACTGATTTAGTCTGGTAGTGGGACGAGAAGCGGAGCAATGCAACGGAAATGTTCCAGGTATGCCATTAACTGTTCTCGCACTTGGGAACTAACTGTCGCTACTGCTGCTGCTGCTGCTGCTACCACGATGAACTGTCTATTAAACTTGGCGCATACGTACTGCCAAGTAGTTTGAAAGAATTCTTGGGGCTGAGAATATCTAGGTTACTGCTGTCTGTCCCTGGTTGAGCTTGCATAACCCTTGGCTGGTGACGCGTCGGCCAGATTATCGCACCGTCGATTTCCCATAAATTTCCGTGCCGTCGTTTCGTTGTAGCCAACAACACCAAATATCTGGGACGTGATTTACTTATCACACAACGTATACCTTCCTTATGGGGCGTCAGGTTCCTTAACTCCCGCGATATCAAATACTCCTACTGTCGGCATTTGAACACCTATTTAGCACGGTTGGGACAGCCTTGTGAATCAGGATAACATAGAAATGCCACCATGGTGCGGAAATCCTGATTGATCTAATAGAACAAGTGGGAATACAATCTCATGATTTACATAAAGCTACAGGATCAATAAAAGAAATAATAGGATAGGGAGATCCGGAGAGGATAGACAACCGTTATTCGATGTAATTCTGTTGACTTGGCTCTGTTTGAGGCGATGCACGAAATCTCTCCTAATATACTATGGGAGGATTTTAGAGCATGGTAAAGCATCATCCCCCTGGATGGACTATTGTCATCCATTATGAGTTGACTCTGGCCGATATCCGACGAGCAAAAAATTGATGAGGAAGCCATCTTCACTTACACGGCTTTGTTGAAGTTTGTACGGTATTATTTCGCATCCTACCTGATTCCAGTTCGTCACATCCCAGCTTGGCCTTTGCGGAGTTAGGTATTGATCGTCTGTTCTGCTATCAGCAAGGATTCGGAATTAAGAGAACGAAAACAACACAGCCATCGCAGCTCTTGTGCAGGTTCTAAAGATAGCTCCACATTCGTATTCAGTAAGATTTCTGAAGAACTTATCGTAACTACGTACATGAAGGGGATTGCTTGCAACAACTTTATCACGTATGGATCTTGCAAAGATCAACGTTCGGACGATACATTACATCAAGAAAGGAATCAACTGTTGAGTATAACACTGAGTATACACCCTTGCAACCCTTTCTACGTGTCCTCAGGACGCCGGTTATATTCGCGTTACATACCGGGTAAAAATCAGATGGAGGTCACAACAAATCGAGTCTGCAGCAACGCTCTGGTTAAACCTCGTATTACACGGTAATGGGGGTATATATGTGGCAGCAAATAAGACCCACAAGAATGAAAATAAAGTCTTTATACAATTCAAAGTTAAAAGAGAAGACGGAAATACGGCTCTGCAAAGTTATACAAGACTTATTAGAGTGTCGAGACAAACAACTTTACGCCAAACATCCATTCTCTGTCTTTTCCCAATACTTATAGATGGTGATATAGTATTGTTGGGTGGCCTGCAAAGTGGTAACGACTTCACCGGTCTGTGTTTTGACAAAAAGACGAGTCCAAAAACAGTAGAACCACATCTGCAGCCGGACACAAGAAGCAATTGGCTCAACATCTAAGACCTACAGATCTCACCCTTGTTGCAGTCGTACATAATAGCAGCCAACAAAGAAAAAAAGGAGCCAGCGAATAACCATTCGCCCTCCCATCATACCACTGCGCCATGTTGAACCAGAGTAGGTCAACTGGACATTTGTCAAATTCTAACCGAGGAGTGATGGCAAAGCACAGATATAATAGCGTTTCTATTATATACGTGAATAGGCTTTTGAGGGGAGCCTACCTATGTTGAGGCACACGGGAACTCCCTTGCTGCATTGCATAGAACCTAGGTACGTGATCGCTGATCTGGGGAAGTGGAGAATGGAGAATGGAGTTGTCCAGCCAGGTACAATGCCCCCGGATTTCTGTTTCGGGAAATTTGTAATTGGATCAGTTAGTTCGTTATGTTATAGACGACAACGAACATGCTCTATGCAAGCCTAAATACTTGGCGTTTATTTTTATCAGAAAGGGGAAAGACAATACAGAAACGCATCGTCATGTAATCGAATCTACAACATCGAAGACAATATTTTTGCCATGGATGGTAAATGACATCTACAAGGTGACTAGATAAGGGGTATTAAAAACTTCAATACAAGACAAACCTACTAGGTACTGCTACATCATTGTAAAGTCTTCTTATAGCTATAGATAAGAGTAAATGAATGAGAAGAACCAAATCTCAGAGTATACAGAACATAGGATCCATACTATCCATAGGTAGCTAATCATGTTGTGAGAATCTTGAACTAAGTTCCAGGGCTCGTTCATTCATGATGTAATACTCATCAGCGTAGTTTCACTTAATTAGGCACATAAGACCCAAATGAGGTGAACCAAACGAGAATGTTCATTGCTAATGAGTATGAGACCATAATAACGAATCTTAGTCACGAACTTACTGTAAAGTTCAAAATGGATAGGGAAACAATGGCTGCCTCCAGTTTGGTAATAAAGAATCCTCATCATCTAGCTACTCATGACGTCGATGCATGAGGGAGAGAACCTGCTAGCATATATATCCCGGTATTCCCAGTCCCTGGTCTGTTGCTCTATGCATTTCCATGGCGGTCCTCTGTTCACGTGTGCCCCGCCGCTCTAAGTAGTAGGCAACTCAGGCCGCAGCTAATGGTTGCCGTCAAGAGGCTCTTGACAGGTTTTTCATATTAAATGGCACCTGTGTTGTGTCATGGATGTAGCTTTTTGGAATGAGACACACCTCACCCTCCTCGCCCACACCCGTACCCACATCACATCGGCATCAAAAATCGGGATAATCGAGATTCCGATGATGGACAGGGTAACTACCAAGAGCAAGTTAAATGAAGACTAGACGTAGAGAGATGGCGATGTAGAATTTTGTTTTCAAATCAATAACGGTTCCAAATCATAGGAACTCGGCCTGCACTACTTCATGTCTCCTCAAGTCAAGAAAATAAATCACCAAACTAAAAGGTCTGAGGTCTGCATATAGGTAATCATTATGAATCAAAACCCGGATGGCCTTCCGGTGGATTCCATGTGGTTATATAGGTACCTTCCAGTTATAGGTAATATGATGGAAGTCTATAGGAATATGTGTGATGGGGTGGCACATCAGATGTTCTAAGCTCACAGCTAGAAGGGTTACAGTAGCCTCCATGGCAATGAGAAAGATATTGTAAAGGAAAGGCCCTGATAACCTAAAATGCCTGGAATATTTTGCCACTAATCCCAACAGCATGTGCTGAAAGAACGAACTTCAGTTGGAGGTTTGCTTTCATGTATGCTTAACGGAATCGACGGACTATAGAAGAAAGAGGTCTCTCGTAACTTGCAAAACTAATTCTCCACCTTGACAGTAATCTACGGTATCATAAAGGTTTAGAAGAGGGGTAATTTTAAACGGACAGAACAGAAGTGCAATATAGATTAGCACACTCAAAAGTAAGTGAATGGTAAAAGATGATTAAGCGCTGTAGCATATTAGGGCTTATATTTCAACCAAATGGATGATATCCATCCCCAGTATTTAGGAATGGACAATGGTTTAGGCGTAAGAGACAAAAAATCTGTTAGAAATAACAGATTGTTACGTATCCGAGGCAAGGAAAATGTTTCTGGGTATAAGTGATAGTGTCGCAGGAAGTTGTCGTGCTAGTTTGCTTCAAATTAACATCGTGATTACCCAAATCCCACCTACAGAGTTCACTATGTTAACTAGTGTCTAATATGTATATTAGGTTTGGTAAGCAGGGAGGTATAATAACAGTTATCTTCTGCACAAGGATTATTGGATGTAGTGGTGTTTTAAGAGTCTACGAGAACCTCTATCGTTACATTTTGTATCTTGAACACGAGATGACACTCTGAAATATTGACCCCCCTATCTTAACAAAAGAAATCCGTGCCCCCACCCTATGTTCACGGTACGAATATAAGGGGGGTGCTTATATGACGAAGCGTACCAACTATATCGAAACCGTACTATATTCATAAAGGCAGGACCTGCTATAGGTCATGAGGATGTGATTATAATTTCATCTTCCAATATAAAAGATAAAATTGTCTAAGCTCTAATTCCCAGGTTCTAAGGGCCAAAGGAATTTCGGGATTATGAACGGGTTCCCATACGGGGAACTGTCTGGCGATAAAAGTATATTCTAATATCTGTTGCTACCTATAAGAATATGTATGACTGAATGTAAACCACAGATGCCATGAAGGCTTGAATGTTCCATAATAATATCTGTATGAAGATCGCATATTAGTGCAGTTTCCTATATGAGCTAATCGTCAAAGGGTAATTAGCATTTGCATTTGCTCGCGACATATTACGAGTACAATGTTTGGACACCGTCATAATAATCCATTTTCTGTTACCGTTCCGTTTTCGTATCTTCTCTGATCATTACTCTGGACGAGTTTCAAAGAATGCATGGTTCTCTATAATTATATCTACCTATGACAACGACGCATGTACACCTTGAAGAGGAAACCAAGAAAGTTCAACCTATAAAAACACCAACCCCTTATTATACATGTAATAGGTAAATATACTCTTAGAAAGTCGCAACTGCAATGGCAATGGACTGCGACTCGGAATGTGAGATTGAAACACTGATTTCTTTCACACCAGCTGCCTTCGCTGCCTCTTCGGCATCACCGTGAAGCTGAAATTGGTTAGTAAGTTGTATAGAAAGAATTCTCATGTTGATTGTATACTTACAGAGACAATCGGGGCACCTTGTTCATTGGTCAGGATTTCGATGTCCTTCAAGGGAGCGCCGGCACCTTTGCTCTGAACACCGAGGCTCTTGAATACTGCTTCCTTTGCGCTCCATCGTCCGGCAAATGAGCTTTGGGGACTAGGCGCCTTCCGGCAATAAGCGATTTCTTTCTCGGTAAAGTTACGCTCGACGAATGTGTCGTTTTCGATGTTGATAGCTGCAATGTCTTCAACATCGACACCGACCTTGTTGTTTTTACCAGTCTGGAGGCTACGAGCCAATGTTTCGACCATTTCCTTTGTAGCCTTCGACTTGGTAAGCTGCGGTTCTGCTGCTTGCTTGGCAAAGTTGGGAGCATAGATCAGACTAGCAGTCTTCTTGTCCTCGGTGACTCGGGCATCAGGGTTGAGCAAGACAGATGAAAGCTGCTCGTCAGTGTATGGAGCGTGCGACTTGGCTTGGAATAGAGCATTGTTGACTATTCCATTATGGAAGTAACGGTAGGACTTCTTTTGGCGCGCTGTTACCTTGGCACAGTACTCGGTATATGCCTCTTCATCAAGAGTGGCAAACAAATACTTCGGATGTATACCAATAGCCTGTGCACCCTTTTGACCGAAGCCAAACGATGTGACTGAGAATGCCTTGACACCATCGGTTTGTATGCTTCGACTCGGGTACACGATCAGATCATATTGTTCCATGACCTCATCAATATTGTCGGCGTTTCGGTTACCAGGAACTAAGCCAGTGTTGAGAACTTGAAGACAGCCGTTGAACATCCAGGCACCAGCAGCACCCTTTGGATGTCCTGTGAGGTACTTCTGGAAGATACCCATGACAGCATTACCCTTCTTGCGGCCTAGGTGGCGTAATTGCTGGCAAATAACGGAAGACTCATTCTTGTCATTAGCCTTGGTTGAAGTACCGTGGAAGGAAGCAACCCCGAGATCATCAACCGTGAGACCCCAAGTAGCAAGAGCACCACGCAGAGGAGCAATAGATGGGTCCTGCTTCCAGAAGTTATTTCCAAAGCTCCGAAGGGCCTCTTTTTCCTGTCTAGTTGCTTCTTTTTCAATGTGAACGGCCCGATCTTGAGTGTACTCCTTTTCATCGAACTTTTGGCCCTGAGCCTGCATAGCTGATACCTCTTCGTAGAGATATTCATATTCTAACTCCTTCCAATTTCGAATTTGCTTCTTGCGGAGCTCAATTTGACGACGACGGTATTTGATATCAAGCAGTGGCGATGGGAATTTACTGGACACCTCTCGGGCAGTAGTCAGGACACCTTGACCAGGTGCCGGCACGGATCGGCCAATCTTGTCGCTTGCTGTAGTAGTAAGTGCGAGAATACCGTAAATTGGCAGGCCCATATCGATTGCAAGCTTAGCAGTCATTATGAGCTCAATACCACAACCCTGAGATTCCATGAAGCCATTGCGGGTTGTCGTTGTTGGACGGGACATCTCTTGAGGTGTACGACCATGGGCAAATTCGTCGACGGCATTGCTCGTTGCCTTCATGTTAGCAAATTCGTATGATCCTTCTTCGCCAAAGTCATCAAAACCACCAACAAGGCACACACGCGCCTTTCCTTCCATAATCGTTTCGTATCCAACGTCGATAGATTCGACTGCAGTTGCACAAGCACCAACCGGTGTCTTGATGGGACCTGAAGAAGATAGCAGCAACATGTTAACCCAAGCGGACATGGTGTTGATAAACGATTCCTGCAGGATGTCGTTTTGGACAGCTTGATCCATTCTTCTCTTGGAATACATTCCGGTAAGTGCGTTCATGCCGCCCATGCCAGATCCGATACAGTTACCGACTTCAGATACGTGGACATATTTATAGAACTCATAGGGGTCTATAATTCCAGAAGATAGCAATGTCTCAGCCACAGAAACGAGGACAAATAAGGTCACGCGATCGACCTGGGAGATGATATCTTCAGGAACACCATACTTTTTGGCATCCCAGCCCGTCGGAATCTGACCTGCTACAAGACGGTCGAAGCGCAGGGCCTTCGGAATCCAAAGAGATGCACCTCTCTTCATGCGAATAATGTACTCTCCAGTTTCTGGGATCTCGAAGATTTCACACTTATCGCCATGCTGTCTCTTGAATTCCTCAGCAGTGTCTTTGGAGGCCTCAAAAGGCTCAAGGTCCTCTTCAATAGATACTTCATGTAGCAGCATCTTCTTGTTAGGATCATACCCATCAAACAGCTCGGGTTCGATCAAACGGATACCAGCATGCTCGAGGATGTGTTTCTCATATTTCTGCTTGATATCTTTATCTTCAACGGGATCGCCGGATTTGGCGTCAACCCAACCGGAGTATGGTTGGCCCTTGATGGGTCCATTGTGATTCTTGATGAGACCCATGATCCACGCCATCTCGATGCAGCCCTCTAAAGAGAACTCTCCATATGCCTCCATCTCCCATCGGGTTCTCGAGTTACCCCATGGACCAACTTCAGCAAATCCTGTAACCACTACCACCTTGTCAAGGTCGACCATGCCTTTGAGGTTTTCGTTCAGCGGTTTGATTTCCTGGTCCCAGTTCGGAAGAGTCGGGAAATCAAACTTGATATTGGCACGTGGCTCGATAACCTTCTTCTTGTAGAGGGCTTCCGAATCGTCGCCATTGATAATCTTGTTTTCTATGGCAGTTTCTTTGGTGACAGCCTTGCGAACCTCACTAGTCTCCATAATATCTTTGCGCAATTTGGTCATGGTATCGTTCAGGTTGGGAAGGAACTGAAGACCGCCATTGAGATCAGCGAATACAGGCTCATGCTGGCAAATGTCGACAATATCAGGAGACATGAGTCCAAGCAGGTTGAAAGCCATTTCTTGCTGAGAGAATGTGCGGACACCAAACTGTTCCACGCCCTCAGCCACAATGTTGTTCCCTGACATGAGACCCGTGCCACGAGTCCAACCGATGACAGCACCGCAAATAGTGAGATAATGAGACCAATCCTCGGAGTGCCAACGGTTGAAAAGGGTTTCCAGGCCAAGCTTGGATTCTGAGTATAGGCCATCGCTGCCAAAGGTACCGTGGTTCGGCGATAGAGGAAGCACAACTTGTGCAGGTCGGGTCTCGAAGTTGCGCTCTGATTTCTGTGCTTTAACACAACCCAGGAGACGAAGAAGGTTTGTTAACATGATCCTGTGTGCAAGCTCGGATTTGGAGTCGATTCCGTCAATTTGGCGGCCAGTCTCGGAAATGGCAGCGAAGGGGATAATATAATCGAGATCCCAGCCAAGACCGGTTTTCGGATCATATATATAGTTGATAAGTGCCTCCACATCTTGCTTGCTGCCTTGGTTGAAGGGTACCACAACGAGCTGAGAGCCCCGGGCACCATATCTCGCGTACATTGATTGGTAATATTCGGTCACCTGTCGTGAGAAGCGACTGGTGGTGACAAGTACTTTAGCACCACCACTGATGAGACCTTGAAGGACTTCTGCGCCGATTGAACCAGCACCAGCGCCAGTTATGAGAACATATTTATCCTTGTATGTGATACCAGACTTGGCGGCCTCTTCTAGGCAGTCAAGGTAGACGCCGGTCAGCTTCTTACTGTATTCCCAGCCATGTAAGTTGTGACGCTTGAGATGGAGGAAGGGTATGGTTTCTGTCTTCGGCTTGTTGGATGGTCCATTAGTTTTTAGGCTAGCCTTCTTTCCAAGGCCAGCTGATTTACCATTCTCCTTCGGTAGGATCTGGCTTTCATTCATGGCAAGAGAACGTATAACGTTTCCATAGAGGTTTTTGAACTCAAGCTTAGCAGTCTTCGACATCTTATGCTGGTCCTTGATAAGCTTGACAAGGCGTCCGAGGTCACTCTGTACCTTGGTTCGAGTACCATACTCAGAAATCTTTCCACCTTCGGCCATCTGTCGAACATAATGCTCAAGCTTGCGGCAGCTCTGTCGGGGCACCTCCTCATAACTGAGATTGCCACGAGCGTCAATGGAAGTATGAGGACCAGTCGGGATTGCTACGTCTTTGTAGACAGGGGCTACGTTAAGAACGTCTTTGCAGTTTTCAATTAATTGCCGACCGAGCATTTGTGCTAGCTGGTAGGTCTCTCCACGCTCTGTGGGGCAATTGTCGATGTGATATTGCATAAACTCTAGAAGTAGAGGATTCGACTTGGTCATGATTCGTATGCATTGACTGACAATTTCTCGATCGACCACTTGAAGCCGTCCGAAGATGACATCATAGTACATGCTCAGAGCATCTTGACGGGCCCAGTTCCAGGACGAATCGTAAGTGCGGGCTTTGAGAGGGCTGAAAACAGGCTCAATGCCAGAAGCATAGAAGTCACCGTGCTCGGCAGTCCAGAGATCGATCTGGGCTTGGAGCACTTGCTGAGACTCTTGCGAGGTTTGCGCAGCCTTGTCACCCGCTCGGAGATCCATTTTCAGGTATCGTGCTAGGAGTTCGAGCTGCTGTTTGAAGAGAGCACGTTGGTCCTTGGTCAGAGCGTCGATGGCAGCAGGGTCCATCATCATACCGCCACCACCACTAGCCGCTGGACCAGCTGCAGCAGCGGTTGATAATGAGATGCCTGCATTCGTGGCGTATTTCTGCACAACATCGTCGAAATAGCCTTTGGCGTCGGCCTCGGAAGCGAATCGCGAAGCTGGCTCCATAGTAATAGCTAGGATAAGAGCTCCATCCTGTCTGCCTGAAGATAGACCCCACCTAGATTCAAGATATTTTCGTGTGGACGTGATATTGAAACCACCAGGCATCTTGGAAGAAACCAGTCGGGCAATCAAGGATTGTGATTGCTTTCCCAGCTGCCCGTTGAATGTTGCTTGCATAAGCGCAGCAAGCTCATCTAAGGGAATATCTTCTGGCTTTTCAGGGGTAGAGCCGAATTCTTTACCCAAGTCACCTAGGATTTCATTTTGAAGGGTAGATTTGCCTAGGAGAGCAAGTTAGCCATCGAAACAAACCCGCACGATCAGCTTCCGGGTATAGACAAACCTCCTACCAAATCCTTGATTGCTTTGCTAAGAGGCACTTCGAGGAATGGCTTCTTCAGCTTCTGAGCAATCAACGCCCTGACAATCTCAAGGGCTGTGACTGGGGCATCCGGCACTGCAGCAGCGGGACCTGCACTCGGTGCAGGGGCTGCGGCTGCTGGGGCAGCTGCGGCTGCGGGAGCTGCTGCGGGAGCGGAACTGGACGAACTCTCAGCAGCAGGTGTGGGTTCCGGTTCATCTTCAGTCGGATCAACATCATAGTAGATCTCCTTCGCATCTTTGTTGTAACATAGGATCTGTCGTTGGACGGATTTGGCAGCATCAAAAGCTTCATACTTGGAAGCCAGTGTCCGCTTGGCCATTACACCTAGCGTATCTGCCGGACCGACTTCGACAATCCTTTCGGCTGTCTTCTCACCAAGAAAGACATCTTGAGTTTCAATCCATCTCACAGGAGAGGCAAACTGGTATGCTAGAAGTTCAACAAGTAGAGTATGAGCAAGCTCCTGCTCAACTTCTGGACGCATCTTGAGGGGAGTGTCGGAGAGTTCGTGTAGGTGGGCGGGTCGAGAGTGGAGGCGAAGCGTATGAGGAGAAAAATAGGGTGCCCCGAGTTCCAATGGGTATCTCTTTTCGGGTTCTAGGAGGGGAATAGAAGTCTCACGACGGCGAGATCGAGATTATGGAGGGAATGTGATGAGGGTAGATTGATGGTCTATTCCTAGAGATTATCGTCAACACTGCCGACTCGACTCAACTCAAGTAGACGGACAAAACAAGACATAGACAAGTTGGGCTGGAGCAGCATGGAAGCAGAAACCAGGTCACTCACGTCTATTGCCCGACTTGCAAGGGACTAGCAAGAAAGAGGGGTGGAAAGGGGAAAAGAGAGAAGCCGAAAAATGAATGTGCAGCACTTGGTAAGTTCCAATGGCTTGGTTTACTTACTTTTTTCTCTCTCTCTCTCTCGTCAACGTGAGTGTTGACCGCTGATAGACACCAAAGTTTGGCTGGACTGGATTAGATAGAATTAGTTGCCCTCGAGGAAAAAAGATACACAACAGCAGGTAGCATGAGGTAAGTAAGGTTAAAGCTGGTTGGTTGACTAGACATTAGAGTGTACTTAGTGACAATGCTCTCGCTAGTCTAGTTAAGCGGGTGCAACGACGGCGGCTTTGAATGGAGCTTTCCCAAATGTTGAACCCGTTGCATTGCTATTTCCCTCGCTCAATCAAAATTTTTGGCTGGCCAGACTTGTTCCTCCCTGAACCCTATGTAGGTCTAAAGTTAGACTACTACTACTACCTATGTACATAAGTACATTCATACGTACCTGAGGTAGCTGCCCAGGATTCTAGGTAACTATATGGCTACGTACATACCATGTACTCCATGGTAGTGTAGTTAGCAGAAGGGACATCCCCTCCACCCCTCCCACCCCTCCTTCCTGTATGTATATATCGCTGTTTAGGTATATATAATGCTACCTACCTACATACCTACATACCTGTAAGGCTTGTCAAGCAGCATTTTCATCCCACCACCCCACTTCTTGACCGCAAGTACCTCCCTGCGATTTGAGCTTTCCAGTCCCTCTGGCCGTCACGCAGCAATTCCCCACTGCATTGATTCGCTTTTTTTTGATTGGGTTAACATGACTTACTGTCCCCACCAATTCTCAACGATCTAGTCCAGCTAATCCTATCAGAGCATAATGATGTGAGGACCCCTTCCCCACACAAAAAGTCATCTTGCAGCAACCTTGCAGTTGGGATCCTCCTTTTTTTTTTTCCATCAAAACTTCCTGGCTTTTTCTTTTTGCGTACTTAGCCATTGACTTTGTTCTTTATAACAGAGTCCAAGTCTAGCTACGTATCTACCACAATATCAAGTAAGCATTGAGAAACATATAGCACAGGATGTCGTAATGTAGACTCCACTCTTGTGACTTCAGAGGTATGCCTAAACCACTTGAAGCACTTGACTGGTCGCCTTACTAGTAGCTGTCAACTTTGTTCCTCCTTAGCTGGGGTTACATCTTTTCTTGGCGACTTCTACCCCATCATGCCCTCATAGTGGATATATGCAGGGGCCAATCAGGATAAGTACTGATACTTCCTTTCCCCCCATCACCAGTATCAACGAATATTGGGCACATTGGAACGTCGGCTTGGCCCACAGGAGGACATGATCCCATTTTTTTCTAGGTGCATATGGGCAGTAAACTGATGCATTGCGTTTTGCTACCTGAATTTTTTTTTAGTTTCAAGATGGACCACAGCTTTGTGGATTTCTTATCTTTAGGTTGTGTGTTCAAAGTTGGGTGTACTGCATCATTTTGGTTGCTTTGATGTTTTGTGTCTTGAATTTCACCAAACTCACACAAAAACCCTGTAATGTCTAGTAGCTTGATTGGCGGGAGGTTTGTGCGACTCTGTAAAACTATACTGGAGAGACTTTGGGGACCTTGATACATGTAGGTATTTTGACTACCTTAATGAGGTTACGGGTATTGTAGGTACCCAAGGTTAGAGTTGCATCCGTTCTCCCGTTATAGCCAATGAGGGGCGGGGGAGTTCATGGCTCAGAACCGTCCCTCACGACAACGGCTGTCAAGTAGTCGTACATACAATGTGCTTAGTCAGCTCTGGATCCAGGCACGGCGCATAGGTCATCTTTCTGGGGAACTACCTATGTAGCTGCACGAAATTTTCAGCATGTATAGTACCGACATCGACATGGATAGGTGAGGCCTGAGCTTTGCTTGAGACCACGTTCGGAGTATAGATAAAGATGACTGCAATATCGGCGTTGTGTGATGGCTTGACAATCTCAACATCACTTCAATACAGCATGAATGAGTAAGATTATGAGGAGAGCCCCTTGTAGCTAAATAAGTAGCACCGAACTCACCGTATTTCAATTTCTTTGTGTCGAGTACATTCATGTCTCTACATGTAGGTGTGTATTCTACTAGGTACTTTATATAGAGGGGTCCTCCTCAAGACCGAACAAGTATCGGTACAATCGGGGCTGGCTAATACCCCCCTGTTTGGCTTTATCGTGGTAGCTGCAGGTGGGGTTTTTAGCGGGTGTGGCATCCAGTACCAGATGGATCCCCAACAAGACTTAAATTTTTTTTTTTGGCGAGGCAAGATCTCCCCGAAACCATTATCGAGAATTGTCCCATCAGGTAGAAACTAACGTTGGGAGTAACTTCCCGATGGTGTGTACTCCGTACTTAGCTGTAGCTAGTGTGTAGTAGTATCTGTGTCAATTGGAAGGTTCTATAGTTGAATTATGTAGTGTGACACGAAACTAATCTTAGGTCGTCAAGTCCCTCCAGGTTCTGAATCTTCCATGCCCTACTGTCCTACCATCATATCCTACCATCCTACCGTCTTTACCCATCCCCAACTCTCCACCGCCACCTCCATCAGTTCATTGAAGCCTCTCACATAACCACATATTCGGTCCCTTCGCTTCATATTGGTGCCTCAGATATACTGGATTGCTTCGCTCATAACCACAAACTCTGCGAGACAACCGTCCCCCAAGGGACTCTGTAATAGAACCTCTACACCAAGCTGTCCCGCTGCTAGGTGCCAGCTCGAATAAAACATCTCCTGCTCTTGGCTGAGTTTACGGAGACGACACCCACGACACCAAAAGTAAGGAAATATGCCCAATTCTCCCTGGATCTAGCTGACATTGTTCCTCTTCTCCTCACAGCACCTATACACTTTTCTTTACTCCAACCTACCCTCTTCTCGATACCCTCCATCATGTATGGCGCCGGTACTGGCACCGGCCCCCAGACGGGTGTGTCGACTCCTAGATCGTCAGCTTCTCTCCGGCCTCTCACTCTGAAACATGGGTCTCTTGAGGCTTCCTTCTTGGTTCCGACCAACCTCCACTTCCATGCTGCCCAGCTTAAAGATCGCTTCACAGCTGGTCTACCCTCACCGACTGATGAGCTGGCCCAAGATGACGAGCCTTCGTCTGTGGCCGAGCTTGTTGCAAGATATATGGGATTCGTTGTACACGAAGTGGAAGAAGGAGAGGATGACGCCCAAGGTTCTTACGAGGAGCTTTTAAAGCTAGTCCTCAACGAATTTGAGCGTATGTTCCTCAGAGGGAACGATGTTCATGCTCTTGCCAAGAACCTACCCGGCATTCTTGAGAAGCAGATTACTGTGGTCCGGTGTTACTATGCTGCTCGTTCGGTGGCGAACCGGGCAATTCGGCCCCACGAGTCGGCACTACTAAGGGCTGCTGATGAGGAGTCCGCCTTTATTTACAACATTTTTGGTGGCCAGGGCAATATTGTGGAATATTTCGACGAATTGCGCGAAGTGTACGAGACGTATCCCTCATTTGTCGGTGAACTGGTTACTACGTCTGCTGAGCTGTTGCAGACTCTTGCTCTCGACCCCAGGACGGAAAAGCTGTACGCCAAAGGTCTTGATGTCCTAGACTGGCTGCATTCACCAGATGCGACCCCCGATCCAGACTATCTCATCTCAGCGCCAGTCAGTTTGCCCTTGATCGGTTTGGTGCAACTATGTCACTACCAGGTCCTAGGAAAGGGCTTGGGCGTGCACCCTGGTATTCTGCGAGATCGCACTCGTGGCGCCACCGGTCACTCTCAGGGTATTGTGGTCGCGGCAGCTACCGCAGCGGCAGACTCTTGGGAATCCTACGAGAAGTATGCCAAAGATGCTCTTACGATTCTCTTCTGGATCGGTGCTCGCAGTCAACAAGTCTTCCCTAGAACCTCCTTGACTCCAACTACGTTGCGAGATTCCATTGATAATGGTGAGGGCGACCCCACTCCCATGTTGAGCATCCGTGACTTGTCTCAAAGCGAGGTCCAAAAGCACATTGATGCAACAAACCAGTACCTTCCAGAGGATAGACACATAGCTATCTCTCTGGTAAACAGCCCTCGGAATATGGTTGTGACTGGTCCTCCTATCTCCCTCTACGGTCTAAATTTGCAGCTCCGAAAAGTCAAAGCACCTACAGGTCTAGATCAGACAAGGATCCCCCACACTGAACGCAAGGTCCGCTTTGTCAACCGATTCTTGCCCATTACTGCTCCGTTCCACAGTAAATACTTGGCAGATGCAACCAAGCTCATCGATGAAGATCTCAAAGATGTTGAGATTGATTCTTCGTCACTTGGTATCGCTGTGTATAATACGTGTACTGGTGCCGATTTGAGAGAAGAGGTCAAGGGGAACATCGTGCCATCTCTAGTGCGAATGATCACGAGAGACCCTGTGCAATGGGAGAAGGCAACCGAATTCCCCAAGGCAACCCACGTTCTAGATTTTGGACCGGGAGGCATTTCTGGCCTTGGAATATTGACGAGCCGCAACAAAGAGGGTACTGGTGTGCGAGTTATCCTTGCTGGAACCATCGACGGCTCCGCACAAGAGGTCGGTTACAAATCCGAGTTATTCGATCGTGATGAGGAACATGCTATCGTGTATGCGATGGACTGGGTCAAGGAATATGGCCCTCGCTTAGTCAAAACTTCGAAGGGTCAGTCTTACGTCGACACAAAGATGAGCAGATTGTTAGGTGTACCACCAATCATGGTTGCTGGAATGACCCCAACCACGGTTCCCTGGGACTTTGTTTCTGCAACCATGAATGCCGGGTACCACATCGAACTTGCAGGAGGCGGTTACTACAATGCCCGGACAATGACAGAGGCTCTATCCAAGATCGAACAATCAATACCGGCTGGGCGGGGTATAACAGTGAATCTAATCTACGTCAACCCCCGTGCTATGGGCTGGCAAATCCCTCTCATTGGCCGGCTTCGAGCTGAAGGAGTGCCTATAGAAGGTCTTACGATAGGTGCCGGTGTTCCCTCAGTCGAGGTCGCCCAAGAATATATCGAGACCTTGGGTCTGAAGCACATTGCTTTCAAGCCCGGTTCGATGGAAGCTATCCAGGCTGTCATCAACATTGCGAGAGCCAACCCAACCTTCCCCGTCTTTCTCCAGTGGACCGGTGGTCGTGGAGGTGGTCATCACTCCTTCGAAGATTTCCATCAGCCAATCTTGCAAATGTACGGCCGTATCCGTCGGTCAGACAACATCATACTTGTAGCTGGCAGTGGATTTGGCGGTGCTGAGGATACGTATCCCTATCTAACAGGTGACTGGTCAAAGAAATATGGATATCCTCCGATGCCTTTCGACGGATGTCTCTTTGGCAGTCGTATGATGGTTGCTAAGGAAGCCCACACTAGCAAAAATGCCAAACAAGCTATCATTGACGCCGAGGGTCTCGACGATGACCAGTGGGAGAAGACATATAAGGGTCCAGCAGGTGGTGTTATCACTGTTCGATCGGAGATGGGTGAGCCAATCCATAAGCTCGCTACACGCGGTGTTCGATTTTGGGCAGAGATGGACCAGAAAATCTTCAGTCTGCCTAAGGAGAAGCGTGTTGCCGAATTGAAGAAGAACCGAGACTACATTATTAAGAAATTGAATGATGACTTCCAAAAGGTCTGGTTTGGTCGGAATGCAGCTGGCCAGTCTGTCGATCTCGAAGATATGACCTACGGAGAAGTTGTACGCCGCATGGTTGAGCTTCTCTATGTCAAGCATGAGTCGCGATGGATTGACCCCTCCTTCAAGAAACTCACCGGTGACTTTATCCACCGTGTGGAGGAACGGTTCACCCCAAGTGCTGGACAGCCTTCTCTTTTGCAGAACTACTCAGACCTCAATGAGCCGTTCACTGCTGTTGAGAAAATCCTTTCTCACTACCCTGAAGCTGATACCCAGATTATCAACGCTCAGGATGTTCAGCACTTCCTTCTCCTATGCCAACGACGCGGTCAGAAACCAGTCACATTCGTGCCGGCTCTAGATGAAAACTTCGAGTTCTTCTTCAAGAAGGATTCGCTATGGCAATCAGAAGACCTAGCGGCCGTTATTGACCAGGACGTTGGCCGTACATGCATTCTACAAGGACCTATGGCAGCGAAATACTCTACTGTTCTAGATCAGCCCATCAAAGACATATTAGATGGCATTCACAATGCGCACATCGCCAGTCTAACTAAAGATGTGTACAGCGATACGCCCATTCCTGTTGTAGAGTACTTCGGAGGCAACCTTATCGAGACGGAAGTACCGCTCGACATTGAAGGTCTTACCGTGTCTTATGATGAGCATAAAAACACCTATCGGTTGTCATCATCTCCTGCTACTGCACTGCCTTCTGTTGACAGCTGGCTTGCTCTATTGGCTGGTCCGAATCGCGGCTGGAGGCATGCTCTGTTCACATCCGAGGTTATAGTTCAGGGACAAAAGTATCAGACGAACCCAATGAAACGAATCTTCGCACCTGTTCGGGGTCTATTCGTTGAGATTCACCACCCGAATAACCCGGCTAAGACGCATATCATTGTTCGAGAGCAACCAAGGCACAACCATTATGTTGATGTAATCGAAGTCAAATTTGATGGGAAAGGTGAAATTGTTGTCGACATGATTAAGGACACAACTGCACTCGGAAACCCAGTCTCGCTTCCCCTTAAATTTATTTATCGCCCTGAAGCCGGATACGCGCCAATTCATGAGGTTATGGAAGGGCGTAATGATCGCATTAAGGAGTTTTACTGGAAAGCTTGGTTTGGTACCGAGGCCCTCGATCTTGATGCTCATGTCACCAGCAATTTCGATGGAGGAGAGGCCACTATCACTAGCGATGATATCAATGACTTCGTACATGCAGTTGGCAATACGGGAGAAGCGTTCGTGGACCGTCCTGGGAAGGAAATGTTCGCTCCAATGGATTTCGCCATCGTAGTCGGATGGAAAGCCATAACTAAGCCTATCTTCCCACGGCAGATTGATGGTGACCTTCTCAAGCTTGTCCATCTGTCCAACGGCTTCCGAATGATGCCGGGTGCTGAGCCTCTCAAGAAGGGCGATAAAGTGAAAACGAAAGCTCAGATTAATGCAGTTATCAATCAAGAGTCAGGAAAGATGGTCGAGGTTTGCGGTACCATCTACAGAGATGGCCAGGCCGTGATGGAAGTCACATCTCAATTCTTGTACAGAGGTGCTTACACCGACTACGAGAACACATTCCAGCGCAAGCTTGAAACCCCAATGCAGGTTCACCTTGCTACATCAAAGGACATCGCGGTTCTTAGATCCAAAGACTGGATACAATTCGATAACAATGATAAGGATCTACTTGGACAGACCTTGACTTTCCGTCTCCAAAGCTTAGTCAAGTTTAAGAACAAGACTGTCTTCAGCAGTGTCGAAACACGTGGTCAAGTACTTCTCGAGTTGCCAACGAAAGAAGTGATCGAGATAGCGAGCGTCGAGTATGAAGCGGGTGCATCTCACGGGAACCCCGTCATCGATTACCTTGAGCGTCACGGTTCATCCATTGAGCAGCCGATTCTCTTTGAGAACCCTATCCCTCTCAGCGGCAAGACACCATTGCAACTAAAGGCACCGGCATCAAACGAGACCTATGCTAAGGTTTCGGGTGATTACAACCCAATTCACGTTTCCCGGGTGTTTTCGAGTTATGCCAACCTCCCGGGCACCATCACCCATGGCATGTATTCCAGCGCCGCTGTGCGAGGTCTTGTAGAAACATGGGCTGCAGAGAACACCATTGGCCGTATTAGAAGCTTCCACGCTTCTTTGGTTGGCATGGTCTTGCCAAACGATGACATTGATGTTAAGCTTCAACATGTGGGCATGATTGGTGGTCGGAAGATTATCAAGGTTGAGGCCAGCAACAAGGAGACCGAAGAGAAAGTTCTTCTAGGCGAGGCTGAAGTTGAACAACCAGTCACGGCCTATGTTTTCACCGGCCAAGGTTCTCAGGAGCAGGGAATGGGTATGGATCTATACGGGACTAGCGAAGTGGCCAAGGAGGTCTGGGATAGGGCCGATAAGTACCTCCTGGATACATACGGTATGTCTTTTATTCTCTTTGATTTCGGAAATCCTGCTAATTATTTTAGGCTTCTCTATCCTCAACATTGTCAAAAACAATCCGAAAGAACTCACTGTCCACTTTGGTGGTCCTCGGGGCAAGGCTATTCGGGAGAACTATATGCAAATGAATTTCGAGACTATCGGTGCTGATGGAGCGATCAAATCCGAACGGATCTTCAAGGAGATCAACGAGAAGACGACTTTCTATACCTATCGATCTCCTACTGGTCTTCTATCCGCGACACAATTCACACAGCCCGCCTTGACTTTGATGGAGAAGGCCAGTTTCGAGGATATGAATTCGAGAGGCCTTGTGCCTCGAGACAGCACCTTCGCTGGCCACTCTCTCGGAGAGTACTCAGCTCTCGCTGCTTTCGCGGATGTGTTGTCAATCGAGTCTCTAGTCTCCGTTGTCTTCTACCGTGGATTGACTATGCAAGTCGCTGTCGAGCGAGACGCACTTGGTCGGTCAAACTACTCCATGTGCGCTGTCAACCCCAGCCGCATCTCCAAAACCTTTAGTGAAAGTGCCCTCCGATTTGTTGTCAGCAACATTGCCGAGGAAACTGGCTGGCTATTGGAAATCGTCAACTACAACATCGCGAATATGCAATATGTGTGTGCCGGTGATCTCAGAGCTCTTGACACACTGACGAGCGTAACAAATTTCCTCAAAGCACAGAAGGTTGACATCAACCAATTGCTCAAAGACCTCAGCACTGAAGAAGTGAAGCAACATCTTGTGGACATTATCAAGGGCTGTGCACAACAGACTGTAGCAAAGCCTCAACCTATCGATCTGCAGAGAGGATTTGCTACCATCCCACTGAAGGGTATTGATGTACCCTTCCACTCAACCTTCTTGCGATCTGGTGTCAAGCCATTCCGCAATATTCTACTCAAAAAGATCAACAAAACTTCGATTGACCCCGCTAAGTTGGTTGGCAAGTACATACCCAACGTCACAGCTCGTCCTTTCGAGTTGACTAAGGAATATTTCCAAAACGTCTACGAGCTTACGAGCTCACCGAAAATTGCACAAATCCTTCAGAACTGGGAAAGCTATCAAGAGGATAGCAACGCCATTAATGGAGCCACTGGGGCTAATGGTGTCAACGCGGCGGAAGTACAGGTCAATGGGAATTGATGTTTGCTGAGTCGATGCAGATAAAGGGCTCTCAGGTATAGAAGATATCATTTCAATTAGAGGGTTGGCTGGGCATGTATACTTTACGGTTTCTATATTATGACGTCGGTATCACGAAGGGAAATGGCTATTGTTGTCAACCTCCTGCTATGTATTAGATACCTTTCCAAGTATAATAAATTATAATTACAAATGTATGTGAGTGCAAGCTTTACTTTAGATTATGGAGTGAGCAGGTCAGATATATACGAAAGAAGTTCTCAGCTAAAATTGTATACATTACACCTATGTCGGTTACAAATCTAAGTATACGAAGTAATTTATAACTAATTACGAACGTGTATTTGAAAGTTTGAAACCCTCACGGCATAGCTTCTGAAAAGTCCGTTCAAGATTGTAGTTCAATGCTAACCCTCTCATAGAGAAGTCCACATTCTCAGACGCATAACCTTTGAGGACATCCTAGGTTCGATCTGCGTAGTTGATAGTCTCAGCGAACATTATCACTTCAGTCATATACGGTTTAACTTTCTCGTACTCAAGGTCGTTTTGCTCCGCTGTCTGCACTGCAGTATTAAGTTAAAGACCACGGCGTCCGATTTGTTCCGCTCTAGACCCATAACGTTGCCGCCGTCCGCCACGGGGTGCGCGGCAAAAACCATGTTGCACTGGCATCGGCTATTAGTAAAGGGGAGTTGAGTAGAAGTGAGCATGCTAAATAAAGGGTTAGGAGGGAAGTGGGTAAACTACAAATATGAACAAACTTGGTAGTACTCAGATAACCGTTCTGATATGACCAGGAATCCTTTTGACAAAAAGAATCTTGCTTTTATAGCTACATGTTATTTACCTACTTCATCTTAGTAACATAAATCCCCGCCGCATTCCTCTCGTTCCAGTGTTTACTTCCTTCAACCAGGGCATTTTGTAGGTAAGTTGAACTAGTAAATGCATAGTGCGTAAGTCTGTATAGGGAAATATTCTGAAGTTGCACATGTCGTGACCTTGATACGACGATCGTATCTAGTCCAGGTTGGGTAGGTCTGTAGCGGTTGTTAATCCCGACAGCCTCACTTAGTAATTAGATCATATACAATACCAACTTATAAGTCCCTTAATTACAGTCTCTTTAAACACAAGATAAACAGCGCTTTAAAGGGTCATGCTCTAAAGATAAATTCAAGTTTTCACTTAGGGTACATAGTTCATAACCAGTATTTAAGAAATATACCTATAGAGGAAGTACGTACGCGTAAGAACATATAAATTTAATGTGAAAGCAAGACTATTTAAAGGCAAGGTTAGTGTCGGGATAATTGCGTGAAAGTAACCGTAGAAATGTTATGTCATAATACGCGGTGCACACCTTCGAGGAGAAAACGTACCTAGTTGCTGCTTCGCGAAGATCTGAAACCAAAGATAGGTTCATGGTAATACGGTCACTATGCATACGAAGGGTCTCTTTGTCTGTCGGTAGCCCTTGTATCTTGGGGTCCTTGTGCTCACTGCTCTGTTCCTGGTCTTCAGGTCTTCAAGCCTCATCACGTAATTATAATTTATTGGATACGGCGAATATGCATCAGCATAAAATTTTGTACTGTCGCATGTACGTGCCTCAGACAAATGGATTGCATACAATATCTGTATTGTTAGAAGGATTGGGTAAGGGATAGATGACTCAACCGATTTGGTTCTAAATACGGGCTTGACGCATTACATAGCGCCAGTACATTACACAGCCTTGCTAGGAATTGAAACGACATTGTATTATTACCTATCACATAATTGGTGTCAGGTTCGTACATTATCATATCTCGGTTTCGTTAGCCGTGTGCAATAGAAAGTTGAAATAATTCAATAGGACAAAAAACACGTCACTCCTTAGCACCTAGTGATTGTCCTGTAGGGTAGCATACACATCGTACGTGGTATGCTGAGGTCTTTCAAAGAGTCCACATATATATGGGTCCTAGGTTAAGAGACTAATAAGAAGCAGTTATAAGCACAAAGTTGTTAGGTTCGCTAGTGTGGCCCATATACTATAATAATCCTTCAAGTGTTCATATATTATCTTCTATATAGGAATATTACTACGTTATGTGTGTAGTTTAGGCAATACGTATAAAGACTAAGGAGGTCATAGGTCCTGCTATACTTAGTACGTAGTATTTAATGAGGGGTTAAGCAGGGGGGGAGGAATCATATTCCATATCCCTTCATCTGAGTCACATCACACACTTGGAACAACGACCTAAGCCAACTTAGCACCTAATAAGACGGCTGAAAGACACAGAGTGTCGTTAGAATTATCGCAGTTTTTCAATATAGCTGCTTGATCAATTACACTTGATCAAAAATGTCGGGTTGCAGCGGTGAACCACGCCATAAACATATTGAAGGATCGATTGATGATAACGAGGAAAACACGCCGTTAGAAAGTGAGGATATGTCTGGGGATAACAATGGCAATTATGAGGAAGAGTCTTCTATAGATGAGGACAAAATCGGAGATGGGAATAATGATCTAGCTAGCTCAATATCACTTGCTACAAGATCACTTTCTACTAATGACAACGACGAAGCTGATGAGAACCTTAAGGTACCCAGATGAAACGCCCCCTTTTCAAACTCCATTTTTCTCTCCTCTTTAATCCGTTTGAAGCTAATTGTCATATTCAATATCAGCTTTGCCCTAACTGTGAGCAACTGAATTTATGCACAGAAAGGTTCATCATCCAGGAGCCTGGAAGAGGAGAGGACTCGAAGCTCTCGTGGGCAAGCTTGTCTAGGAGTTCTATCCATGTTAAGCCGTCTCTATTAATTTCTAGCAACGCAAAGAAGAAATTTGCTACGTTGGGCCAGGTTCAATCACGTAGCAACGAGTGCCGTCTCTGCAGCCTTCTCTCACGGGCCGTAAAACGATACAGCCAGGACAGGGTAGAACCAACTACGAAACTATCTATAAAGTGGGAAGTGGATGGCCGACAGATGCTATCCAGAGTTCGGATTGTGAATCGAACTAGACGAATCCGCTTATCATGGCATGAGATCAACGGGAAAGAAGAGAACGTGTATCTCGTCCTCGTTGCACGTCAAAATAGGGGAATAGACGTCTCGGATGAACCAATCGATCTAACTGAAAACGTACACTTTCTTGGACGTGGACTTGTACGTCCTCAGGACATATTGGATCTAATGAAGGGTTGGACCAATAAGTGCATCAAGTCACACGGTAATAAATGCCAGGTAAAACATGGCACAAATGCTGATTTCCTGAGACTCGTCGAGGGGACTTTTTTTTGGCGTGATCGACGTCGTCGACATGCAGTTGAAAGCACTACCAACGACAAACGGAAAGCCTGAGCAATATGTAGCATTGAGCTATACGTGGGGAGAACAACGAAGAGGTCAGATGCCATATATGACCACTAGATCCAATGTCATACTTCACATCCAGAAGAATGGCTTGAGTGCTGTTCTAGAAAAGTTGCCTAAAACTGTGTGGGACGCGATGCTTCTGGTCAAACAATTAGGAGAGAGATACTTATGGGTTGACTCTCTGTGCATTGTTCAAGACAGTGTGAGATCATGGGAATTGAACGCAAAAGCCATGCACCTAGTCTACGGCTTTGCGCATTTTACCATTTGTGCTGCAGATGGCGATGCGACAACTGGTCTGAGGGCAGTGGATTCTGTCCTATCAGGGAGGCGGATGAGGCCCCTGCCATCTTCTCACACAGCCACGAAATTGAACCAAATGTTGAGAGAGGAGACGAGAAGACAGCAATATATACAAGAGCTCACAGCACCACTTACAGTCGAGTGTTTGCCAGGTCTTAAGTTATTGGTCTCTAAACCCCCAGAAGCAGTAATTCAAGATTCTGTATGGAACAAACGAGGCTGGACCTTTCAAGAAAGACTCCTTTCCCGCCGATGCATTATTTTTGCCGAAGGCCAAGTTTATTTCCAGTGCCGATCAGCCGTTATGTCACAAGACATATTCCATGACGAACGATCTGGTGGGTGGTCTTTGGATTGGACTAGTTCTCCGTTGAGGACACTCGGCGAACTGCGTCGAAAGGCATTCTGGTTCTACATGAAGTGTATCCTGCTGTACACTGGTCGAGATTTAACCCACCCGAAAGATGTTTTAACAGCTTTCCAAGGGACCAGCTGGCTTCTTCAGCAGCGCTTGAATGCTCCTTTATTCTATGGCCTACCCGCATCTCATTTTGATCTTGCTCTACTATGGATGCCTCTTAAGGCACTGGAGAGACGAAAACCAAAGACGGAACATCGAGGTAGATGCAGTCAAGATGAGTTTGGAAATTGTACATGCCATATCCCAGAGGGGTCATATGGGAGTGAAGAGTTTCCCAGCTGGTCATGGTGTGGGTGGTCAGAGGGTAAAGCTGAGTATCAATTAGACATGATTGATGGATGCCTTGTTAACGTGCAGGAATGGCTCAAACAACATACCTGGATCCTGTGGTATGTTCGAGATTATGAAGGAAACTTACGACCTCTCTGGGACCGGAATATCTTGGGCGAAGATTTTAGTGAGGAGGTTCGTTGGAGAGGATACTCTGGAAAAGCTCCGGCTCCATCAAAGAGGGACAATATACAGTTTTCACCAAGTCAAACATCAGCAACATATCCAGGAATCCAATCTCAGCCACCACACGGCCTTCGAACTTGCCTACTTGAACGTGCTGGAGAAGCACTGAAATTCCAAAACACAGGTACGAAAACCCACAACCATTCTCTATCGAACAGACCCCAACAGAAACATGATCATAAATGTGGTGACCTGCTATATGCAATGGATAATTATCATATCTATGTGGATGAACTTGGTCGGAGAGCTCTACCAATCCCAAGAACAAGAGCGACAGTATATCAAGAGCCTAGAGATAGCATTTCTAAGGGGTCTTTTGATGCAACTATACCTACTTCCCTAGAGAATGAATGGTACAAAACGTCAAACCGATCATATATGCGACCCCTTCCTACCAAGAAGGCGACGAGATACAGACCAATGCTCGGGGAAAAGCATGTGATCTTTACAACATTTGATAAAAGGGGCAAGGGCAATAGTTCAGACTGCGACGATTATGATGATAGAGGAGGTCGAGACGTGGAGGAGGATGGGAGAAATAGGCATGATGATAGTGACACATGTGCAGCTGCAGTTGACTATGACGAAGACCCAGATTTTGATATTAAAAGCGGTGAGAATGTCAGTATATGTAGTGAACCCGAAATGACAAGCGCACTACTATCCTCTAAAAAGACTAACAAGAGCTCGTGTCCGAGATCCGTGGGCGAGGAGGACTCTTATGGTCGGCCGAAAAAACGTGACCTAGGAGACGGGACGACTTTCAAAGGAATTCTACCCGACAACCCCTTTGGCATCATCCGCAGGCCCTATCTCGGGGACTCCAAGGAGCCGCTGCGAGCGATGCTGATACTACAATTCTGGACCTGGAGAATTGACCTCTACGTGACAATCCGGGATCAGCAGGGTACGCCGGGTCCCGGAGAAGGCCTATGTCACTGCGATATCGTCGACAGAACGGGCGACTGGTGCGGGTCCATCGTCCTCTCACGAGACTGGATAGCCGATAAGGAAGGCGAGCCGCAGATTTTCATCGCCATCAGTGACGCTAAGAACTTTACAGCAGACGAGTGCCCCGTCTGGAATTACTATATCCCCAAAGAAAAAGACGAGAGCGAATGGGATCTGTACCATGTACTACTCTTAGAGAGACATCAGGATAGACGGGTATTCGAGCGAGTCGGCCTCGGGAAGGTGTTCCAGGCTGCGTTCGGCGAGGCTGTGTGGTTCGAGATTAAGATGGCTTAAAGGAGCTCTACCAGTATCAAATCTTCTACCGAACGTAAATCTTGATATGGGGCATACTATATTGTGTATGATCTAATACCTAGATACCTATGAGATAGAGATGTTATTCGTAACGACAGTCAGTTATCTCATGAATTGAAATTTCTCTGCCTCACCATTAGTTTCCTTTTTCTCTTTACCCCTGAACCCCGTACGACTGTGTAATGCCTTAGCCTTTGGCCATAATCAGCGGAATTAGTTCAGCGAAAGTACCTACTCAATGTCCTCCTTTTTGGTATTCCATGAGTACATTCCACAAAGGCAAGCCATTTGAATTATTACGCTGATGTATAATTTCCGTGACAGTGTCTCAGAGCCATGTGCTTCTTCCTTGCGAGTAGCACACAGTGAAACTATATGCGCGTCGATGGCTTTTAGAGGATGATAAAAAAAGCTTCGGTATACACAAGCAAGTCTGACTTACATATTAATGACCGTAGACAGAGCCGCATAGACTCAGTCTTGCAGCTGCATATAAGCACTCATCTACACCGGCCCTGATGACATACTTATGATATACACCTCTAGGCGTAGACACATAGGGATCAGGCACATGAGATAACATCCAGAGAATAGCAAGATACGATTGGCTACCTGTTGCTATATATTAGATGCGGTTTACAGGGTCGTGAATTTCTATTCGTGGATTTTCAGCTAGGAACCTACCTACCTACCTAATTCAATAAGAAAAAGCAAATACGCGGACGAACGGAAGGCTGAAATGCCAAGGGGCTCACGTAACTCATGTAACCTATAGCATGTACCTAGATAAATAATAACATAACGAAGGAGGTATATACGGCCGGGTTATTCGCACGTGGCGGCATGGCGATCTGCAAGCCTCCATTTTAGACCTCTAGTCCAGGGGTTTGTTCGGCATCACCAGCCTCTTGTTCCCCCCTTTCTCCCGGTGGTACATATACAGTGAGATGGGTTTTTTTTTAAAGGAGGTCGAGTCGACACGAGTGGAAAGAGGGAAAGAGAGAACAGCTTGCTTGTAGCAAGCCACTTGACTATGTAAGAGCAGATCACTTCGGTGACTACACAAGAGCAGAGGGAAATAAAATGAAGAAAAAGAATAAAGATCCCGGGCGTCACGCCAGTCAACTCCCGTGCAGAAAGTCAATTACGAGGTGTACCATCACGCGCGCGGCTCGGCTTTCTATCAGCTCTCCTTGATCCTAGAGTACCGGGTATGTCGAGCAGGGACATGTACATGTATTCAGATGAGATAACCACCAGGTATCATGTAAGTATTTACTAAGCGCCTAGACAGAGCTGAAGAGTATAATGCGCCTGAACGTAGGATCTATGTAGGTGTGTGTATGTACGCAGCACTCCTTTTGTTCTCTAAACATCCGATGTGGTTGTTCCAGCATTCTTCTACTATAGGGCTGGTTTGCTCATCCGTCAGAGCGGTCGCATATCGAACCGTCTCTGCTTCCCAACGAGAAGACGAGAAAACGAGCACTATACTATATACGAGGCTCCTATCCTCTTGTCTGTTGGGAATGGTACGCTTATGCACGTCATGTCGCACTCAATCTGACCCGTGCATACAGATTAGAGAGCTTCATTGGTGCTGGGATTGTTCTGGCCTGGAAAGATAGTAAGACGGGCAAAGGTCAGCCACACACACTGCCGCCGCGTGACGATTTGGGTAGTAAATAAGTCTCCAGGGAAAGGAAAAATTAAATAAATAAAAATAAAATACTCCTTTATGCTGCTTAGCACTTTTCGGCGTGTTGCACACGTGGTGGCTCTCCCCAGTCATTGGCAGAGAACCATGTTTTGAAGAAAAATGTGGGAGAGTGATGAGGGGGACTAATGCAAGCTGTGTTCATAATAAACGCCATGGCTTTATCTTTTTAATTCATGAGGGTAACATCGGTCACAAGCTAAATGTCAACAAAGCTATATTTAGAATCTAGTACTAGCAAGACACTGTGAACGGGTATTATTCTCTATTCGCAAGTAAAACTAGGTAAAACAAGTAAAGTCTAATACATGTAATGGGAAAATACTGCTACAAGGCTGAGTAAACAAAGAAAACCACAGGCTTCGTAAATGCGTAGAGTATACCAATAGTACAATATGATGCTTTTTGTACAGCGAAAGCGTAAATTCGTAAACATGCTTGTTTCCTTCTTTTTTCTCTTCTTTTCTTTCCTTTTTTATTTCCTTTTCGGCAGGCAATTTGATTTTTCATACCCTCCGAAGCGCATCCATAGCCTTATTAGATATACCCCGTAGATTATTCCGTAAGTCTGTTTGTAACTGGCTGAAAACGGTTGGAGTTATGGTGTTGGTTGCATAGCATGTATTATAGTCTCCTGGAGATAGTGGGCTCGTGTGTTTCGAGCTTGAAGTAGTAACATCTCGAAGGCGTCGTAATAGGCGCTCAATTAATCTCACGACGATCTGCAAATCCTCCAAGATCACATCGGTGCTTTCCAGAACACCATCTTGAATGTTTTGCGAATATCTCTTCATGATCTCGAGGCCAATTAGTACCATGAAGAGTCTCGTGTGGTCATCCTTTGAGAAGCAGTCGCACTCAACCATGTGCAAGACCTGATCTATTGTCTTCCGACTCATGGCCTCTGTTGGTATCAAACTGCGTTTAAGTGTTATGAGAATAGTCGATGCTAGTGAGAGGCAGTCATGCTGTGTACTGAACGGCGTACTGCTGGTGGCGATAGCGGCGGTAGCCCGGGTGGCACGCGTGGTGGCATTATTATTAGAGGGAAATGCCTGGCACGATGTCTCTGGCGGGGTACCAAATCCAGTTTGCGGAGTAGGCGAAAATCCCGCAGCTTGGTATTCAAACCCGGATGGATAGCTAGCTACACTCGAAACGCTCCTAGAATGATTCCGCGCACTGTTTGACTGAGGTGTTGAGTCGAGGCGCGGAGGGAAGTCTAATGTCCCTATTGGTGAACCAACCGATAATGCTAGATCAGGAGTTGGGGGCGTTGTGGCTTGGAATTCATGGTTCGACCAAGGAACCATAGAGCCTGTAATTCCATTGAAATTTGCGTGTATGAAGTGTTGAGGGATTGTCTGGTCGTAGCTGAAATCCATGTATCCGTGATACATAGTTGGCGAACCTGCGTTGAGAGGAGCTCCCGGGCTAGCAGTATCTACCCAGGAGTACTGGAAATCTCCTCCATCTGTTGAAGGAGAAGATGCTGTCGACTGAGATGGAAGTAAGGCACGCGGACTCGACGGCGTTGTGCCTGATTGATTTTCATCGCCAGCCATACCCCTGAGCTTGGTGGCAGCTGGTAGGCGTCCATAGCGGTGCGAAAGGCCATACGAACAAGCCAGGCCTCTCTCGGTGCATCTAGCACATATGGGTTTCTCCTTGCTACATTTCACTTTCGCGCCAGCACAATGCTTGCAGCTGTCCTTATACTTCTGTCGTGTTCGTGTTTGTCGTCCAGTCATCGTGTACCCAGGGTGGTGTTGTTTCGGTCTTGATGTATAATAGCAATGATGGACACATACAAGTAAATGAGGTCCGAGAGAGAGAGAGAGAGAAAGAAAGAGAATGAGAGGGGAGGAAAGAAAAGAGTGTGAAGCCAATCGTGTGTATAAGTACTTATTGTTATGTATAAGTATGTGAGTTATCTTTCCTTAGCGACGTAGTAGGGCTGAACCAAACATATAATTGACAGGCACCGATTTAGGGGTCTAGACGGGTCGTGATTCTAGTAAATGTGTGGCGTCTTCTTTTGCAGCTATTCAGACCAGGGGTCGGCGTTCAGCCATACTCTCACTCACATTAATAACCACGTCCTTCGGTGAGTTAGGGCACCATGCCAATGGTTGAGTGGCCCTTACATAACGTAAGTAGTCAGGTAGTAGTTGGGAGGTAGGTAGCATAGCATAATGCCATGACTGCAGTAAAGTAAAAAGTACGGGACCGTACGTCCATTCATCGTTCGCTCATGGGCGAGCCTAGCTCGTCGATTCAAGCCACTGCTACATCGCTAGAAGCGGAATAGTGTTGTGAACCGATGGCGGTGGTGCTATCCCTCATTTTCCGTACGATCCGGGGGATTTGCCAGAGGTAGTGTATACTCTTGCTGTCGTCCATTTAAACTCGAACCAGGATTTTCGGCTTCTATAGACCTCTGCAGATCTGTCGGCAGGGGGATCCATCCTCTTCGCCTAAGAAAGCCGTTTTCGTCGACCGGATGGCCCAGTATGGCAAGATAAATGGGGCGGCTCCAGCGTGTTAATACGCAGCGTGTAAGTGCGTCTACACCACTATAATCTGCTTAGCCAAGGACCCCTGTGATCTTCAGCCTAAGCTAAATCAGCGTTGCAGTGGTCATATCGTAATGTAGTGTAGGTACGTAGCGAAACGGCCATATTCCGCGCCCCCCCTTCCTCCCCCCTTCCCGTCCCCCTCTCCTCCTCTATCGTCATGATGATTAACAGTTCATATAGTTGGCACCGAAGTGTTCGATCTCCCTAGCTATAAATACTGACCGAGGGGCGCTGCTCGATTAAGCACCTCGTTCTGAGTTGATTGGTCGTCCTGGTGCCACGCGTAATTGTCAGATCTTGTCTTGCCCTGAAGGGATAGGAGCATATCACATAATCCACGACCGATGATAGGATGGGGATATGGATACATGTACAGACCCTTCCCCTTCATCGGCAAGATCGTGATAGGGCGGTTGAAACACGTTCAAATCTCCTTGTTAGAAAACCCTTAGGCGTATCGAATTTCCGCTGTTGCATGGATGTTGTGGGGATATCGCGGAGTCGAAACTCGTGGTCTATGCATGCATGCATACACACACACCACGCACATAGGACCTATGTAGTATAAGTTACCTAGGCAGTGTATAGCTTACCTAACATACATAACCCTGGCCCAGATATTTTGCGGTTCAACGTTATGTTGTTTCTATTATGGTGTATATTACCTGGCATTGTCTCAAATAACCCCAACCACACCCACCAACGTTGTATGCAGGTTGGTAAATCCTGATCCTTCATCACCATGTGGAAATCGGTAGCTAACACTACTGTAGCTTAGTGTTATGACACCCCGGAACCCCCTCCCTGTCAGTCTTGGCAAGATCATCGCTGCACCTAAGATCGGATGAATATCAAGCCATGGATGGTGGTCATGAGCCTCCGAAAGAGAGACTAACATCGGTGAAGGGAAAGGAGAGTGATGATGAAGAGCAGAAGTAGAAAATCTTGCAGAAGAAGGAGAAACAAGAAAAGAAAATAAAAGAATAAAGAAGATAAAGCTCTACTTGTCACACATAGGTTACGTAGTCACATAGGTTAATAATGATTATGATTAACCTATAACCTTAATCACTCGAAATAGGTTAGGCACTACAGAACAGTTATAAGTCGTGGTACCTACCTTACCTACATAGGTTAACTTTAACCTTAGTGTTGTTCATAGCGCTTGGAGAGACTTAACCTACTATGTACTACTAAACACAATCCGTTATTGGCGTACCAGACTCCCCAACTCTGGTGTATTACAATACCTTCGGTTTAAGCAGTGAAGACGCGTTATCGGAGACAATCATTTCCCATTTACCCTGCCTAGGTACCTATTTGGAATTAAACTTACCTCCATACTGAAGCACCTAGGTACACGGTATGTAGGCCTAGACCTTCAACTTATTAGATAACATCTGTTGTGTGCATGTAATCTCTACAAGGCAGCATCATTGTGCATGATAACTACACCCACTAGGTAGGTACCAAGGTTAGGTACTTAGATACACTCACCTAGCAGGCACCAATTGCATCATGAGTTGGGGTAACACAACCTTCACAACTCACAACTGACAGAGCCCCTGAGACGCTTTGCGCGGGCTGTTCCGCCATTCTGCAGCTGGCCGCCGCCTTACCCAGCCAAGCTATTCCGCCATACCCCAGTCATTATCTACATAGTACATAGTACCTAGGTTAGGTACTAAGTCCCTCGCAGAATGCCTTGCGAGTGTGGAGAAGGAAGAACGCCTCGGCTGAGCGCTAAACCGCTAAAACAAAGCTTTTAAGGCAACCGGTTAAGCTTGGCATGCTTGGTCCCTTGTGTTCCCTTGTGTCCCCTTGTGTTTCCTTGTCTAATGCATGCACAAATCTGTAACCGATGTCAGTTACATGTATACATATACACTAACTAGTACACTGATACCTATGTGAATCCCTTCATTCCTTGCCAAGAACCGCCTTGCATTGGATACGTTGGCAGGTAAGGTAATTAAACTATTCGGCAGTCAGCTCCGAGCCTCATCATTGTTCCCATGACGTGCTGTTGAATATTCGCGCCTTGCTAACGCGCCTTGCTTCCCTTGAGCTCTTCAGGTCAAGAGGCCTCCCGAGCCAGCTGATCTAACAGGAGCTAACAAGGGATTGATTCTGTCAACGGATGTTTCTTTCCGATCTCGGTATTCGAAACAGTAGTTTCTGCTTGGAAGAAGCATGGAAAGGTAAGGCTTATCGAAAATAAGCAACTGAGCATGAGAACTTGGACGTCATTAAAGCATAGCCTCGCTTTACCCTCCTCGGAATAACTTCAAATCGCGCACCGGTCTCGCAAAGAAAACATTACCGTTCTATCTCCGATAACTTACCCACAGTGGTTTTCCTATTACCAAGAACTCACTTGTCCAAGGCAGCAACCCACGTGGTCGAGCATGAATTCAATCTAGGCCACACACTTACAGCCAAGGCCTACATCATACATCATACTAATAACAGACACCGAGGGAAGTTCTAAAGGATTGGGGAAAAGCCTGCCTTTAGGGTTGCTGACTTGCCATAGCCTCACCTTCCATAATCCAAGGCCATATTGAGGATTCCTGACTACGTTTTAGTTAGGACTCTTCACAGTTGTATCGGCTGTAAAGCACATATTGCTATGCGCTGTTCATGACAAATGCAATACCGAGCACGAAAACCACCAAACCTGCAGGCAGGCTTGAGTCACTGACCGAGCGAATCTGTGGATTGATCTGCCGTGCACATATCAATTACTTACTTTTACTACAATAAAATGCAAACTATGATGTTCGGCGCAGCAGCTAGATTGCAACCTAGCCACATTGCGGCAGAATAGAGAACATTGTTCTTCGTGATCATTGAGAATGTGACCTTTCCTTAGAAGTATGATCAAATCCGAGGCTAAAACAAACTGGTCGGTATGTCTGTTCTAATGAAGAAAGATAAGTACCCTCTTCCCAATAGCTACTAATGTAGATGGGATATCTCCTTCACGCAGTGATATAAAAGAAAATACAAATATACGCTAACTCCATAAGTCAAGTGATATTGGTACTCCTATTAGCTATCATATGAAATACATACCTAGAAATACAGGTTATCGGGTTGCTTCTTGTGAGCTTTAAAGAAGTAGTCTACTTTGTTCATTAATACTGATGGAAATTTACGATTAGGTAGCTAGGATATGGAAATAAGAACGCTGTTAGGTTGCTATGAAGATCATGCAGAGCCTGGATCTCGGTATATATGTACCGTGTTTTATATTTCAACTGTAGCTGCTGCGGATAGTTCTGACATTGGCACATCGCCCTCTTCCCACCAAGTCCTGGGAAGAGCAGAAGTGTAAGACATTAAGTGAGTTTCCTTTTTATCTAGTAAGCCAATGGCTTAATCATATCAGACGATTAAGCTTTAAGCACCCTGCTTTAGGAGAAGGTTCGAAAATATGTTCGGATGATCGAGCCTCTCAGAAGCCTAGGGGTAATCCGTGATATGACAAGACAATCACCACCGGGGTAAGATACCGTAACAAATAACTGCAAAGCCTGAAGTCCAGTGACTCTTAGCTGTCTCGGTAGATAATAATTAGCGATTTAACATTGACTGTCTTTATTATTTAGGGTATCTTATCAACTAGAATGCTTTTCAGGGGTAAGAAGTGTACCCTATGAAAGGAATGCATCCAATCATGCATTTTGCGTCTTTCAAAGAGTTAGCATCAGTATATATTTTATTTTATTTTATTTTTCTTTTAATTTTTTCTAGGTGGGGAGTTATCGTTCTCTTAATGATTTCCCAATTGCGAGATATTTGAAGTTATCTGGGTCATTTGGAAAAAGGATTGAGTTAGTTACTCACAAGATATCCTCCCGCAAACAGTTCCGTCACCCGTCTAACAGAGTGCCGAGTTTCAATTCAAACCAAAACTCACGGATAGACGCTATATTTCCATGAGAAACAGTGAATCCTCTTTAAGGAAATATAAATTCAACTTATAGGGCTACGAAGGTGACAAGTCCTGTATTATATTGCCCTGGTCCACGTACGCTTTCAAGGGAATGGTGTTGGCCATTTTGCTGCACAACGTTGTATCAATTTCATGCCACATACCATGGAAAGCAACCAGTTCCCAGAATGCAACGCAATCCACGAGGGGAGGCCTTGCCCCTGTGCAACGTGTAATAGAGCAAGGCTGAACAACATGATGGACTTCAACGGCCCGTCGCAAGGCGGTAATATGCAGCAACTAGTCGAAACGAGCTCCTCTATGGGATCAATGGCGTACACCCGGGACACCCCCCAGCACATGTTATTTGATGAACAGGAAGAAGAATCCAACCGACAAGTAGCTCCATATGCACCCATGGAAGATACCGCAATGGAATACGACACCAAAGCAGCGCCAGGGGAGATCAATTCCATTTTTAACCAGCAGCAGCACTTGAATAACTACTTTGAACCCGGACCTCGACTCCCCCCTGGACCGTTATCGTTCCCGAACATCGCACCCCGACCTTCCACCGGTCCCGAACCGCTCTCCTCATCATCCCCCAACACCCCAGCTCCCGACCCCGGCGACACGACCCCCAACGCAGTTCACCAACCCGGCTCGCCCTCCAGCCCTCGCCGCGGCGGGCCCCCCGCCCCACCCCGCCGCAAAGGCCGCGCCTCCAAATACGGGCCTCACAGCTCCGCAGCGCCCTCGCCCTACGGCCCGCCCTTCACAACACTACCGCTGACCAAGGACATGCCGGAGCCGGAGATCCACCGGCGCATCGAGCACAACGCGGCGGTGGCCGAGGCGCGGCGCGCGTACCTGCGGGCCAAGAACAACGCGGCGGCCAAGCGCTCGCGCGAGCGCAAGCAGCGCCTCATCGAGGAGCTGACCGCCGACGTGGACCGGCTCGAGCTGCGCAACGAGCAGATGGCCGCTGCGAACCGCGAGCTCGTGGCGGCGGTCGGCACGCGCTCGCATGCCCTCGAGGCCGAGAATGCGAGGCTGCGCGCCGAGAACGATGCCCTGAGGGTGCATGTCGCCGAGATGGCGGCCAGGGTTGGCAGGGCGAGGGAGGCCGGGGATACAACCCGGGAGGATGGGTTGGTGGAGTATCCCTTGATGGTACAGCAGCAGCAGCAGGTACAGACTCCGGGCGAGGGGAGCGCGGGTGGGGGTGCGAGCGTCGAGGCGGTGTCTCCTCATAACTTTGATCTTGAGGCCTTGTTCGGTGGCATGCCACAGTCGCAGCCACAGTTTCAGAATCAGCAACTCCAGGATTCGAATAATGGGCTAGGCTGGGACGGTTTCAGCCATAGCTGAGCGGATTTCGGGGGGTTGGAGGCATTGTAGAAAGACGATTGGGGGAGGAGTCGCGTTTATAGTTTTCTTCGAACCGGCGGGCTGGGATTATGGTGGCATTAAGCATCTACTGGCGTTCATCGTTTGCGTTTGTCTTTTTTTCTTTTCGGTTTCCCTACAGATTAAATTCATTAGCTGGTGTTTAGGCCAAGAAGTGACCACGGATGGAGGGAAAAGCTTAACGGATCAAGCAATATGGGGCGTCTCTTTTATTACCTGCATCTCGATTCAGAAGGAGGGCTGAAAGAAGTCCTAGATTATCTCACCCGCGTTGAGTTTCCAATAGTTAAATACTGCCTTGTTTTCCCATTGACAACTGTAGCTTTTATATTGACTGTGATACGCGTGTCTAAACGGCCTTCCTAGAATAACTGAATCATAGATTAGTGATATAAATTCAATCGCCAAATATATATCTGATGGCTTACAATAGGTATCCAGTATGATACCAATGGTAGAGTTTAAAATCTGGCAATGGGAAAAAATTTGGAGTTTCTACTTTAAGGACTTCCTTCCGCAGTAGACTATTGAATAATAGTTTCTATCGCAACGTTGAGTTCGGTTTACATCCAGGGGTAAAGAACATAAAATGGTTATCTGGCTCTTATCCAAAATTCCAGTCATTGTCAGTAATGACAGAGTGATTCTAATGCAAGCGCAACATTATAAATTGTTGACTCATGGTGTCTTTCCATCGTGTGAGTTAGGAACGGATATTTTCGATGCCTTTAAAGCATGACTCTATGATATTTCGCCAGAGCTCGAGGAGGCACCACTTCGGGCGTTAATACCTTTGAACTATCTGTCAAAGATTAGTGAGTTAGCTTTTTTTCAAGGCGCTTGGTGTTTGGTAATTTCCATTACTAGTAACCCTTTGTGATACTTGCCTCATACCATCTTTGCTAGGAACCAGTAGTGTCTGTGTCTGTAGCAGGGCTTTAATAAACCTGATTTTGGGAAATAAGAACCCTATACAAGTTTATTAAAGGTAATGAGTTTGATAAAAGGGGTCTGGTAAGTCCTTCCTTCCTGTTCAATATTCTTAGGTAGGTAGTCAGCAATTATTATATGTTAAGTACAGTTTCACGTAATAGAATGTGACTGTATTTGTATGCAAATCAATTAGATAACCTGAGCAGGGTGGATGTAAGAAGTAGATATGGAAACTTTAGCATTGTGGAAATAGCAACTTCTAGCTTTATATAGGCTTTGAACGAATGTATATCACCATATTCACATATAGGTTATCAAACTACAATTGTATATATATATACTCAGGTTGGATTTTAAAATGATTCATCAGGGCAATTGCAAAATCCGGTACGCTCTTTTAGAAGATGAGATTCAGGGAATAGCCTTTTAGTCGTCAAGATTTGCTGTGTCCAGTAGGATCTAGAGAATTTAGGTTTATGGATTATCAGGATCCTCGTGACTACCCAGTATCAGTCATGTATAGGTATTCTAGTAGTAACAGTGCTTCACTGCTATTCATCTCTGTTGGGAGTGGATGCCTATTGGTCGAAGACAATGCCCAATGGTTGTGAATACAGCAACAAATGTGTGTAGCATTTTGAATTTCTAATACCCATTTATATAAAGGTGTTCTATTATTCAGTGCTTGAATCAAGAAGCATTCAGATGGGTTAAATTGAAACTGCATTTGTCATAATTTAAAATACCAACCAGAATGGCGGAAATCGAAAATGACTTTGCTTTGATATCCGCCGGAAATATTATCATAGCGTTCTTATTTCTTTACTATACCAAGTCTTGCCAAATAGAGGAGAAACATCCTGGTAACATGAAAGGCCACGTAAAAAATATGTGTGAGTTACTAAATAAATTGGGGATACAATATGTTTCTGCTACCAATGTTGAAGGAGGCAAGCTGACACGGTTAAGCATCGCTGAGAAGTATCAACTATTTGAATGGAATGCACAGGTTTCTCCAGTGGATAACAAATAAAAAGCTGATATCGGAACAGTATCCGTTATCTAGGCTTTCTAGGCTTCAAATTCTGAGTTTTTTGTTATCGCGTTCAATATACGTATAGACAGCCATCCAATCGAATTCCCCAACCCTTACTATAACCAGATATTACATGGTTAGAGGCCACCATGAACAGGCTGAGATACATACCCCTGAACAGGGACGCCTCCTTCAGGCTTTTGTGTATGGTTCATCTCGACATCGGCAGCAGGGTATGATTCGGGATTTTGCAAGCAGGCTCGAGACAGAATGACGAGCACGATAATACATAGAATCCAGACCAGAGCCCCAAGCCCCGCACATGCCCCCATCACGTTTCCAAAGGTCTTCCAATGGCCACTGACACTATCCGATCCATAATAGTTGTCAAAGGATAGGACGTATGCAGCAGATGAGGCTGCCCAGGCCCATCCTGACAGCCAGAATATGATGCTCAGGACGTGCCCAGCAATGACCGAAAGTCGGAAGTAGAACTTGGGAGCTATGAGGCTTAACGCAAAGGAACCACCATAAACGATCCATGTAAAAATCACCTAAACTAGTTTGAGCATCACGATATAACAGGATCGGAGTAGACCAGAATTACTTACGACGAATATGAGAAAGCCTGGTACCCCCGAGGAATAGTAGTAGGTTCCATTACTATATAGGGAGATCCCATAGGCAGCGAGGGCTAGAATGATGATCGAAAGTAGTATTATGGCGGCTTCGAAGTAAAGGATATACCGAGGCAGAGGAGGGACCCCTCGAGCGACAAGCCCCTTGGCAGCCATTCTTGACTGACAGATTGTAGCGATATAACCTACGGTGGTTTGGCAGTTGTAGGATGAGGAGATGTAGGATCACCGGCTAATAGTCATGTAGGTTATGTATTCAAGATGAATGTTGGATAATTTCTCAGAAGTCTCTTCCCAAAACTTGTGGGACTAAAGAAGGGTCATCCAAATTCACGGACATGAGACTAGTTCAGAATGCAACAAAGCCACTAGTTTCCAACCAACGTACATGTGGCCATCCAAAGACCGCATGCGGCGGGGCCTTTTTAAACCCCCGTGTCTATTTGCGGTTCTAGAACAACATGCAACAGCCATCGAACGGTTCTAGAGCACTGGTGATGGAGTATGTCGAATACCTACCTAAACATGACATTATTCGATATACATTGTAGCTACACGTTTCTAGTCCCTTTTTTAAGATAATTAAATAATAATGTAGGGAGAGCATAAAATGGTCAAGTAAATAAATTGAATCAATTTGGTGCAACTATTGAGGGTATTCAGGAAGAGGATGTACGTACCTCCTAACCTAGGTTACTTGGAGGGATTGGCAAGATTTGAGGCTTTATCGATTATGTACTAGATTTAAAGTAGGAAAGCATCTAATTTTAGGCCATAGACGGTCTCACCTGTGAGTTTCGCCGATAAGACTACCTACTTAGACATTATCATAAAAAGAGAGAAGGCGAGCGAACTCCTGATTATAGAATATTGGGTCGTGCCTGTTTTTATAGCTTTCGGTGCGCACTCAGCACCTTCCTCACTATAACCTGGAAACTACTACCTACGTACCTAGGTATGCAGGTGGGCATGTAAGCCAGGCAGACATGCAATTGAGTTTCGGGAACCTTAATTCGTGTGACCTAATAGTGTTGTACTTACCTACTTTAATAGGCCATCGACATACTATGTAGGCATTGAGAGGCATCATGTGTGCCGAATTCTAATTGGTTACTATTAGTTCCTCCCTTCTCAAGGCTGGAAATGTATATAACCTGGTACCTATCACCTTCATTCCCCCCCTTCATCTAGTTGTCAAATCTAGCGAAGACCCTTTGCCGGCCGCGATATCTGCTAGTTTATGGCATTATTAGAGGTGAATGCCTCGTTGACCTAGAAGAATACTAGTACATATTATTCATAACCTAACAAAATGGAAGAATCCGGTAACTCACCTGCTATATTCGATACACACGAACCGGACTCTGCCCAGTTCGCACGCGAGAACGATCTGTCAGTTGATTCTCAAGTCGAACCCCTTTCTTTCTACTTGCAATTCGATCAAACCCTTCCCCGGATGACCACGGATGTGCGTCCCAACGGGTTAATCGGTGATGCCTCTCTCCATCAACTCCGTCTTCCCGGATTCCCATATCTCAAAGAGCAGCAGTTGGATGTTAGCGAAAAGGTTTTAGTACATCTGCATAAAGCCATTCGAAGAGACGAACAAGAAACTTCCATAATTGATCTATTCCATCATGATGGGCGTCTAAGTAATTCAAGACTGAAAATCGAACCTCCCTTACTTAAAACTGACCCTGACTATGATCACTGCAAGTTAGCAGCAGAGGTTCGAAATTGTAAACAAGCTAAAATTGACCCTGACACTTTTCCACCTGAGAAACTAGATACATCCAATGATGAGGCCTTAGATTTCCCAGATTCCGCGTATCATTTCAAAAACGAACTGGAGAATAGCATCGAGATCGAGAGAATAGATATCCCCAAAGACACTCTCTATTATCTTGCCAAGAGCCTTCGGGATGATTGGACGGAAGATCAACACAAAAGGCTCTTGCAAGATGAGACATCACACATAACGGTCAGTTTACAAACGATACATATATTTTCACGCGGAACATATCTATACAGACACTCATACTAGAATGCAGACTCTCCAAGACTTAATTGTCACCTCTCCTCTCATCCCACATGAAGAGACAGATAGCTATTATATCCCCGACGATGATGCGTGCCAGGTTCCAGTTGCATCAGATCCTAGCACGTTGCTTGAAGATGACTTGCAGGCGGCAGAAGCAAATATATTCAAGGACGATACTATACAAATCCAATCATCGACTACACAACTACCGCTATCCCCTTTAGGAGATCCTCCACTGCTAGTTCCTACTATATCAAATGACAACTCACTGAAAATCGAAGGGCCAATAACCCCAATTAATTCTACCCCTTCTCCCATTAACATCGATATAGGTAATGAGCGAATAGCCGAAAGCCTAGACCTAGACAACATACCCGAAGTCAGTGAAAATGGTTATTCTATGCGTGAAGATAACACGGAAGATAACAATGATATTATTTGGGCCACAATGGAAGAGGGTGCGGACAGTCTAATGAGAGATGTCGAGCAAGAGCAACTAGAATCCACAAATGCACTCGCCCGAGTTGAGGTCCCGACAATGGACTTTTCAATCCCGGAGCCCGTATGGTTAAAGTCATTATCTCTAAGTGAAACGTCCCATTGGGCGTGCCTCTTGGATACAATTGAAGGATTTGATATCCCTCAATGGCCTGGGGACTCGAACCAAGAGAGGCAACAGCTATATTGGTCACCGTTTCTACAGGAGACTAAGATCTATTTAACGGAGTCAATAGAGGATCACGGCTTTGCCAACACTATAATTGGATCCTTGGTAACAGCAGAAGTGTTGAGAAGCGAAAATTACGTATATAAGCAGCCAGGCTTGAGAATTCTCGACGACATAGAAAGCGATGAGGAACTTGAACCTTCTCCGATGCTGCGCAACAGTAGTCTAGACTGTCTCTTAAAGAAAAGACGGCTGGAGATAGGTAGTTCCAACCTGGAGCCCCCCGGATCATCAAGGGACCCATCCCCAGTTGATCTCATAAAAGTGTCAACAAGCACAACACCCCCGCCACCCCTACTCCCCTCTGAGCTCACACGCCAAGCGTCTAACTTACTCGTGGATTGCAACAGCCCTTCGGCTGCTTCGAACTTATTATCTAACTATATTGACTTCCATGTCCCAAAACGACGAAAGTGCGAAAAAAGCATATTCTTTTCAAAACCCTCACGTTTAGAGGTAGATCCTAAGCCTTTACTATCCTCTCGTCGGACTCGTACTAGACCAGAGACAAGTCACTCCCCTATACCAGATACCAATCTACAACAGACAACGATGGCAGCTCCTGTCCCATGTCCAGAATTAAATATTTCGGACACATCTGTGAAGTTCATCAAAGCATTGACTCTGAGTCGTGGCCTATTCTCCCGGCTCGAACAGCTTTGTCCTGCTGCTACGGTAATTGAACGCGATTTTGACCGTTGGAACATCGTATCCTGGGATCGCAATTCCGTATATCGCTCCCCAGTGACGTCAGCTTTGGCTGCTGAAGCCGATATCATTGTATCACCTGCTACCGGAATTATGGTAACAACATTATTGAAAGTCATACAGAAGCCGCCGCCCGGACATAAAGGACAAGCTGCCATCCGCGAACGTGTAAGAAAGGTAGCGTTGCGGTACGAACGACTTATCATTATCGTCTCGGAGGATAATCAAACTGATGAAACGATGCGTAATCTCACACCATTCGAGTGTAGCGCGTATGCGGAATTCTGCGGATTCATCGCCGGCCTAGATATGAATGCACACGTGTACTATGTAGGAGGAGGAAACGATACCCTTGCGAGATGGGTGTTATCTTTCGTCACGCGACATGCCCGAGAAGCAGCGGCAGTGCAAGATTTGATCATACAGGACGAGACCTCATGGGAGCTCTTCCTGCGCCGAGCAGGCATGAATGCATATGCGGCGCAGGCTATACTTGGGACACTTAAAGCTCCCGAGGATGCACCCAAAGAACAAACTGGTTGCTTTGGTTTGCCGGCCTTCGTTAGGATGACACGAGTAGAACGCATACAAGTCTTCAGGGGTCTAATGGGTGGTGAAAGAGTGCTGAGCAGAGTCAATGAAGTTATGGACGTTATCTGGAACAGGAATCCAACTTGGTGAAGGTGTTTTGAGTTAGTGCTGTGTAAGAGGCTATGGAATCCGATGGGATGGAACTTCACTTTGTTGGCTATTCACTGGACTATATAGTGCTTCTAATCTATATCTAATAAGTAGCTTCGTTTCGCTAACTGTAGCAGGATACTAGGCCAACCCCCTCACTGTGGCTTCAGCCATAGATCTCCATACTTATTAGCTAGTACATATGGTAGAGTAAGCTACAGCGCCAAAAGGTGAAAAGAATACATGTGGTAGCGGGCCATTTGTGTACACATGATAAAAGGGGTTTTAAGGCTTAGTAGGGCTGGGGAATTCTTGTATTCTCTATTATAGGATGAAGAAAATAAAAGGGGAATGCCCTCTGGTCTAGGTATTAATTGTTTTCATCTGTCAATTGGCAACAGCTGATAGTGCCCCTTAATCTAGTGAAAATAACTGCTTGGGTGCATACGGAGTACGGATAACCTAAGTATGGTTTATTCGATTATGCTCATAATGAGACTATGCGGTTATCGCGTAGTCACCCCCTTTTTCGTGAAGGGACCAGAATAAAAGCGAATGCACTATCGTGTACCTAGCTACCTTGAATTTGATTCAAGAATTGCTGAAAAATATAGCTGCCTATCTTGCTATATGGGTTTTAAGCACTTATTGAGTGGTCTTCACTACAATTCAGAGTCCACCAAGACTGCTTCAACCAACCCGACTTGGCTCCGGCAGTCCCAAATCTTTCTGAGACGCAAACCGGCCCTCTCAATAAGATCGTTAAATTCAGCCGGCTTCCGTTCTATGCCGTTTATGATTGACATCATAGCCAGGTCCCTTTGGTGCGAGTATCGAGTGTAGTAGCCCCAGTTTGCCGGTAGAGGCTCTGGAGCCCGGGGCAACTCCTTACATCCTCTCGTCGTATTCATTACATGGTCACTAAATAAGGAAACATTAACTATACGAACATAAAACATACTGATAACCTACCATATTAATATACGGCTACGTGGCCCCATCGCAGGCTTGATCGCGCTGAGAATCCGGACGCAGTAGTCATCAGACCAGTCGTGAAGAACATAGCGCAACCAATATACACCTGCATTCTTGACAGGGTTGACGTCGAAAAAGTCATGTGTGATGAATTGCACGCGTTTACTCTCCAGCGCTGATGGGTTGGCTCGTGGCCAAATTTCCGTCTCTGCTTGTTTCAAGGCCGGACCCCGATCTTGGAGTATGAATTTGAGTTCCGGATACACCTGTGACAGCTGAAGAGAGAAACCGCCTGTAATAATTTTCGTTAGTATAATTCGGTCTCCCGACGAAAACGAGACCGTGTTATAACACAAAGAGTACCTACCTACTCCACCTCCTACGTCTACAACTGTAGCTGACCCGAGAGATCCCCAGGGAAAGTCTGAAACAGTCAGTACTGGAAACTATTACAGACACGGGTGATTGAAAATTTTCGATTGGTCTGGGGTAGAGAAAATATACCAAACAAGTGGGCACGCCCAAATACGGAGCCTCCTCCAACCATGGCAAGCCCAAAGATACTGTGCTCGGGACGCTTTATCAACGCCGTGGTATCTGCATTACCACACACTTTCTCAAGCTCATCTCCGAAAACACCGGGATATGCACTCAAGTCACCGTCGGTACTATTGTGGCCAGTGAAGATGTCACCGACATGAGCCTTCTCCTCGAGCCAGTCCCAACGTGACTTGGTGGTCCTAACCGCATCTTGCCAGGGTGTCACTTCCAATAAGTACGATGCCCCTTTAGTTTGGTCGCTGAGGTATCTTGGAAGATAATCTGAGCTGCTGTATAGATCTAGTCCACTATATTCGGTGCTGATCAGCGGGTGCCCCTTTTCTAATTAGAGGAATACTAATGGCATACAATAACAGGATATAGGCACGCAGAGGCTCGTTGCCCACGAGTGAAGCTGATATAGTATTGTTGGCAAAGACATCTTCTTCTACTTCATGAAATATGTGGATCGAACAGAGGCAACGCATAATACGAGCTAGAGTATGACTGCAGTGTCAGCATGGACCTTTGTAATAATAAGCCGAGTTTGAGCTATCAGCCACGTAGTTACGCACAAAGCTTCTTCGATTCAATATGGACTACCGATGCCAGGTCTGAAATAGCGAGTCCTGCATCACCATTTTTGGCGAGGATATTTGGTACACGTTTGTCCGCAACTACATGCAACGCTCGTGCTTCAAAGTATTGGGATGATACTTCCAAAATCCTGCTTTGTGGCTCACTAACAAGCTCTGTGAGCATTCCAGCAGCGGAGAGTAGAGTTCTCTGGACATCATGAAGGGGTTTTGGCGGCAAAGAACCCTCGCTCTTGTCCTGGATAGATTGCTTCAGACGCACGTAGTCAGCAACAGACTTCTGTATTAAGCCGCTAAGTTGCAGCAGACGTTGTAACGTAAGGTCCATATTCGAGTCCATAATTTAGGAAATAGATGGCTTGCAGAAGTGCAAATTGATAAAATATCGGGTAGATAAGAGTCTTTAAATTGTAACTGGCTATTGGAGAGGGCGGCAATCTGACAAGTCTTGTATACGTATCCTTTAAGCATTTTATGAATACATGAACTACCCACAACGTCAGAATTTCTGAATTACGTCTTACATCTCATCATTATCAAACGATTCCGGACCGCAGTTGCTAGACCCGAGCGCGCGTAAGGGCTTAACGGGACTTATGCCTATGTCTCTAGGCGTTAGGTGATGTAAAACCCCTGAGTACGGTCAAGAAGGCGGAAATCAACAGCAGAACTAACTCCTAAGTGTGATTGAAATATGTACTATTCACCTGCCATAGCTTTATCAAGGTGCAACTCAACAATTAACTATCCACCTACCACTGTGAACTTTAGGTATCATAGATTTGTGTGTTAGAATGGCCACCTCAATCCTCCCGTACACGTGGGAGAATGGTTTCAAGCAACCCTCAACTGGCCAACCATGGGTTTGGACTCCTGCGGAAGGAGCTCACATCCGTGATGACCCGGAATCCTACATTACACCACCGTCGAGGGAGGAGGTAACATCTGAGGCCCATAACGACATGGGAATCAATGTCATTCGCGTTTGGCCGTCTCTACACAACGGAACCAACAGCCCCCACGGACTACCGTCGTGGTGGAATCCTGCCGAGAAGATCGATGTGCTGATCTGCGGGGGTAAGAATGACAATCTTCCTGATATAGATCAAGTTTCTGACGATATATATGCGTAGCTGGACCTAGTGGATTGGCAGTTGCGGCAAGCCTCGCAAGACAGGGGGTATCATTCCGGATCATTGGTAAATCAGCCCTATGCCCAGATTTGCGATTCCAAGATGTAGATCTTCTGACTTCTATTTTGGGTAGATAAATCCGATGGGCCATTAGTCGCCGGCCGCGGAGATGGTGTTCAACCACGGTTCCTGGAAACAATCTCGATGTGGGGCCTTGCTACTGAAATCCATGATGAGGGTCCTTTCATCGAAAAGACCGCTATTTATAAAGACGGGAAACTGATACAGTTCGGTCATTCTCATCAGTCTGATTCCAGATACCGTGGGCTGAATATCATCACTCAGGGGCAAATAGAACGCATCTACGTACGAGACCTAGCCCGCCATAAGGTCCTAGTTGAGCGCAATTCTGTTCTGAGCGACTACATTGTTCAGAAAGACGCCAATAACCCGTACCCAGTGCAGGCCACTGTTCACAATGAGCGTACTGGAGAAAACCATTCGATCCAGGCTAAGTTTATCATCGGTTCGGATGGCGCTAAGAGCGAAATTCGCAAGGGCCTGGGCACTCCCTTCGATGGCGTCAGCACTGATATTTATTGGGGCATAATTGACTGCGTCTTCACTAGTGACTTTCCTCACACTTGGACTTTTGGGTAGGTTTCAGAATCCCGAGAAAGAAGTAGTCGTTAGCTAAGAGACTGAATAGCGTGGTCATGAGTTCGGAGCACGGGGGTTGCGTGGTTGTTCCCCGGGAAAATGGCTACGTTAGGTACGTATTTTCACCATGGGGGTTTTACAACCACAGACTGATACCTTTGCAGAATGTATACACAGCTCGACCTGTCCGCCACGGGGCCGATTGCAGAGTCTATGCAGGCTAAGGATCCCTCTTTTATTGAGTCTGGTGGGCACGTTGACATCCACTCAATTACCCCTGAACACGTTCTCGAGCAAACCAACAAGATCTTTGCTCCATATACACTCAAATTTGCATCCACTGTGAGCTGGTTCGCGATCTGGAAAAGTAATTATTGCAGCTTTTTTTGTAGATGAACAGGAATCTAACAGATTTGAATAGTTTCCGAGCGAGTAGCTCGATCTTTCTCCTCCGCTGATAACCGTGTCCATTTGGTTGGTGACGCAGCGTAAGTCCTCCCACATTTTCTAATGCATTGGCTATAAATATATTAGACTTCTTGACTAACTTACTTTAATCTATAGACATGTACACAGCGTTATGGGGGCTTTTGGCTTGAATGCATCTATCCTTGACGCGGCCAATATTGCTTGGAAAATTGGCTTTGCTTCAAAGGGAGCCGCAAAAATAGATGCTCTACTCCTTACCTACAGTAGCGAAAGGCGCCGGCACGCTGTGAAGATCATCGAAGTATCCGGCACCTATTTGCGTATTGTTTGCGGATCTGATCTAGAAGTCCCTAATCTCCGAGATGTAGAGCTATTAGGGGAAAAGGAACGCACAATTCACCAAGTTGATGCTAACAAGGGAAGACCTAGTTCCGTTCAAAACAGCAATGCGAAAGTAGAGGATACCACTGATCCCAAGATTTTGACCGATTTTATCAAGGCTAATGGCGCTTTCTTACTTGGAATCGATTGCCCATATGGGCCGTCGGTGATATCCCCAGCGGCCTCGGGCTCTAAAGGGCGCGTTCCGGCTCTTCGGGTTAAACCAGGTGTCCGTGCTCCTAACCCGCGGCTTTGCCTACGGACGGAGGAGACCGGTTATCTTTACGACAAGCTTGCAGGACCAGCTCGCTTTCATCTAGTTGTCTTCGTGTCCACTCTTGCCGGAACCCAAGTGCAACAAAACCTCAAGGCATTCGTACAAACACTTCTTGACCAGACTGGTTTCTATAGAAGGTTTGGTGGCGCAGGGCTATTCAACATTGTTCTGATCACGAAGCTCATGCCTTTCGAGCTAGAAGCGTTGCCATCTGGCGCTTCAGAGCTCGTGGACATTCTAATGAAGCAAGGGGCTCAGATCTTGTTCGACGACCGTGCACCTGACGAGGACGCTCATACTACTTGGGGCGCCAATCACGAAAGGGGGAGTGTTGCCGTGATTAGGCCTGATCTGTGGGTTGGTATGAGTGCATTTCCAGATGAGACAGACGCTATCACGGAGTATTTCGAAGGCTTCCTCCAAGAAACACAAATTTGAAAATGGCTGAAGACCGCCACATGACTCTTTGGCGTTCCTATCGCACAGGATTCTCTCTACGGGAGACGGGAGCATTCACGTTCCCGGGGAATGGAAGACGACTAGAGTATTATATACGGTCAATGAAGATTGTTTTTTTTTTCTTTCAATTGAGGAAGTTTGATGGATAGTAGAGCTACTAGATTGATGAAGACTATTACTGCTCAATAGAATCTTATTTCCCTAAATACCTAGTCAACTGAGCCTCAGATACTCTTCAAGCTATTTTTTCTAAGTTGAACCTACTAACTTAGCTAGATACATCTGAAGCCGATATGGCGTAACGAAAGCATAGCTTCACGGTGGATTTAGTACTGGAGAAGCATTTAATATAGAAAGTAATATATTGAGTTGTATGAGACGGCAAAGGCCTACAAAGTAAGACTACATGGACTAGCGATGAACTGCAAAATGTGCTTCATACCTCCGCCGTCGAAACCACCATAAAGACTAGGGGGTAATAATTTGCGAGAAGAATCAGGAAATTTCTCCATTCAGAGGTTGCAGTAATCTATTATGAAACCAAGTCCTATTCCTCTTAAACCTATTCCTTTCATCTCTTACCTCCTTAGTTCATTCTTTTCGCCTGGAACAGCGACCCACGTAACCCATTTCGCACCCCCTTAAATCGCACCACAAAATCAAACCTAATTGTATGCCGTATAATGCACAACAGAACAATAAGCCATTACATACGACCACAGGACTCAGAATACTCGGCATCCCGTCCGCTCTGCCCTAGATAAGCTGGGTACCGCCAGATTAGTAGTTGGGTCGGTGACGACCAGCGAATCCCTGGTGTTGTATGTTTTTTTCTTCTTTTTTTTCTTCCTATACTTTCTCTCTATCCATTGTTATTCATTTCAACTTTTGAGCCTGTTTAAATTTAGCAAGCTCGGATTTAGTTAGAGACTCACACAAAGGGGGAATAGGGAGTTTCGTATGATATGTAGCGAGAACTTAGGACTTCGACTGGTTCTAAACGCGATATCAGAACCACCATATGGAAGCAGTTTATGTTGTGCGTGAGTAGTCGTAATCTAGTAAGAAATTCTATGCACAATTCGTTTGAGCAAGTTTTGTTGGCTCTAAGCCCGTCATGTCTTTGGGGGGATCTGTCGCCTTTAACGGAGGTAACTGATATAATGGCGATAATTCCCGTTGTACGAACAAAACAGCGAAACAAGTTAGCCGTGCTTATGGGTACGCTCGGGTTCCCGAAATGAGAATGCCTATACACTCCTCAACAAATTGGGTTGTTGACTGACACAAAGCTACGCCCACCAATACATCGGCATCTATCATGTCTCAATGGTTTTGCGGACCCGAGTCCAAGTCGTAAACTGTCCTTGGTAAGTTTGAATTATTGTGCGCGAAAAAAGAGTGCGCATACGACAACTACATATCGTCTCTATGCTTTGCCGAGTGGACTTTGTGACAGAAAACAATAGAAAACTAGATATTTCCCCCTTTTACCGAGTGCCGAGTTAAAGGCTTCAAGGGAATGGAGACGGGAATAGGGGTTAAGTTAGTACCGGCATAAGGTATACATGTATTAGGTATGCGCGCGTTAAGTAGAGATCCCTGCTGAACCCTTCAGTGACGTCAGGGGCTAAAGTCGATCTGCACCTAGGGTCCTCCTCCCCTAGATTAGATAGCGATAACACTTCTTGCCGCGATCAATAGTGGAACCCCAGAGGGTAACGCGCACTGACCTTGCTCGAGCATTGCATGTGTTTCTTTACTAACACTAGCACTAACACTAACACAGTCTCTTATACAAACTCGACAACCAGAACAATATTGTCATTAATACCTAGGTACTGAACGATTTACACCCAACGACGCGCTATTAGCTACAATATCATGCCAAAAATTTGGTTAATTTAATTAAAAACTGTAGTTGCATATGATACATGAGCATGTCTAGTTGTGAGAAGTACCTACACTAGAAACCAACCCATCAGAGAATGGATCACCAAGACGCATCGCCGAGTCCCCCAACCAGGGTGAAACTCGTAGCCTCGACGGGGGATATCACCTCGGGGAGCACTCCCACCACCAGGGATAGCCGGGGAGACGGCGACATCCACGGCTACTTCGAGGCCGCCCAATGGACCGCCGACGGCACCACCCTCCTGACCAGCTCCTCCTCCAACGAAGTAAGCGGGTACATCGTGCCCGCGGACCTGCTCTCCCCGCGCCACACGCCCCACTCCCTCACCCCCTCCGCGCGCATCCCCCTCCCAGAACCAAGCAGCGTCCTCGCCAGCGCGCCCTACTTCGACCTGTCCTCACCATGGACTCACCAGCTGCTCGTGTCAGCGCGGGACCACCCCCTGCAGCTCTTCTACCTCGACCCTTCTACCCCTAACCCGTCCCCCGCGTCCTCCTACCCCCTCACCAAGACCCCGCGCTCCGAGACCTTCCTCGCCGCCACGTCCCTCGCGTGGCCCGCGCCGGGAACGCACTTCGTCGCCGGCGCGCGCAGCCTGCTGGCGCGGTACGACGTGTCGCGCGCGGGCGAGGGCCCCCTCTCGCGCATCCACACGATCCCCTCGGAGCGCCACTTGTCCAAGGGCGGCGGCGTGGGCATGCGCGGCACGGTGTCGGCGCTGGGCGCGGGGGGGGGCTTGGTCGCGGCCGGCACGTGGACGCGCTGGGTGGGGCTGTACGATTTTCTCGCGGGCGGGTGCGTGGCCACGTGGAGCGTCGCCGGCGCGGATCAAGGGGCCAGGGGAGGGTCGATTGGCGGTGACGGCATCACGCAGACGGTGTGGAGCCCCTGCGGCCGGTACCTGGTCGTTGCGGAGCGCAAGGCCCGCGGGGCGCTCGTGTACGATGTGCGCGTGACGGGGCGGCTGCTCGGGTGGCTGGTCGGCCGCGAGGCTACCGGGAACCAGCGCATCGCGTGCGATGTGTTTCCTGGCAGCGATGAGGCGGGGGGGTTCGAGGTTTGGTCGGGCACGGCGGATGGCGCGGTGAGGGTGTGGGAGGGGGTTGGCGGGCGTGAGGGCGCGCACGAACCGGCGTGGGGGTGGCAGGCGCATGAGCGGTCGGCGGTGGGCAGTGCGTGCGTGCATATGAGCGGCTCGGTGGTCGCGACGTGTGCGGGGTCGTGGGAGTTTCCGGATGAGGAGGAAGAGGGTGACGATGAGGGTGGTGATGAGGAGGAGGAGGGAGAGAATGGCAAGACGGATACGAAACAGATGGCTTGGATGAGGCGGCGGAATAAAGAGAGTAGCTTGAAGATATGGAGTATTGGAAGCGGTCAGGGTGGTGACGACGATGACGAAAGGGAGAACAGAGAAGAAGCGGAAGCAGAAACGGAAGCGGAATAGCATAACCTTACAATGATACCCATGTTCTGAAAAGCACCATCTTTTCCTTTGCTCGTTATTCTAGCCCCCTATATGGGTAAATAGTCCCCAGTCTGGGTTGTAGTTACTTACCACTTGCTAATATATATGCCTTGGGTATTTAGCCCTCATATAAGGGGGTTCAGTGGCTTATCCATAGTTAATATCATCTTTACAACTACCACACACCTCCATACCATTGATGCCACATCCCCATCCAAGACTATTTTAATGCCCATCATTATAGTCACCATTCGTCCTCGTTTTTCCTAGATTAAAATCTTTGATTGCTGGCTTAATCTCCTTTTCAGACCAGCAAAGGCGTAATAGACGTAGCTAGATAAGCAGGTAGTGCAAAGCAACATAGTGTAGTCGTCAACAACAAAGATTGTACAACACCTAGACCAATGAGCTTACGTGTATGTTTCGGATTCCATATTGTGTTGAGGCATTAGCAAGGAAGTTGGTGCCTTTCCTATCAGCCTCTCGCTCCAACAACCAATGTACTTTAGTTTAAACAAGTAACGTCCGTAAGAAGGCCACTACTCAGGGTTGACCAAAAGCCACAAGAGAAGCAACTTATTATAAGTCAGTGGTAATTCCCGCAAATGGACTCTGGTCCGTCGAGGATGGAATTACTCATCCAAAGACACGAGCAGCAAGATTGTGAATACTACTATATAAGCCCCTTATCTTCTCTTAGTGCTCGCCCTTAACTTACACGATAATGTCATCCACCGATAAGAAAGTATGGCTTATTACGGGTTGCTCGTCAGGTTTTGGCCACGAGATTGCTTCACTGGCTCTTGAGAGAGGCGATATCGTCGTGGCCACCGCGCGCGATCCCAGGAAACTGATCGATCTCGCAAGCAAAGGGGCCATAACCGAGCGCCTGGACGTGACCGACAGCGAGCCCTCGCTCGAAGCGACCGTAGCTTCCATCACGACACAGACCGGCGGTCGAATCGATATCCTCGTCAACAACGCTGGTTACATCTTCGTCGGCGGGATTGAGGAGGGCAGCCGCGATGAAGTACAAGCCGCGTTCAACACCAACGTGTTCGGCCAGCTGAACGTGCTGCGCGCGGTGCTGCCTGTTATGCGTCAGCAGCGCTCGGGCGTCGTCGCAAACATGAGCAGCATCGGGGGCTGGTACGGACACCCCGGCGTAGGCCTGTACTGCGCGACCAAGGCGAGCACCGCGATAATGGCCGAGGCGCTGCGCGCTGAGGTCGCGCACCTCGGCATACAGGTCACGGCCATAGAACCCGGGTTCACCAACACTGCGCTCCTGCAGCCCAGTAACCAACAGCGCGCTGCGAAGGTGCTAAAGGATATCAAGGAGGGTATGAACCCCTGGCTCGACAAGCTAGCGGCCTATTACCGCGATCGGCCGAACGACCCGGTCAAAGTAGCGAAGTTGATTGTAGAGGCCTTGACGGGCTCGGGAAGGTGCCAGGGTCGCGGACTCCCAGCTCGGATTCTCATCGGAGGGGATACGTATGAGGTTGTAGGAGATAGAATTGATCAACATAGGGAGAACTGGGAGCTCTGGGCAGATGTGGCTACCACGACCTTTCTTGACAAATAGGGATCCACGATCTGCATAGTCGGTTAAGTGGCAGCGTCGCTACATAGAGCCCTTCGGGTGACAGGCTTTATCAGGCAGACAAAGTATATCGATTTGGCTGTATGTGAAAAGGATTCTGCAATGTGGCTTATTTATGCTGCTCGGGTCGTAGCAGTCATCTTATGGAATAGGGGTAACAAATATTGAGATCGGAGATAGATAGGATATATGCAGAGTAAAGGGGGATAAGGGATAGTTTGCAGCGATGTGAATGATACAGAATAATAGACAGAGGTCAAGGAATCATCATATTTTATAACCGAGCGGACCAACCCATTATCTCATTACATACGAAACCAATGTGCACCGCACCACCTAACTTAACCTAGTTATTTTCAGCCTGCTATATCCACTTATCTTCATATAAACCAGGTAAATCAGCCACGCTATCCCACGCGTAATTCCCAACGTTTAATCTTGAAAGTCACTTAGCTTAGCAATAGAGGCCCATTTCTGGACATCGTCTATTGTCATTTGAGCATTCTTTGTGATCTCAGTGATGGCATCGCTACCTAGAGGCAGGAAGCCAGGGAGTTCCACGCCGGCAGCAACCCCTGAGGATGTGATGACATCGTAGATTATCTCGACGCCTTTCGCGGTATCACCAAGCTGGTGTCCATGGAAGGCCTCAAAGATGCCATCCGCCGTTGCATTTACCTCATCGTAATCGGGGATACGGTTAGCGCGATCAGTTTTCGCTATGTTGGCAGCAGGGTTAAGCAGTTCCGTGCGGAAGTAACCAGGTTCAACAAGACACTACAGTATTTAAAGTCAGTTATCACTCATTCCAGAGGATTTCGCAGCTTTTTTAATCCTTTAGTTGTGTTCTATTAGATGAGCTAAGTTACTCACGTGTTTTATTCCGAGGTGCCTGATCTCATCAGCCAGCCCGGTGGTCAGCCTCCGGAGAGCGGCCTTGGAGGCGTTGTACATATTACAACCCTGCATCGAGTACCAAGCGGCCATGGAACCGATCGTGATGAGGGTTCCAGAGCGCTTCTGCCGCATATGCGGAAGAATGGCGCGGTAAACATTGATGGGGCCAAACGTGTTGGCCTGGAATTGCTTGATAGTATCCTCGGGACTGACCTCTTCCACGGTACCGGTCTGAACGTAAGCAGCGTTATTGACAACAATGTCGACAGTTCCATGTATGCTAATGATATTCTCCATAGCAGCCTGAATCTTTGGCAAAGGCTCATTTTGATCGAGGCGGACGGGGGTTATGCCCGCCACAGGAGCCATCTTCTCCGGAGATCTTGTAGCAGCAATGACACGATGACCCCGGCTGGCGGCGATCTTAGCCAACTCCAGTCCAAACCCAGTGGACGCGCCCGTGATGAGCCACACAAGTGAAGTCGTGTCGGACATTATTGATATGTTCAATACTTCGGTAAGAAATTTGAAAGAAGTTTGATAAAGAGTATACACTAAATTCTGGTAATAGGAAGAGAGAGTAGGAGACTTTGATGCATTCGTCGTGAGCTAGAGAGAAGTATTAAGATATTATAGCTATTTGGGTCACAAAATATCTGGGAGACAAGGCACGATTCTGAGAGGTAAGTCATAATAGATATATATTCTAGATACATTTGCCAAGTAAAACTAGCGGCGGTGATAGTGGTGATGATGATGATGCGGAGGTGGTGTAGGTGGTATCGCGTCTGTCTCTCTCCAATCAGCTACGAGATCACCCCTATTCAGTAATCACTTGTTACTAAGCACCCATTTACCCGTTACCTCCTAAGCTGTTTTGATTTATCCCCTATCGCCGACTTAGATACCTATGTCCGTGTGTTTTGTGCCCAACTTATGTCCGAGCAACATCGGCTGTTACATAGAGAGTATTACCCAAGCTTCGAATTAAGTTCAATTAACCAAGTTACCAACTCGGGTCCAGAAAATCTGATACTTCATACTCGGGCTTATAGATTTGATTGGGGTGCACTGGGTCGACGTTTGTCCAACTAATTGTTCATATAAAGGAAATGGCTTCTTCTGCTTCTGCTATATCCTGATGAATATGTATGCGCCGAGAAGCTCAAACGAACTTTCAAACCCCCTAAAGTTTCATCAACTCTATTTGGGGGCTAGACCTGGATTCTCTCATTTCGGTTCCGGGGTCAGTTTAAATATTGATATGTCGATAGCCATGATTGGTTTATCATACACACTTTCAGATCACCGAATCCGTCGCTAGCTATCTTACGGATGTAGATCCCGAACCTGGTCAGCATGTCAGGCATACCTACAAACTGCATTATCATGGACTCGCTTCGTCATCGTGTTGGTAAAGGCGTGGTTCTCGTATGTTCCTCTTAACTTTTACTGAATGTTGACCCTAATCTAGCTGCCTCCCTTTCTTATCAGCAGCGCCACAGTGATCATATCATATGTTGCTATTCCCACCACTAGGACTACTCTTAGATTCGGTGACGACTCATTGTAGAATGGGTCTTGGCCGCTTATCCTTTATCCGTTAGTGAGCACTACCAATCAAATTCGTCCGTCTACAGTTAGATATTGTAAACTAAGGTGCTTGAATATGCGAGTTCAAATTCTTGACAATCTTTGGTCCATTTGGAGTCGTTTTTTGTGTTACAACCACGGTCTCATTCTTTCGAATGGCTTCCGTTATTGAATACAATAAAATATAGCTAAATATCTATAGAAAAATGTCAATATCTACTGGAAGAAGAGCCTACACTACCAGATTCTACGGAACATAACGTTACCTCGATCATACAAGACTTGGTGCTGCTGTTGCTATTTCGCCGGCGCAGTCAATTTCGTCTCTCACTTTCGGCGATAGCCATAAACAAAGCATTGTTCTCGCGGTGTGGAATTGTCTCAGGATCCACAGGCTTCGTGTAAGTTGGTTTGTCATCAACTCAAAGCCCTTGATTCTTAAAGGCCGATCTTGAAAGCTCGGAGTCTTCACTCCATTGGCGTCATAAGAATGGGTACGTTTCGAGGGTTCTGATGACATTCATCCCTTTTACATCTTACCATGATGCGGATCATCTGGTATCTTCTCACGTATGAGGGAACCTTGGAGGTACTTGGTCCTATTCTACTACCGGGGCCACACGGCCGTCGTCGCGTTCCATGGTTTCACCTCGCTTCTCGCCTCACTTCTCGAATAGACCTTTTCGGCTCATTTGTTCTCCTTGATCAGATTTATGCTCCTTGTATATGTCCTAACGGTGGGACGTATCAATAGATAAGCACCACTTTATGTCATATCTTGTCTTGCAATCGGGCTTTGCTGCCTCGTTATTTTTCACATTCGCAGAGATCAAGATTGATATGTACTATATACTTCCCCACTAGTACGTATGGTAAGACATGGTCAAGTTTTCCGGCTTCGCTCTTGCTATTCCGACATATAGTGTACAGATAGGTGTTAACTATCTTATAGCTCTTGAACTACGAGGTATGGTCGATACTTGCACCTCATCTTATACTGGAGTATTGAAGCTCATACGATAGGGTTCGGCTTTGTGATGCATTCTGCCACATTCGGCTTCCTTCCGCTGAATATGACTGGCTTGATGATCAACATCAGGATCCTTCCGCTTCCTAAGCCCGTCAGACGAAAGCCACTGCTTATAGTCGGTTGGCTTCTTTCTATAGTAGGGGGTTTTTCTAGAAGTTACTATAGCTGCCAACGACTATTAGCCGCCCTGCTTACTTGGCATGATCTATTAAACGGCCAATATCGCCACCGTTTATCATCTTGACAACGTTTTAGTAGTCGCAACCACAACCAATGAGGGTCAGAGAATATTCTCCGGTGTCTACAATGTAAGTCACAATTACAAGCTTCTGGTTACTCTTATGGTTTTAGCTCCAGGTGTAGCTATCATCGCTCATATTTCAAATTCCACCACAATTAGCAGTATGCTGCAAGGAAGTGAAAATGCTCTCATCGGCGGCTACGAAGTTGATTATTTCTTTGCTCTGAGGTTATCCGGTCTAACTATCAACCCGTCCCTGATCGTGATGTTGTCTACCAGGCAGCTACAGGCGAAGTTATTGGTGGGTTTGACAGAGATACGATCGCAGATTCAGGTGAAGCAAAAGAGAAGGCTAAAAGAAAGGAACGTATCTAGTCAGTACGAGTGTATGGCCCCCATGTGGCGTGTTGTGTTTCGAGACATCCTTGTGCAAGGTACCTACACCACATATCACTAATGCACATTGTATTAACCAATAGGTAGACCGCACGAGGAACAACGAACCTCGTGGCGAGCACAAACCGTATTGTAAGTATCTACTAATACTAAACACCACATACGTGTATTATGCGCTCAAGGATGGGGTTTTGCTCGGTTCCGTGATCCGGACCTGGATCTTGCCGAGGAAAGATAGAGGTACTTAGCATGTACTTAAGTACCTATTCATAATCCGTCGGTATATGAACTAGTAGGTAAGCCCCGGTCCCGGTTGCACAGCTAGCTCCCACTACTGTTGTATCACCCAGAAACCACTACTACTACCATGGTGAGCCGCTTGAAAAGGCTGCGGCTCCTATTTGATAGCTTGGCGTCCGCTAAAAGTAGGAAGAAATTGCGATGACCTACGTATGTAGCATGTGGACATGGGAACATGGGAACATCCGCTGTGCTCCCAAAAACACGGTTGGTGGGGCAGGTAGGGGTGGTAGAACCGGGTCGAATGGCGGGCTGATTGGTCTATTGGTGTATCAGCTTTAAGCTTAGTTACCCGAAGCAGGGATCTCCCCCATACCAAGGATGTCAGACTGCCGACGTGCATTGTGGCCTCATTGGCCGCTAAGGTTACAACATTGCTCTATCAGGTAGCCCGGTAAGGTTATGTAACTACATATCAAGAGTGGTGTGAGAATGGGATGCATATTGAGGCACCCAGGTTCAATATTTTTTTTTCTTTTGTTTAAAAATATTACAACTACGTAGATACATACATAAATCCCCGAAAAAAAACCCATCCATTTTACATAGCAACAAACCAATGGCTGTAAATCTGTCAAGCACAGGGTATACGTAAAAGTCTCTATGGTTATGGCAATATACAGAACACTCCCCAATTATAAATATCACGTCTTACTTGTTGGGTCTCCCACTTGCTTTTTAAAAGGTTACATATAGTAGGGTGAAATAAGTGTCCCACAATTTCAAAGCTATTACTCATAATATTCACAACTACTATGCAACTACATTCGACTTTTTGGCTCTTTTTTTTTTCTTTTTTTTATAAGATAAAACAGATAAATAAAAAAGACAGATGTTGATACCTATTCAAAAATGAATAATCTACTCATGTTTTTTCTCTCTCTGTCTTCTGTTAAGTACTTACAAAGATACGTATAAAATTAAACAACTTAACCTATATGATATATTTCACGAGGAGGAATGCTGAAAGTATAGTAGATTCTAAATTAGGTTCGCCGCGGAAAAATATCAGACGACACTTACTTCACCCCACTGTACCCAGATAATGCACTGCAGTTCAGTCACTTGGTTCATGGTTTTGTACCACCTACCTAGCTAACTACTAGGATGTAAAAAAAGCCACAAATTGAAGCCTGCATTTGAGCTAACCATTATCCTTACAACTACCACTCGTTTTCCTCTCCCTGGCCACCTAATCGTGATCTCTATCATAAACTGATAGCTATTGCACTAGTGTGCATTTCAATGCCGAAGAACACAGTAAATTAATAAATTTGAAGCCGGTGCATCTAATTCATCCTACCAATCTCATATCTACGTCTATAACAAAATGTAACGGTTGGTCACAGCTAACGGCTGTTTGATATCTAAGCGAATATCAAACCTTGAACTATCCGTCCCCTTGTTAACATCCCGGTATCTAGCAGCATTATGCTATCAGAAAGCCACATTATTACTGACCTATCCAGATACGAGAAGGAGATACTGTCATCCAGAATACCGATGATGATGACAGCATCCGCATCTGACGCTGACGGTGTGTCCCTTATCTGGATTCGCCATTCCTCTAAGAACTTGTGTAGCCCTCCCTTATACTCGAAGCGCCAACTGTCCTCCATTAATCGGTGTAAACTAAGATCATAATCTGGATAGGATTCTTAATGTAGGTATACGGCATGGTTCGTTTACAGTTATGATTTTATCTCACCTACAAGGGAAAGAAATGTGTTACACACCAGATATCCTATTACACATTCTCATCTCAGCCGACATAATACCTCAAGTTGTATTACTATGTCTGTTGATGGCTTTTTCTATTCGTTCTCCTATCAAACTACCTTTTACTGCATGAATGATCATAAATATCCATTACCAGATTTCCGGCTCCTGTCTACCCTCATAGTCTCTACCGTGCCTTGATTTACGTTGCAATCTGCTAGTGCGAGATCGCCCAATCGACAACTAACTACCGATTTTACCTAGCCAAGTCGTTATATAATTAAATAACAATAGTATTGAAGCTGTGTGGTAGCTGAGGGCAGCTAGACACCTCAATATGAGATATATGGACTGAATCACCACCAATACCACTTTCTCCATCCCACGTCATCAAATATCTCAGTTTCATCATTTCTTTTGGATATATTTCAACTGATCAATGTTATGAATGCCACCGAAAGAAGGGTGCCGAAGAGATGGACTGATGAAGAGGATAAGATACTGCGTGATGAGGCTCAAAAGCAAGGTCAGTACCTAACACGGCTTGCAATATCACATCCGCTAATATCCGATTGGGTTTGACGGTCTATAGCTACAACAGGAAATATGAAAGACTGGAACAAGATTGCCGTAAAACTCCCGGGTCGGACGAATAAGGACTGTCGCAAGCGCTGGGTAAACAAAGTTTGCGGCAGCCTGAAAAAGGGTGCATGGAAAAGTGATGAAGACGAGCGCTTGGTAAGCGCCGTTGAAAAACATGGCCAAAAGTATTTACTTTGACGACCCATGGAAGTTCAGTTTCTGAGCTTCGCTAATATGATTTTCAAGGTGGACATTGGTGGCCAATGAAGTCGGCTTTCGTAGTCCTGACCGTACGTGGAGCTCCCCATCGAAGTTTTTGGAATAGATCTCAAGGTCAGGAGAATGACTTTGGCAGGGCTGACCTGTCGGTGTTGTGTATACAGAGTGTGCAAAGAGATGGCAGTCTAAGCTAGATCCTAGTCTTGAACCCGGCGGATGGACAGCAGAAGAGGTAATTCGTGCGAAATCCGAGCATGAAAAATGAACTTCTAACCATACTTGAGCAGGACAAACTACTTTTGACGTTGGTCCGAGAGAATGGACGGGAGTGGAAGAAGTTCCAGGAACAGAGCTTTTCTAAGCGATCGACGAATGAGATAAAAAATAGGTAAAAGTCATAATATTACTACTGCAGGAACTTGCAAAATCAAATTCATGCTGATTGGTCATAGGCACACGAGCTTATCTCGACGGTATAAGCGCTTGCATAATAGGAATAGAAGTGTCACATCATCCTCGGAATCTACGTCTAGCTCGGATAACGGAGCGGATATTGACGAAACCCTAAACGATAACGAGGACAAACAGATGGATGATGAAGTTAATGATACTAGGCAGGGTATAACGTCCGCATATCCCAATCACCAAGACATGACCGAAGACTGGGTGGGCATGCTGGATATCCCCAGCGTTTGGATGGACCAATTTGGCCAAAGGCAAATCTCTGGCAATGGGGATGTTCTTTCGGGGGTGGCCATGAATGAGAACCCGGGTCTGCTAGACTTTGACAGGCTGAACGCGCAACCAGAGCAAGACCCAGGTATTTCTATAGTTCCTCCGAATAATACAATACCTGCCAGCTCATCCATATGGGGAACAGTACAGTATGATCCAAGACTGGATCTACCTGAGGCAGGCGACCAAGTGTTGGTAGATCCGATATTGGATACTCAAAACGAGGGGGTTTTTGGTGAGTATTTAGGGAATGCAACACAAAACAACGAAATGGGTATGGATACATGGAAAAGCGACAATGGGACGGTGGACACTGTGGGAAGAGTTTCATTGGTGATCGATGATTGCAATCGAGATACGCTACATCACCTATTGGATTTAACTAGGAGTCTAGAGGGAAGGACTAAGATAGAAATAAATAGTAGGTGATATACTTGAGGTAAATGAGTAGGTAATAGAGTATTGTTACAGATTACATGTGGCGGTTTAATACACTGGCGTGATTATGACTGAAGTAGTAACACTGCTGGAGCTTCTCTACACTCAAACCCATCCTTCTACTGTAACTAGTAATATACAGTATCAATATCTATTTATACGTGAGATAGAAGAAGTTAGAAATGATTTCTTTGGTACTGCTTTTCCTGTTTAGTGCGTCCGTATTGTGTAATATAAGATAGACATTTGCTAGGAACCTACCCCCTTGGGCTACCGTCGGTAGGTCCAGTAAAGAACCGTACAATGCGTCGTTGACATGTGAAAAGAAACCTAGTGATACTGTCATCGAATAACTTCCGAATGGATTCATGGATTTAATTCGGTGTGGTCGGCTCGTTCGGGGATTTCTGAGCAGTCCTTTGCATCTATCTATTCAAACTCCTCAGAGACGAGGTTCATCCCCAACCATTTCTACGTTGCGAGGACATCCTATCTCTTTTTTGTAAGGTGTTGAGATTCGACAAGGATAGAAAATCATGATAGCCTATCTTCTTTTTTCCCTGTATGATAAACTAGAAATGCTGCATACGGTCTCCGAGAAAACACCCGAGCATTTCATAATTAGGTAGGTCCGTAGAGGATGGTTAAACGGGCATAGAATCGACAAGGCCGAGGCATTCGCATCTTTTTTGCTTTTTTTTCTTTCAACTTAGTTAAGATCATCCCGCGATGTCCCAATCCCTTGTGATTATGGAGGTCCGGGTTCATTGTGAGACGGGAGGGGATGCAAGCGACGAGGCACGACAGTCGGACAGGATACCTGTGTGTTCCAAAAGTATGCCTACAACGGTACTCACTAGAACTGGAATTCTATACTGAAAGTACAATTTTAGTTCATTGTAGGCATATGAACGAATCAGTAATGGCTGTTAGTCCATCATAAGATATTTTACAAATATGTATAACACCGCATATCTGTAGAGTAATATCGGTGATAGCCTTCCTACCAGACTTATAAAGGGGCAAAGTGCTTACCTACACTAGGTAGGTACTTACAGCTAGGTGCCTGAAAGCCACAGTGGCTGTGCAACCCACATTCAAGTCACATTACCAGGGTTCCGTACTTACACTACCTAGGCCTGCTAGGTTCCTACTACCTACCTACAGGACGGCTGGACGGGTAGGTATCTCCACCCATATCTACACCCATGTAGATTTTAGCTGCCAGTGATTAGGTACATGGTGTACAAGGTACATAACAGTTTATGGCAACTTCCCCATTCCCGCAAGGTTCTTGTACCTAAACTTATATCTAAGCACTGTCTGTACACACAATAGGAGTGTAGATGAATCAGCTGCTGAACGGTTTGTCTCATGAGTACGTCACGCTTTCAATCTCCCAGAACCCCCCAAAAGAGGTCCACACAGCCAAGACCCTAGGACCCCAACCTAGAACCTTAAACCCAGAACCCAGAACCCAAACCCAGCTAAACCCAAACCCAGCTAAACCCAAAGACCCCCAAGACTCAAGACCCAAAAACTCACGAGCCGTGAGCCGTCAGCCATCCGCCATCCGCCATCCAACCTAACCGTTCCCTCGTCCCTGAATCTCAACAAAGGGACGATCGATTGATTTTATTCCATTTCAAGCTTACCTTACTAGCACCGATCCGCACAACAACGACAACGCACCACTGCCGCACACTGCTGCAACACACTACTGCGACACACTGCTGCACTGCTTCCCAACCCAACGCAGTCTTCTCCTAATAAGTAAAACAAAACAATCCAAACCAAAACACAACACCATACCATTTAGAAATTCCGAGGTTGGAATCGTCGGTTGGAATCCCACTCGCCATGCTTCGGTAGCAGGCTACGAACGACCGCCTATTCTACCTACCTACCTACCTATCCTACTACGTTCCTAACCTACCGTACCGCCATCAACGACACCACCTATCGTCCACTATTCGTCATGGATAGCCTATTCATGGAGGATCGTTGCCAGGCCCTCCGTGAGGGGGGTTTCACCAACTTCTTTGTATCCATGTAAGCGACGAGTTCCAATCAGTTCATATGTGTGTAGCCTGTGCTGATTTATATCCCCCCCTCTTCGGCCTCTAGCCTCATCGTAATCGGCATCCTCCTTTCCTACATAACCCAACATTACCGAATCATCTCCCGAGGCTCTTCCGAAGGCATCTCGCCGTACTTCGTCCTGCTCGGCGTCACCTCTGCCAACGCTCAGTTCGGAAATATCCTGACCCTGCCCGCATCCCGGGCTGATGTCGCTTGCTGCAAGGAGGTCAGCCCCTTTGAGTGCACTGCTGGATTACTAGGTATCGCTCAGATCGGGACCCAGTGGATCTGTTTTGCCATCATGTTGGTTGTCCCCTGCTCTAAGATATATGGCGTAACCTATACAAGTCGTCATCGTCGACCCCTGTTGCTAATCCCCGGTGCAGCTTAGTTCTGTTCCTCGTCTTCTTTCGACGCGACGATGTAGATCTATCCGACGATGAATTCGAGCGTGATCCAGACCAGCCTACATGGAAGACGGCTATTTGGGTAGCTGCGGCATGTCTGATTCACGGTCTTCTGGTTGTCATCATCTCGGCCGCTCTCGCATTCGGCGCTCCTTCGTACCTCGGCGCCTGGGCCAATGTTCTCGGAGTCATGGCTGCGGCCCTAGCGGCGGTCCAGTACATACCTCAGATTTGGACAACATATAAGCTGAAGCATGCCGGCAGTCTGAGCATCCTGATGATGACCATTCAGACTCCGGGCGGGTTTCTGTTCGCTGCGAGCTTGGCAGCTCGACTGGGCTGGGGCGGGTGGAGCTCTTGGGGCGTATACGTTTTGACGGCCATTATGCAGGGTATTCTCTTGATGATGGCCATCGGCTACGAATGGCCCTCGCAACAAGAAAGGGCGACTGCGCATCATCCCACCCCCCCTCGCCGCCCAGCTTACAACCGACGCACAACTCCTCGCGTCCTACCCTCACCAGGTCCGTACTCTGCTCACTTGCAGGCGTATGCTGATACCCAAGAAGAAATCGAAAGCGCACTTGACCGTGAAAGCGTGCAGGGGCTCGGGGAGAACCAACCCCTGCTCGCACCCGGCGGTATCGGTAGCTCGGGTGTTCGATAATCATGTGTATGTGTTTTGTGTTGTCCCGTGCTCTACAATCTACAAAAAAAAAACCCCGAACATGCTGTGTTTTGTTATATGCTATCACTAGAGACTGTATAAACCCGCACTTCAACAACATGCTATTAATCTTTTGCGGTTGCTATCTATCAGGAGGTTATGTTTTTTTTTTCTACAGATTCATAGATCACATATCCTCCCCCTTTTTTTTCTGTTCGAAGTTTTTACCAAAGTAGCAGAAAAGAAAGTCGTTAGGTCAAGGCTTTATCATATTCTGTTTACAGACCTAGTTACGATTGTTTGCTTAGGTACATAACTTCGAAGAGCCCCCATCAATATAAACAGACAAGTTTCTGGCTCTCGAAACCCCTTTTCGAAATTGATAGATGAGCCAGCCATGTCTAGTCTTCCTCAGCTATCAAAGATCAAAGATTCATACACACCAGAGCAAGCAGTCTTATTCTATCCTTGTAAAGGGGTTGACTGCTGGACTGGTAATCATTAGGATTCATTATGATTCATTTCCGCCGCAACCGGTACAAAAAATCTTGGGCAATAAGCATGCTGGCATGGTTGATTTAGGTACCTAATGGTAGGTACCTATCTACCTACATACTATGTATCTACCTATCTAGATGCATTAGTTATTAGTTAAAGATGGGGCCTTTTATGCACCCCCCGTGCCATTGCGCTATTGATCCAATTGGTCCAACCTTACTGGGTAAGCTTTCGCATTTATGGTTATCCCCTATCGATATCGAGGTTCCATGTGTCATCCCATTCCCCTCCAAACCCTCCAAACCACTTTAACCCTATAAGTTACTACTTCGTTACTACTTTGTATTATTCATATCCAATTGACCTTCACCATCCTTCTTGGCTACGACTACGATTCACAACCCTATCTCCAGTTCTGACAATCGTTGCTTTATTCGTTTCAAATCTCTTTCTATTTTATGAAAACTCACAATTCTATATTCTTATTTCTTTTTTATATCTAACCATCGTCAACATGGCTATCTACAGTGCAGTCCCTCCACCTCCCGAGCCCGGTGTTGTTGCTACTCAATCGCAGCAGACCCAACAAGTGCACTCAAATGCGACACCAGCGGCAGCAAGCCAATTGAATACCGGTGTTGATATTGAAGCATGGACACTTTCGGCTCTTGAATCACTTAGCGTGTCTCCCGTGGCTCGCGGCACCGGCACTCCACTGTCTATTCCCCTAGACGAGCACACCTCCAAGAAACCATCCGTGATAATCCAAGACCCTCGCGCCAAGTCCAGTGCTATCACCCCGCCTCCTCGTCCGCCCTCCCGCCGCGACAGCCAGCGTCGTCGCGAAGCCATTCTCAAAGGCAACGAGGGCAGCCGACAGCGGCGGCGTTGGGAAAATGGTAACCCCATCTTCTCCCCCCATCCCTTAATAGCCTATTCCAGGGATGAGAAGGGCTGCGCTATAAGAGTAAACTAACGACATGCCGTTCGTCTTCCAGACCGTCTCATGCACGTCCCCAACGTCCAGCCCCCCGAGCCCTTCGACTGGCTCCCCCACCCGACGCACCCCGTCCACAACGTCCCGTACCAGGTCGCCGCCTACTGGGACACGCGCCTCCGCGCCGAGGTCGAGGACAAGAAAGCCGCCGCCGCCCGCCGCAAGCAAATGCAGACGCGCACCCTGGGCGACGAGCACGTCGTGGGCCGCGTGCCGCGCGAGCTGTGCCAGCGCGCCAAGAAGGTCCCCGCTGTCAAGGCCTGGGTGCGTTCGCTCGAGGAGCCTGTGCGCAAGTATCTCATCGAGCAGGAGGTTGCGAAAGAAAGACCCGCCTCTGACGACGAGGACTCGACCGAGGACGAGGAGATCGTGTTCGTTGGACGCAATGGGTCTATGCGGGATGGGTGGAAGAGGGCGAGGAGAGAGGATAAGGGGAAGAATACGCATGACGAGGGCATGGTTTTCGATGCGCTGGGCGATGAGGACGGAGGTGCTTTTCGGTAAGTTTTTTCTTTTTTCTCTCTTAATCTCTCCATATCCTACTGCTTATTATGGGTTTTGCTTGTGATTTGTTTGTCCCCCGAGTAAAGAAGAGCTATCGGTTGATTGATATGTATTAAACACAGACGATGGCTCACCCACTCCATCTCGGACTATTACGGCCTCCACTCCCGCTCCGTATTGGTAGGTAACCCGGCGCGCAAGGCCGTGTACGTCGGCGTCAAAGAGATGAAGACAGGACACGCACCGCTAGTGAGAGCTGAGTTGCCACGACCTCTCTGGGAACTCTGCTAAGTTAGTTTTTTCTCGCGCGGTCTTGTGCATGTAGTCGTTTCTGTCGTTTTTTCTCTCAAGTATATTGCATATCCCCCCTTCAAGATATAAAATTATATATAACACACATATATACTATTGGTTAAGCATCCCTGTGGCATACATTAAATAGACTCCGCTACTTACTATACATGATGTGTTCACGTATCTCAGCTATCCTGTATCCCTTTATAAGGGACGTAAGGTCTTTTTTTATTTTTTTTTCAGTTCACTGTAATCGGAACCTTTCCAATTTACATGACCTTCTACAAACCGTGCCCAAAATAAGGGAAAGGGGCTGAGGAGTAGTATAACTGGGGTGGGAATATATGCAACAACATAAGGGGGTATAATCTAATGTCTTACATATGAAGTAAGGGACGGAGGAAATCATTAAAGTCAAACGAAATCATTTCTCGACGCCAGTGTCTGTTGGAAAAAACGGTAGGTCTATTAAGCTACTCGTTCTTAGTCCATCTCAACTCCTTCATCGAGGGCTGTTCGTAGAGTTAGTAAATTATATGAGGAATAAATCGTGACATGAGCGTAGTCCGAAAAACATGATCGTTAAGTATGAACGCTCAAACTTCGAGATATCAAAACGTTTACCACACTCTGATAGAATATGTATGACCTACATATATATATATATTCCATTTCTTTTCATACTATATAAGGACATTACTTATTATTTTCCATTATTAATCCCTCGCGTCGTCGCGTCTTATAGTCTAAGGCCGAAGGACCTACATTCAGACGCCGTGGCGGGCAGTTCATCTGCAAGGACCCTTTTCGCTTCTTTTCTTTTTCTTTCTTGAGGTCTCCCCTCTCCGCACCATCGGAGTACTTGGGTCATACGGAATGTCTCAAAACTTGTGTCTCGTGTCGATTCGGCTACCTGCCTGCCTTTCCTACCCCCCCTGCCGTGCCACCTCGGCAGTTTTTACTTCTCCCTCGTTTTTGAAACGTGCGATGGCTCCGCAGATGGGTGGCACATAGTATCTCTAGGGGTGATGGGAAGGAAGGAGAGATGTCGGATTTCTAATGGAGGTTTGCTTGGTGCAGATAATCTACGTTGCACCGGCAGTATAGATACGAAACGGCCCGTGATGCGCATAGGTTGCGGGAATAGCTTCAGATTATCTACGGGGACTATCATGTGATGGAATATACGACTATGGATCACTAGAGTCTAGTTCTAATTCAGAGGTCCTTCGTTGCTGAGACTCAGCTGGTTAAACTATTCAGCGTCCACAGTTCCCACAACAGTCAGACATGAATAGGGGATAGTAATGAGCATATTTTGTGTGTTCCTCCTAAGACCGAGAAGCAGGGTGTTTCGAGCCGACACATTGATATGAACTGTACGGACATTCAAAAAGATGATGTTGTTGTTCTATCTCACGTACAACATTCAGTGCTACAAGGTCAAAACACCATCTAGATCTCCCTTTAGTCCCCGTCGTGTCACCAGCATACATGCAAGCATGATCTCGATACCTACTATACGAATCATAATCAATACAGCGTGCGGGGTCCTAGCAACGGACTCAGAATTAGTTGCGATTAAAATGACTATGGCTATCAAGGAGGTAGTGCCATTGCAACTCTGTCTATCATCAAAACAAGCCACTGCTAGCCCGGGAGTCTAGCTCCAGGTGCAGAGCTGAACCGTACGGCTTTATTGTGGGATTCTAGATGCTGAGGGGCGTTCAGCGCCCTCAGAACACGCCGAGCCATTCATAGGTTTGGAGTCTTTCTCGCTTGGGAAGCTGGTATTGGAGTCAAGAAATCAAGATTCCAGCTATTGACAAGCTATCTAAGAGTGTACGCACAACAGGGAAGGACATCTAGGGGCGGCACGTATCTACACACATCACTATCTACATGAGGAAACACGATGTCGATACTGTTCTTAGAGCTGAAGAGATTGTAACACACATTTAGTCGAATAAAGGCCAACTGTACCTCCGAGAAGACAACAAGCACGACGGACATATCCCTTTCGTGATGCTATTTCGTATTGGACACCTAACGAGTGTCTTTGCTTTTTTTTCTCCGCCATCCCTGGAGAGACTATTATATTCCTTGCAGTGTGGCCGCCTCTCAGATTATCGTGGCCCTATGAAGCACCCCTGTCTTCAAAAAAGTCGGAATCTCCATGGACCGGACTATGGACGTGAAGCCCCGAGTGCAACCAAATCGCCGAAGCGGACGGTTACTAGCATGAGATGGGGGGTGACCCATCCACATCCCAACCATCTGACTGCCGTATAGACTATTGTAAGCTTCCTTCCTGTGCAATGGACATCGATCGTGTCTCAGTCAACACATGTCCGGACAATCCGTGCGAGTCCTGTTATGAGATAGATTGAATCAAGCCGCGCCACAGGATATCTTCTTTCGGGGCCCCCTTCCTAGGCGGCCCTACGTCCGAATTCTCGGCATGTCTCCAACATGGTCCGCCGTGATAGTCCAATTCACAGAACGAATTGTTAGCATATATACGGCTGGTCAACCACCAGGAGGTAAGGTTGGAATTCTCGACATCAACTCACACACAATCACCCAACGTTCTTAACATACTTAACGTCGACCAAGGCCGGCTGTCTACCCAATTGACTCTAAAGGCGACGCTCATTCCGACTCCCATTTTGCATATACATTCATATTAGCCTTTAAATAAAAAGAAAACATTGCTATACCATCAAAATGCCTGGTGTAACGAGAACCGGTTCCAAATACGATGCCATTCCCGGACCTCTAGGCTTGGCATCTGCTTCTCTTGAGGGCAAGGTGGCTTTAGTTACGGGTGCTGGTATGTCCTTTTGTTTCCTTGAACTAACAGAGTAACTTGGAATTCCTGCTGTCTATTTTGAGTTCTTATCATCTAGGGGTGATCATACCCATAACTCTCACCCCCCTCATCCATTAATGCATGAAGTCTCATCCTCCCCACCCTCCTATCTCTCCCTTTGGATCCGCTAGACTGGGGAGGAATCTGGGGCATGTTGTACGGTCAACCCCAACCCAGGTCCGAAGGGTTTCACAAAGATAGCCGCTATTATGGCCTCCAATCACGATGTCCGCGCTCTGCATATCATCCCACCCTCCTTTACCAGAAGAAATAAGTGACACGTGCGTCGCCGCTAACACAGCCATGTTCTGCTAGGCCGGGGTATTGGTCGCGAGATGGCGCTCGAGCTGGGACGCCGCGGCGCCAAGGTCATCGTCAACTACGCCAACAGCAGCGAGACGGCGGACGAGGTGGTGCAGCAGATCAAGAAGTCCGGGTCGGACGCCAAGGCGATCAAGGCCAACGTGTCGGACGTGAAGCAGATCGAGCAGCTGTTCGCCGAGGCGGTCGCCGCGTGGGGCAAGCTCAACATCGTGTGCTCCAACAGCGGCGTCGTGTCGTTCGGCCACGTCAAGGACGTGACGCCCGAGGAGTTCGACCGCGTCTTCACCGTCAACACGCGGGGCCAGTTCTTCGTCGCGCGCGAGGCGTACCGCCACCTCGAGGAGGGCGGCCGGGTCATCCTCATGGGCAGCATTACGGGCCAGGCCAAGGGCGTGCCCAAGCATGCCGTCTACTCGGGCAGCAAGGGCGCTATCGAGACCTTCGTCCGCTGCATGGCGGTCGACTTTGGCGACAAGAAGATCACCGTCAATGCTGTCGCCCCGGGCGGCATCAAGACCGACATGTATCGCGACGTCTGCCGCGAGTATATCCCCGACGGTGCGAACCTGAACGACGAGGAGGTCGACGAGGTAAGCTGTACCTGCCTACTTACTTTGCTACATGTCCCGCATTTCCTCCCAAATCACCGCCGTCTTTTCCCCACCTCCTTTCCTTTCCAAACTACTCTCTACAGCGCTAGCCCATATACTAATGATGAGCTTCCTCCTCTAGTACGCCTCCACATGGTCTCCTCTCCGCCGCGTCGGTCTGCCTATCGACATCGCCCGTGTGGTGTGCTTCCTAGCCTCCCAGGACGGCGAGTGGGTCAACGGCAAGGTGATCGGAGTTGACGGCCACGCCATGATGTAGAAAAGAAAATAACAGAAAGAAAAAAAGGGGGTTTCGTTAGACTACAACATCGCTATATACACTCGTGTAACTAGAATAGGGGAGGTGAGAAAACATTATATATATCATATGGTATGATAGGAAAGGGTTGGTTATAAGTTTCCCTTTCATCTCCCTTTTTGGGTGCATGGAGAGAAATAGATTTGTGTAGGTATTCTAGGATACTAGGGAGTTGGCGATGGCCTTTCTTTTGTCTACAATTTAAGGGGAGAAGGGGGGCTGGGTCTGATGCAGGGGGAAATAAATTTTTATTCATGTATCAACTATGATTGTCAATAACTGATACGTCTTGATATTCTTGATAAAAAGAAATAAGAAAATAAATTAAAAAACAAAAAGACTATTTTGGTCGGTTACATACATCCCTGACATTCATCAGCGAAGGGGCCCTCCAGCCATATAGAAATACAGTGTAGGGATAGTTAGCGGAAGCTTAAATAACGTAGATACTTTTGTGTGAGAAGCCACCTTGGAAATATGGCTACATTTAGAATTAGCACCAGCAAAACTATTAATCATACTCAAAATAGTCTGATTCTTATTTTTCTCAGGGGCGCACTTCTTAGTGCTTCATGATGACAGGGTCTCCATCCCGTAGTGTTACATCATCCAAACATCCAGCTCTCAGTTTGTGACAAATAAACTCAAAGTTTGCTTGGTGAAAAGGGGGTGTGTATTTGAAAGGAGAGATGGAAGAAGAAGTGACTGTTGGTATATAATAAACCTGAACACCAATTGGGTGAGAACTTACGTGGAATTGAGAAGGTATGTTAGTTTTGTCACGGATCATATATGAGCTAGTAGTCACAAGTTATCAGCGTTCGCTTTTACTTAACAGGCTTACATTGGGAAAATCGAAGTTACTGAGATTTTGATTGCAGGCATAACCACATCACTGTTCAGAAATTCTAATGGAAAATAAACCCTTGTCTTGCGTTATTATTATTCTTGTTAGCTTATGCTATGGCTGCTTCTCCAGGTAACCAAACTTGGAAGTCAACAGCTTAAGCTATTAGTAGCAACTTCATAGCTCAGGTATTTTAGGTTAGGTAACCTCTATTCTCTTCAGGGCTTTTCTCTGACAGCAAATAGCAGCTGGTTACATAAATGACGATGGTTTTACTGAGAAGGTTAAGGACATCGTCAGGTAAAGAGGCAACAATATCTGTCTCGGCAATACTTAAACAAACTTTATTAAACATCTATCCGAACCAGCGCACCCTCGGAAGAAGAATCTAATTACCAAGGTTAAGCCGGGTTCTTGCTGATTTACCAACACATGTATCTGAGGGCACTCCTAAGAGCACTTTATACGCAAACTAAAGAGCACGTAACCAAGTATGTGAGCGTCTAAGGTTTGTAGTCAGAGGGGAAGAACTCTGCTTCTATTTGTATAAAGGGAGCGGATCTCCCCTCTGCTGTACAGGTCTTCAATTACAGAACATAATCCTTTGAATACTACCAAACCAACTCTATATCAAATAATAACCACCACCTATAACTCGACCAATCTCCATATAAAAATGAAGTTTTCTTCGGACAAGAAGGTTGCGATTTTGGCGGTCATCTCTGCTGTGGCCGTCTCTATTGGAAATGCTGCCCCAACGTCAACTCTCACTCCCTTCTTCCCCGGAAACGACGTCCTAACACCACCTCTGATTCCCCTCTACCCCGGCAATGCCACTATAAATGTCACCCAAGAAAGCACCGACGGAACGGATGTCAGAAGTCTGGACTTTACCTGTCAAGACATCCAGTGTCTTCAAGACGATACATCGAATGCGGCGCCTCTCCACAACAGCACAATTATTCGACCTCATGGGTCAGAGGAACATGAACTACACGACAGTGCTGGAAATTCTACAACGGAACACCACACATAAATTACATTCAATTACCTTCATCCTTTCTCTGGCTACCTTCGGCACTCCTCCACTTCTCTTTCATGGCCGGGTCTTCCTCAAAAGATCCCCAGTGTGGATGAGAAAAGTGAACTCAAGGAAGGGAAAGGCGGTGATGGATACGAAAAGGTTGGATTAAGTGTCGAAAGGCCAGGAGCAAATATTCACTAACGAGGGCTCAAGAAACCGAACGGCATTGAACATAGCGGCTGTTGTTTACTATAGTGCTTATTCCATCTCCTAAGAATCAAAATGTTTAATACTAGTTATTATCAGTACGTAATACGTGCGCTTCTAATAGACTAATCCTTCTCCCTTCATAACAACGTCCAAGGACTTATAATTATCCGTGACAGTTGCCTCTATCTTTTATGCAGATTATAGAATAAGCCATTGTGTGTTAGTGTATTGTACTTGAGTAATCATATCGTTATGGAGCAAAAAATTCTAAACCACCACTATACACAATACCGCTATGTATTTCTAGAAACGATTTACTCCTACGCATACATACAATAGGTTACTGGGATAATATATGTTGATAGTAGCAAACCCTTTCTATTTAAGAAAAAAAATAAACTATTCTAATAACTACACGTACGGTAGACTTGGAAAAAGAAATTACACTTACCTAGCTGTATGAGATTGTGAGAGACCGAGAGTCATCGTTGGTCTATCACTCTCAACCATCATGCTATTTTGTCAATGATATATGATGAAAACCAGCAAAAGGAATATATTGGTATCCATATGTTGCCTGCCTGTAAAGGAAAGGAAACGAACCTTAGTGTAGCCAACGCTTATAACCTATATACATTGGAGGGCTTTTGTGGATTCCGTTTCCTCGAGTCCCTACAGCATAATGTGTGTTCTTTTACTTATCTAAACACACAAAATTCTATCTTATCCTTATTCTTTTTCTTCCCCTTTATAATGAACAATCAGCATGGGTTTTCTGTTATTTATGTTACCGCAATAAGATGTTTTCTTATAGTTCATGATGATACGGCCCGTAGAGAATAAGAAACATCGCCTTTATTTACTAATACAGGATAATCGGCATTAGGTAGTTTTCCTTACTTCAGTCGAGAACCATCATTTATATGTCGTCTCATTTAGATGCGAGTTTTGTAACGGATCGTAAGATGAACATATGTCATAGGTGATATTAGACGGGTGGGCGTTCGGAGCACGGTTCGTTTCGGGCCTGCGGATCCCCGTCCGCCTAGACTCTTAATCTGATCCCGAACGGGCATCTTCCCTAGCACAATCCTGACATTGGGTGTTGAGTATTGCCCAAAATAGCCATTGAAGAATTATTATGCCAGAGTCCAGATGACTTAATGATTGTATCTCATAGCAAAGCCAAAGCTCATGCTCGACACCCAAAGGCCCGGCACATGGATAGAAGAGGAGAGCGGTCGGTTCGGAAACAAAATATGGATCCCCTCCCCCCAGCGCAGACCCGGCTCCTGAAGCCAAGATCCCCCATTGTCGCAAAACGATCTGCTACAGACATGAAGCGTGTCCATGCCCTTAGCAACACGAGACGCTCACCTCCATGCATAGGCTAATCCTTTGAATATAAACCAAACGATACCAGCCCTACTTCCTCCCAGGACTCCTCACATCTACACGCACACACACACACACATAAAAAAAATGAAATACTCATTCCTCCTCCTCACCACAGCCACGGCCTCGATGGCCACGGCCAGGCTAAACCGGCGGCAACAGCAGAGCAGCTGCCCGAACGTGCACGTCATCGGGGCGCGCGAGACGACGGCGCCGCCGGGCTTCGGGTCGGCGGCGACGGTCGTCGACCTCGTGCAGCGGGGCAACGCGGGGTCGACGAGCGAAGCGATCGTGTACCCGGCGGCGGGGGGCGACTCGTACGCGGCGAGCGTGGCGGTGGGGGTCGCGGCGGTGGCGAACCAGACGCGCGCGTTCAACCAGAAGTGTCCCGACACGCAGATCGTGATGGTTGGGTATTCGCAGGTATGTATGTGCGGGGGGAGTCGGGCAGTGCGGCGCTTACCTATATTCACGTGTTTCTAACCTGTGTCCGGTATTTTTTGGGGGGGGTCATTAGGGCGCGCAAATCATGGATGATGCGTTCTGCGGGGGGCCTGACGGCGCGAGCCTGAGCACGACGGAGGCGAGCGTCTCCGCGGGGGTGAGCAGCATGGTCGCGGCGATCATACTGATGGGTGACCCGCGGCATGTCGACGGCTTGCCGTACAATGTCGGGAATGCGACCGCAGGCGGAGTAAGCATTGCCGGCCCCGACTCAGCATGGATATGTACTAACCGCGGGCTTCAGTTCGCTGCCCGTCCTGTAGGGTTCTCCTGCCCGGCGTTCGAGAATATCATTCAGTCGTACTGCGACGCTGAGGACCCGTTCTGCGCGAAGGGGACCAGCATGGCGACCCACCAGGGCTACGGCCGCGAGTACGGACAGCAGGCGTTTGAGTTTGTTCAGAAGCAGTTGAGCGCCAAAGCGTCCAATGCGACGACCGCCAGCAGTAGAAATTCCACTTCGGGTACGATGACGATCATGAGCAATTCGACCTCGAACAGCGCTACTCCTAGCGCCTCGTCTCGTGCCAGTGTGGTTCCCATAAGTAGCGCCTCAGTCGTGATGAACGAGTGGTCATTGTGGGTCGGGATGGGTTTAGCTGCTTTGCTGTTATAATAGAAAAAAAAGCAAGACAGTATGTTATGAAATGTAATTGAAATTTATTGAACATATTTATATGTAACTTCAAAGTTTTGGGTATCGCGCCACGTTTATACTCTACCTCCTTTTTCCCCTCTTCCCAAGACTCTTGGAAAAATACCAAAGCTAAATCCTCCATGTAAATCCGCACCGACGAAATGTCGGGTAAAAATCACCAACTAGAACTAGATTACCAGACCGACAAGATGGTAGCCATATCTCTAGTTGACCATGAACAATGTCCAAAAATTTAGCTGGAGGCAACCCATTGTCGTCTCTTATCTACCTAAGTGATCCAATCAAATCCGTCTACAATGCCCTACTCTTTCTTTTCTGGAATGCTAGCCGCATCCTCTTTCTCAACAATCTTTCCGACTGTCTCCAGCGGCTGTGACTTGGGGCCCTTGCCGAGGATGCCCCTCGCAACTCGAAGCATACTGTGACGGCCCTCCCATAGCGGGTAGATGCCAACAATGAAAGAGCTTCCAAAAAGCCAGATAATTCCGACAACAACCCAACCGGTAAAGAACGGCTTCGAGAAGACGTAACCGGATCCGTACATGGGCATCGGCCAGATAATGATCAGTGATAGAGCCATGAAAACGGTCAGCCCCTTCGCAATTCGGGATGCCTTGTTCAACTTCTGCATATCGTTTTCAGGGGCGACGAGAACGACCGTTGGCGGTTCAGCTCCGGACTCGATCTCGTCCGAAGTTGAGGAGGGATCTGCATCATCTCCTTGCTTGATCGCAGCCATCGAGGCCCAGTCATAGTTGTCGGCTCCAAAACCGAAGGTCAGGACGGGGACGAAGATTAGTGGGCTCAGCAGAGCAACCACGTTTCCAGCCAGCATAGGATAGTTGGAGCCAAGGTTATCTACGCTCAGGACGTTGTCAAATAGCTTTGCGCATGTCACAGTCCATGCAATCAGGGCACAGATGAGTCCGAGTACGGGAGAAACAGCGGCCGCAATCCAGTTTTGACGTTTCCAGAGGAGAGTAAGGGACGCCGGAAGAACGGCGGCAGAGATGATAACTCCCATCCAAAGGTAAAGCCATCCCATGCTAATTCCAGCATAGTGAAGTCCGACACTGAATCCAGCCATAATGGTCCCGTACGTTACGACGCTGGTGTGGGACATCGCAATCAATCGGGAACCAGACGCTCGGGGGTTGATGTATGTTCTAAGTTTGCTTGTTAATGATTGCCATTGCAGTTCTCTGTAACTTTGAAGTACTTACTGGTAAATATCGTAAGTGAAAATGGAGGATACCGCAATCAGCTGCGCAGAAGTCGCCGACGTCACGGCCATGAAGATCATGATTAGAGTGCATATGGCACCCGACTGGCCTAGCAAGCCTATGGAGGCGTATGGAAGCACAAGCCCAGCAGACACATCGGCAGCGTTCATCCTATCGGGATACGTCGGGAACACGGGATTCCCTTCGAGAGACAACGCACTAAGACCCATTGTCGTTGCGCAAAGCCATGGAATCGCAAACCAAGCGAGACCACCCATAATGTAACCGGGGAGTGCAGCTACAGGGTGCGCGGCAATAGCTTTATTGTAATAACCTGTCACACGTTAGCATCCAAAGGCAACTCTTAACCTATAACAGTTCCAATGCTTACCATTGTCCATGAAGACCGTGCCAAAGTTTCCAACAAGGTTGATGATAAAGAATATGGCACCCTCTCGGGAACGCATAGTGAGGTATGAGCCCCCAGCATTACCATCGACAGGGTGCATAGATGCAGCGTTAACAAGGAGATCGTAAACTTCGCTAGGCGAACCGAGGACACCGCTAGGGGTTGCGTAGGCAGTCAGAGCGAAAATGAGAATAATGACGAGGATCACGACAGTATGGACATAGTCCGTAAGGAACGTAGCTTTGATTCTGCGGGATGTTAGCTAAGCCCTTCGGAATAGTTTTAATCAGTATTATCTCGACTTACCCGCCAAACATTGTGTAAATGACAACTCCCAGGGGCAGCAAAAAGCACGCTGCCGCCGTATGCATACCAGTAAGAGAGGTGACCACAGCGGACCCTCCCGTCAACAGCATGGCCGTGACGAGGATGTTAGTGAAGAGGCCAAAGCAGATATACACGCAATGGGTAACGCGGCCTAAGCTACTATTAGCAAAATGCTGAACCCACGCACAAAGAGTGCCGTAGCTAAGGTCCTGCTGGCTTACCGTATCGAGCTCGGATAACTTCGAGGAATGTGTGGGCATTGGGTGCTCTTCTTTTCAGCTCAATGGCTAAGGTAGCGAAGAGAATAATCTGAACCGTCGCTCCAGCCGCGTACCAGAACGGGCCACTGACACCATATCTGTACGCAACACCAGTTGACTGAAGCAGGGTGGCAGCCCATGTCCACGAAGAAACCACGGCGGATGCAACCAAACCTGACTTTACCGTCCGGCCGGCGGTATTGAACATTTCACTGGTTTGCTGCTCATTGTTGTATCTAGAAAGTTAAAGGTAAAGAGTGAGTGTTGTTAGTGACGCTGTCTACCATTGCTTAATCATAATTAACGGTAAAGGGGGTATAGTGGTGGGTTATAGTTGTATAATTAGATATAACTGCAAACGAACCTTTTGAGAATCCATGTAGTCAGAATCATACCCAGGGCGAACAAAAAACCCACACCAATTACTATGCCATATCCAAAAGCCTGGCTTAGAGGGGGTGCAACAGCGCCGGAGGCAGCTCCGCCTCCACCAGCCATTGTAAACTTCGTGAAGCTGTTAGGTAGGAAGTTGTGGAAGTGATGTGGTGTGACAGGAGGTGTGAAGAGGAACAGAAGAAGATGGATGGTCAGACCCAGAAGAATATAAGGTTTCCTGTTCCTGGTGTAAGTCTAATTGGGGGCGCACAATCTCAAGGGGCCAGAACCCAATCTCGTTCGTTCTCTCTTTCCCTCTTTCTATTTTTTTTTCTCTCATCTCGCTCTTCCTCTAGCAACTACTGATCCAGCTAGATATGTATGCATGTCACAAACGTTACACCAGGTCACCCTGAAGCGCAAAGTCCTGGTAGGTCACTGATAAGGAGTTGTATATGGAGGGCTGCCAAGAGATCACAAAGTGGGCTCCTAAGTGGATCGGCGTGGAGAGATAACACCAGCGATTGGCGACCCTGGATCCCTGTCTAGAGCGTCCACAAAGCTTATTTTGCTTCTTTGATTACCACAGCCTTTGACACAGACCTCTAGCCTGCATACAGAGGTAGAGATAAGAGTAGCGTATGTAATTCAAAGCGGTAATGTTTCGTTTGTCCCTGGACGTGGGATGTGTTAGTCTTAGATATATTGATAAGCAATAAAAACTCACTATCTTCTCCCTTTGCCCTTTCTATCACCTTTACCTCTTAGCCTGGCTTACCCCGGAAATGCCCAGGTTCTTTGCTATACCAAGAGATAACCGGCTCGTCTGATACTGGAGGATCTTCCTCACAGCTGTCTTAGTATACGCCATACCATCCGGAATACTATATCGCGCAAGGACCCTTTAGTCAGGGATGTACAGAGTATCGAGTAGAGAGTGTTTGAATTTGACATGTGCTAGGTCAGCCTTATGCATATAGCCTAACACCTATTTACTTGGGGGGGGAGATGATAGTGAATAATACCCCTTATCTAAATGTGGGAGGAGTGGAGAGGTCAAATCTGGAGAGTAACCTGGAGAGGTAATCCGGAGAGATAATCTGGAGGAGAAAATTTGTACATAACCTTACATGTTGAGGCATGTAAGCCGCCCAAACTGCCGGGTTTGGTTCTGCTATCAACGTAAGGAATGAATTAAAATGCGGGAACTTTGGGATGTTGGGGGGTCGTTTACCACCAGATAACCTCCCTCCCGTGTCTTAGTTATCATTCCCCTTACTCAAGTATCCTAAAACCCACAGCTTTTCTCCTCCTTAGAGACGGATGCAGGTCTCACAACGTTTGCGTCGATTGCTTCAAGAACTGCTCCACCCCTTGGTATCCATACATCGCTTTCGCAAACTCTTCCCCCGAGATAGGGGGTTTCGTTTTATCCTCTTCTGATAGAATATGACCTAACTGCCGCGAGCGTCGTGCGACTAAATCAATGCGATCTTTGCGCACCGACATGAACCTTTCGAGTGCCACCGGGATATCTTGAGGACTGGCCTCCCGTAGCAGATATCCCAGAGCCTCTGCGTCCTCAATGGTGACATTACAACCTTGACCTGCATGCTGTGTAACTGCATGTGCAGCATCACCGATCAATACTACCTTCTCATGGATCCAGGTATCCATGGGCTCGATGTCACGAACCCTCCATGCATCTATCTTGCCATGCCGAAATAGACTAACCAGGGTATCTGAGAATTCAGGAGAAAACTCCTCTACGACCCTCGAGGCGGGGATGTCTCTGATAATGCCCGTATTCTGGGAGTCAAACTTCTCGGCCAATTCACCCTCTGAAGTATATCCAAGAACCTGTATGTCGTGTGCAGAAGTATGGTAGAGGAGGATGCGCTTTTTAGAATGAGGACCCCTTTGCGCATTGCTGAGTCCGGCCTGGGATGTGGGGTCAACGAGATACGCGAAAGTGGGTTCTGATTTGATGTCGTCAATCATCACACGGGTAATGAAAGCGACGAGATCATGGCTTCTCGGAGTGCCTTCTCCTTGGAAAACAGAAGCGCGCACAGCCGAATTAATGCCGTCGGCGCCGATAATCAAGTCAGCTTCATACACTTGATCGTCATCTGTCCACACCTTGCCCGCTGCCGAATCCACCCGGGCCACCTTGGCATTCTTGATAATCTTCGCCGGAGTTCCCGGAAAGTCGTCGCTGGTAGCAAACCGCAGCAATTCCTGCTGCAGTTTCGCCCGTTTAACGAGAACTGAGGGGGCGCCGCCAAATCTAGGCCTGGTGTCGAAATGCGTACTATTGACTTCGTTGCCCTCATGGTCTCGAACCCAGAGATGGGTCATAACAACCGTATCAAGATTCTCGGACTTGATGCCTGCTTTTTGGAGCAGCGTGAATGCATTGGAAACAATGGATAAACCGTAGTCATTTGTCGCAAAATCGAGGTTGCCACGTTCGAGGACGGTGACATGATGCTGAGCACGAAGATATCCAGCTGCAGACAAGCCACCAATGCCACCCCCGCAAATGACAATTTTAAGAGGCATGGTTCACGATAGGTGATAACCTGGATGATTCCTGATCTTTTTTTTTTTTTTATAAACCAACAAATCTGCAAGGGCTTGCTTTGCGGGTATTCAATCTCTTCTCAGTAAGCTCTATGCAAAACTCTTGGCCTGCTGTTAATGATTAAAGAAGTAGGTGAGGCATAGCGAAGAACTTGAAGTCGAGTACTGTAGGACAGACAAATAAGTATTAATCAACCTGACCTGCATACCTAGGTGATGCGTCAGGTGACTTATATGTTCTATTAGTTAGGTGTTATGTAGGTAGGCAGGTTACCTCTGTATAATTAATACGGGTAACGGGTGATCCGTTAATGAATTATACAGGACATACTACCTAGGTAGGGCTATTATATAGGATAATAGTGTGAATCCGATGATCTAAATCAATATTCATTTTTAGGTACCCAGGGTGAGGTGGTCAATATATTCATCGTGGTAAAGTTGAAGTTTCTAAGAATTGGCATCAATCGCCTAGCCTAGGTTATAGTATAGTATAGCCATGGGCATGAGAGGGCAGCTGAAGGATAGAAGAGTACTGGAAGACTGGTAAAACGATAGCACGTGACAACAGCTGGCAGAATTGAGAAATTCAACTGCCATCCGATATTCGGAACGACCCATAATTTCTCGCCATTGTGGACTCATATGGTCAACATATATCATTCAAATCGCTGACAAAAAGTTCTTGCATGTGCCCCTTAACATTAGATTTTGAATACCTATGGATTCTCGTCAGGCAGCTACTTAGGAAAAGAGTCAAATTTTTTATTATTATTTTTTTACTTACTAAAAGCCTGAACTCTGTTTACTTGGTTTCTAGAGTAGGAACGCAAAGTCAAAAAAAAAGTTATACCTACAGGCCATAGCCAATTTTTGGAGGGGAAGATCTCACATGGCCATATTCAGCTTACCTGCCCAACATTAGCTATCGTGGCATATCATATTCGCTACTACATAGTACCAGTCGCCTAGCCAAGCGATAATTGTACCAATTATACTCGATGGAAGCATCTACGAATTGCAACGGGATTCCAGACCCAGAGAATGATATTATTGCAAGACGAATCACCAGCGAGGATTTACTTCGTAGGGCCAAGACCCTTCTCGCCGAGGTTGAGCGTCTTGGGCAGCACTTGGCCAGAGTGTACAACGATTACTTCCAGAAAGTCCCCATGGACATGCATATATCATTGGCTAGTTCACTATGTACCGAGATCGAATGCATCAAGAAAGACATCAATTCTGCGGACCCCTTCGTATCACACCGTCTTCAGTCAAGCAATCTTCCCTTTTTCGAGTACGTATGGGATATGGCCAAAAGACAGCGAAATATTGTCAAGTTGCGGTTCTCCGTCTTCCCAGGCGTCTATAAATCTCAGATCCTAGGGCCGGGAATTCGCATCGTGGTATCCCAAGGCGAATCGCGGCCATCGAGAGGGCAAGGCTTCATTATCGATTGTGTGGCTGATGGCGGCGCATCGTGGTGGAAGGTTTCCTCAATGACTAATAAGAGGCTATTATTCGACATGGCGAAAGAGGCTATATATTGTGGAGATAGCGAGGATGATGATGACGAGGGCGAGTCGGCTGCCCAGGATCTCTCTGACATACCACTTGTCAAGATGGCTAAAACTCTAGCCCATACGGCAAAGGGGTACCGATTTCAGAATACCTCGCCCACACCCCATTTGGTCCTACCACGAATCGTAGAGAAGCAACATGCCGAGGTTGACAGAATTCTAGACGCATGTCGAAGTATGGGTGTCAATCTTGTATGCAGCGGCGAATTGACTCCTGTGTCGCCTTTATCTGATGACCTACTGTATACAATGGTTCCTGGCCCTAAATCTCATTTCACTCGCATCCTCAACATTGATACATCCGTACTCGTGGCTTTGGCATCTGATTTCTCTCACACCAAAGTCAAAAAACAGGCATGGTTCAGCCACTCTCATAATGATCATACTGATCTGGAAAGGAAAGAACACATGCTGCCCCTGATATACCCAGTATTAGATGGACACGAGTTAGTCTGCACCAAGGAGGCGGCCGACGCATTTTCTCACATTGTCAATACTATCGCTACTGATGCCGAGAGTGCTCGTGCACATCTCATCCTCGCCGTCGACCCCACTAAATCCAGTGACCAGAGGGTTGAGGAACTCCGATCGTTGTCGATTCATGAGGTTCCCTCTTCGTTGAAACTGCCGATACGTATTGTGGATGCAAATGAGAATAACTGCCAGTCCCGGTTCTCACTCGAGATTATGAAGGAACTAAGGGTTTTACTCAATCCAGGAAGATCTGTCTTTGCCTACGGTTGGGCTAAGGGTATCACCACGTTGACTTGTAATGCAGTGGCTATCAAGCAACTTGAAAAGGGGTTGGAGAAGCTACCGGGTCTAGGAGGGTTGGAGTGGCCATCGATGTGGGCATTTCCCACATCCAGACCTTTGGTTGGTACGCCTAAGGACGGTAGTATCCGGAAACGCATCAGGAAGCATATAGGGGACTGCAGTGTTACTTGTACCTGCGGCGTAGAAGAATTATATGGTGGGAGGAGCGATGTCACGATAATATAGATTAGTAAGTACTTAGTATTCCAGGTGTCTTCCTGAAATTCGATTCGAGAACAAGACACGAGAACTACCGAGACAGGGACAACTCCAATAGAAGAACATCTACCCCACAAGTCCACGATATCGTATGCTGCGTGGATACCCCCCAGATCCCCCACCTTCTCCGCATGACAGGGGAGGATTGCATTTAGCCTATTATCCAGGGTTGGAGAAGCTCCAGCAACTTTACGCACAATGACCTCAGCTCGGTCTCGGTCTGAAGCTTTCGCGCAGATAGTTGCCCCCCTCTGGCCAGCCAAATACCGGAATGCATCTGCGTATTATGCAATTCGGTTTTTATAAAGACCGCGCATCGTAACGTTCCTGGTCGAAATTCATGATGCCCGCATACGACATCCCTGCCTGTGTCCTCTGCCAACACCGGCCCTTTTCCAGTCAGAGCTTAACACTACCCACTGCCACAGCGCGGTGTCGGAGTCTGCCACATACATCTCCACAGAAGCAATGTTAAAACTTCGGGTCATAAACCAGCTTCAATGGCACGAGCCATACGAGCGGGGAAATCGCGGGATCAGGAGACGGGACGTTCCGCCTCTGGAGGGGGGATTTGAAGATTTAAAAAAGCCGATTTCCTAGCAAAATGGGTGTTCGATCTCAGTAGCCTAAGGTCAAACACCAAGTTCACGATCATGGCTTTGCTCTTAGGGTCTATCCTCGGGCTGATGAGCTCTGGCGTAGGTGCCGTTGGACACTTATTTCCCGACTGCTCCAATGGCCCATTGGCTAGCAATGGTGTATGCAATGCCCAGCTCTCCGCTGCGGACCGCGTCAAAGCTCTTGTGGATGCTCTAGAGACAGAAGAGAAGTTCAAGCTCTTGGTGAGCACCTCTCCAGGCGTCGAGAGACTTGGCTTGCCCAGCTATGAGTGGTGGCGTAAGTTTCATATTATTTCTTTTATATTTTAGATGTATATACATTTATATCTCCTTTGTCCAGGTTTACTGACCTGTAAATACAGAGGAGGCTCTCCACGGAGTTGCGTCGTCGCCGGGTGTACGTTTCAACGAGGCGGGCGACTTCTCCTACGCCAGCTCTTTCCCCCAGCCGATCCTCATGGGTGCCGCATTCGACGATGATCTGATCGAGGCCGTGGCGACGGTTGTTAGTACTGAAGCTCGCGCGTTCAATAATTTCAACTTGACAGGTCTTGATTTCTGGACACCGAACATCAATCCATACCGTGACCCTCGATGGGGACGAGGACAGGAGACTCCAGGGGAAGATCCGTTCCACTTGAGTTCCTACGTCACAGCACTCATCAAAGGTCTCCAAGGAGGCGAAGACCCCGATATCCTCAAGGTGGTTGCGACTTGCAAGGTTAGTATCCTACCCTTTGTCTTGTATTCTAATACAGAACCTGGCTCACATTTCGCGTTACCTAGCATTTTACGGCATACGATATCGAGAACTGGGATGGCAACGAACGGTACGAATATGATGCTAAGATTAACCCCCAGGAACTTGCCGAATATTATATGCCACCATTTGAGGCTTGTGCACGAGCACACGTTGGGTCTATCATGTGCTCTTACAACGCACTGAACGGAGTTCCAACGTGTAGTTCGTCTTACATCCTCCAAGACGTGCTGAGAGACCACTGGAATTGGACACGAGAGTATCAGTATGTTGTTTCAGACTGTGATGCTCTTCAGAACGTGTTCATGCCACACAATTACCGGGCAACACGAGAAGAGGCTGTGGCAAGTTCTCTCCTTGCAGGCACTGATCTCGACTGCGGAACGTACTATCAAATTCATCTCCCCGGGGCTTACGAACAAGGAATCATTGATGATGCAGTACTTGACAAAGCCATTACACGTATCTACTCCACCATGATGAAATTAGGTTACTTCGACCCTGCTGATGCGACTCCGTATCGTTCTCTCGGCTTCTCTGATGTGTTCACACCCCATGCAGAAGAACTTGTTCGCAAGGCAGCCGAGGAAGGCATTGTTCTCATTAAGAATGATGGGGTACTTCCATTACAAGTTCCTTCTGAGGGGAATCTCAGCATGGCTCTCATAGGCACCTGGGCAAATGCCACAACCGACATGCAAGGGAACTACTTCGGTGTTGCTAAGTATTTGCACTCGCCATATTACGCTGCCAGCCAACTCCCTAATGTTGAAGCTATCTACGGCGGTATTCCAGGTGACCCCATTACGAATGGGTATCCCGCTGCTCTTGAAGCTGCCGCGACGGCAGATGTGATCATCTACGCCGATGGCCCGACCACATCCACAGAGTCAGAGGAACACGACAGAAACCTAATCCGCTGGTCGGGCGAGCGCATCGACATAATAACTCATCTGGCTAGCTTGGGCAAACCACTCGTCTTAGTACAAATGGGAGGACAAGTTGATGATGCTCCGTTCTTGAACCACCCCAACATCTCCGCCATCCTATGGGCGGGTTATCCGGGTCAGGCCGGCGGTGATGCCATTATGAACATACTCACGGGCAAAGTCTCCCCGGCTGGCCGCCTCCCCGTCACCCAATACCCAGCGCACTACGTCAAGGACGTTGGAATGACAGACATGAGCCTCCGACCAAACGCAGCAACCGGCAACCCGGGACGTACATACATGTGGTACGACCAAGCCACCGTGCCCTTCGGTTTCGGTCTCCACTACACAACCTTCAAAACAACCATCAACGAGCCGGAGCAGTCATCCTGGGACACGCAGGAGCTCGTCGATACCTGCACCGACAACGTAGCGCATCTCGACCAGTGCCCCTTCCAAACCGTCCCCATAGCAGTATCAAACACGGGAGACGCAACGTCCGACTTCGTAACACTAGGCTTTATTGCTGGCGAGCACGGCCCAGAGCCGTACCCCATCAAGCGGCTCGTCGCATACCAGCGCGTGTTCAACGTCACGGCCGACTCCGACTCCGACACCACCGCCAACCTGACGCTGACGCTCAAGAGCCTCGCACGCCGCGACGAGGCCGGTAATCTGGTCTTGTATCCTGGCAGCTACAGCCTGCTCGTCGATGTCCCGACCCAGGCATCGTGGAACTTCACGCTCACGGGCCAGGAGGTGGTTCTGGATCAGTGGCCACAGGATAGCGGGGCGGCGGCTAAGACGGGCGGACTGAGCCAGCAGTTGTAGGGTTGAGGGAGAAAGCAAGGGAGAAAGATCAGGTGATGGGTTGGATAGCATCTCGAAGAAAATATTTTAATTGAAAGAAAAAAAAAGGGGGGAAGGGGGGTTAATATTTTGAATTGTCATGATTTAGTCTGCCCACACGGCAATTATGAATTATGTCGAATATGTATCGCGGAAGTTTGCTTGTGATGAGGTGATGCTATGATCGTATATAACACGCTTGATTAACTCCCTAAGTTTTTCATGGCTTCGATAATGGGGGTCGATCAGATACTCCTGTTTTCCAATCACTAACCCTTGACTAATCATATTTTATATCCTGAAGCTTTAACCTAGCAGTCATTACTTCAATCAACGGTCGGACAAACGCAATTGCATCTCATAGACGCGTATCCCTACATACCCCTTTTCTCCCCTTCATGCAAGGGGCATAACTCATTCTCCGTAATCGGCTCATCAAACCCGGTAGCGCACCCTCCTACCTACGGGCTCACCGGCGCAGGATCGTCGACACACTTGAATATATCAGCAGAGCCCTGCCTTGCGCCGGTCCAGGCTAGAATAATGGCGCTGTAGCCGGCTGAGGCGTCCATGACGGGAGGTAGTCATAATTTCCTTTTGATTTCAACTTGGGAGCTGGGATTAGAAAAGCAGGTCTGGAAGGTTGCATTAACATATAGGGTGGGTTAGGATTAAGGGGGGCTAAGAGTGTGTTATATCTATGTCCCTCTATTTGACGAGAACAGCTCGCCCTAGACATCGGTCCTCGCTATGTGACCCTGTGATCCTTAGTCATATCCAAGAATCGACGTAGTTGGTGTTTTTAGGTCTTCGGCTTTGGGCACGACATAATGCCATGGGTAATTACGTAGATATCTACACTCGGATGCTTTATCTAGAATACAGACTGGTCGGAAAAAGGTGAAGTAAGTATTATCAATCTACCTTGATGGCCTAATCTGTGACGAACATACATGATCATTCTTGTAGAGAAATCGTCGCGCTTCTGTATCAGCCACTATGTCTCCTCCTAATTCTAGCCTACCCGTATCCTGGGTATATAGAGCTAAGTAGGGCTTGCTCTAGCCTCACTTCATTACCTATCCCTCGAGAATCTTCAGTGTCTGTGCTCGACCGTTGGCAAGAGCATAAATGCGGTCCATCGGTACCTTAGACCCATTTCTGAAAGAGAGGAAATGGGCAGACTTTATCAGATTCTTGATCTCACGGCCGTTCAACGGTAACTGAGCTAGACGGTCTAGTGACTCGCTATCGACCTCGAACTTTTCCCGTCCGGCGTGATCAATGAAGTTCTCCCAGACTTGGCGACGGGCCTCGCTAGTGAGATCGTGGTACGGTAGGAGCAGATCGATTCGGGATCGGAAAGCATGATCAACACTAGCAATCCGGTTTGTGGTGAGAAAGAGGATACCTTGGTAATACTCTAGCAGACGCAGGAAGATGGAGACTAGCTCGTTGCGAGCAAGGGAATCATTGTCCCGCGAAGTGAGAAATACATCGGCCTCGTCGAGCAGGAGCATGGCGTTCCACATTTTGCACAGATCGAGAGCGCGCTTGAGAGACCTCTCGACCTCGCCTGGGTAGGTACCCAAGTCGCCGGCGCTCATGGAGTACAGTGGCACACGAGACCTCTCCGCGACTGCTTCGGCAGTAAACGTCTTACCAACGCCAGGAGGCCCGAACATCAGAATGATTAGTCCACGTCCTTTGTCCGGAATGAAATCATCGAACCCGCTATCGGAATGACTCTTAGCATCGACAAATTCCCACGCCAAATTCTTCTCATTTCCAGGCAGAATTAGCTTTTCGAAAGCTTCGTCATTCCATGTCATATCCTCCAGCTCATCAACCCGAAGCTCGCACCAATCCTTATCCTTCAGATCGAAGCCCTTGAGCCACGGGCTAGCTAAAAGAAGTTGTTCCTCAGTTAGTGGGGTAAGATCCTCGTTTCTCTTGCTATTACCCCGATTCGCGTCTGGGCTGTTGCTGGCTAAGACAGTGAATTCTGTCACATAGTCCACATTTACAGCCTGGGAGGTTGTGGTCTGGGATATACTACTACCAGTACGACTATCATTGCTATCTCCTCCAGGAAATGATCGAAGCATAGGCTTGATGAGATTCAGGCTCTGGTAGTATGCGTGCGCGTCAACACAGACCTTTCCTGCAACAGGTCTCTGATCGGGTATCTCCCTCTCTAGCCGAATTTTCGTTCCATTGACTCTCATAAAATGGAAACCGCGAAGCCTTTCAAACTTCCGGCCTCGTTGAATCATTTCTGCTCTGAAGCTTGATTCATTTGGTAAGTATGTGAGTGGAATGGCAGGAAGATCCATGATCCATCGATGGCCATCATAAATATTGATATGGATGGTGGTTGACGTATAACCACACATATCCCCATTCCAATCAATGTACTCCATCTCGATAGCCCAGGAATCTCTTGCATGACGCTTCTCATATTTGATCACTCGGAAAACAGCGTCAACACCATAGAATTTAGTGCATACTAGCGTTCCGGGGGAGAAGATTTGCCAGATGTCTTCGAATTGGATCTTCCTGGTGTTTTCGGTCTGAGTGCGCGAAACGATATGCTCAGCGAGGATTGGGGCAAGGAAGCTTAATAAGGCCGATGCTGCATTCTTCATTCCAGTATCTTGGGCTTGCACCTGGTATTCTTTAATTTCATCCCATCTATGAACTAATTGCATGAATGGGGGTTTGAAAGTCCAATCAACAAGTTCCGGATCAAAGTCCTGGTAACCCCTGAGGACGTCACGAATCACTTCCTGCATTGACTTGTCTTGGATGGTGATACTGTCGGTCACCCAAGCCTTCCTTAACTGGATGAAGCGATGTATGATAGGTATTCTTGAGTTACGAGTACTTAGACTCTCTTGTTCTTGGACTTGGTGTGCATATTCCGACCAGCGCTCTTGACCGCCACAATCTGGGCATTGATGACGATACCAATTGATGACTAACTGAGTCGAATATCCGAACTTGGAAGCCTCTTCTGCGCCAGTACTATCCTTTTCCATTGGCATGATATCGAGACCCTTTAGAAGCTGGATATGGTCTTGCTTGGTGGAAGCATTCGTAGGGTTATGTGGCATTATAGTGCCGGGCTGTGAGTGCCAGGGGCGGCTTGATGTTGGTGAGAACATTTCTTAAGCGTGCATCTAAAGACGAAGACAAGCATGACAATCTCTAGAGGCCCAATAGAGTTTTAGATGATACTGATAATTTAAGAAAGGGAGGAAGGATGACAATATAGACCATAACTTATATATAATTACATGTGAATCGAAAGCCTCCGTGGATCAGATAATCCTGCCTGGCCTATCAAAAAGCATCAACCATATACCACTTGACACTGCCTAGATATTGCACAAAGACTTGATGTCTCTCTAGGCACCATCGCAGGCGGACATCAGCTCCCCATATTTACAGACCAGAACAGATCTCGAAATATACAGTACCTCAGTAATTGACCTAAAAGGGCAATGATGGTCCCACAGATTTTCTATGTCTCAAGTGCCTCTCCTATCATTTCCATCAGGCATTTTGTGGACACCATCTCACACACTGCGAAGCAAATCGTGATAGCCTATCAACCCTTTCTCAAAAGAAATAAGACGCAATTTACAATATGGGATGGTCTCAACAGAGGGGCCCAGGCTCATTACCAATCTACATCAACTTACAAAATTCGTCAGAAGATACATAAACGCCTGGAAGATTTACGAATATCCTAAAGTATAATAAAATCTAGGTAAAGGATGAACTCTCTTTGTCTTTACTAATAGTACTGGTGATTCGAGACTACTTCAGAATATTCTCAATATATGCTCTTTAGAGGTATTTTAGGTACCCTCGCTATGGTTTACAAAGGAGAACTAAAGCCTTAGATAGATAGCTAGAGAATAAGAGACTATACATGAAATTTTCACTGCCTTATACATGTTTGTCTCGCTGACCTTACTTTGTTCACTTCCCCCGCTGTGATGTCGGTGACCTTTCTCTGTGTAATCCACTTTTCCATTTCAGCGTTGGGACGTATATTGTAACCTATTCCTAAACCTTTAAGTTAAATGTTGTTGAAACAATAGTTTTCCCGTTTCCTGTGGTTCTCTACCCAAGTTTTGGGTCGTAACACGCAAATACCCTGTTTACCACTCCGACATGTATCAATAGGGGTAGTATGATATATTCATAGCGCTTCCGATTCAGCCCCAATAATACCATCACCTAGTCATCTGACGAGTCGCTGGCGGGTCTCTTTGAGCCTTTCTTTGACTTACGGCTCTTTTTCGCAAGTCAATAAGCATTCTAATAAAGGCAATATACTTACCCGGTCAACCAATGATCTGATTGAATCTCTGTAATGATTTGGTAACACCAAATCATCAAATGCGTCTCTATTTGGAGTGATTTCTTTGGTGAAGTTGATATCACATTTACCTGGTTCCAGTTAATGGCTGTTCCAAAAATTTCAAAGTTTCCCTCACAGTATTTCCGACTACGAAGAACGTATGCGTAAACAGCACTTGGAAGGCGCAGTTCGTCCTCCGTAAAATCTTCAGAACTCATCTCCTGCCACGGGGCACAGGGAACTCTATTAGTTCGGAAGTTCGTCAGTTTTATCGCTGTCATAGGCATGGTCATTGTATAGAGTCAAATCCGGAGTTCTGTAATTTCCAGTGACTTCCTCTGTTTCATATTCCGCAGCTTGGCTTAGAAGGCGAAGTCCAAACACCCTGCCCCTGCCTTCATTGCCATCTCCGGTCTTTGTAACATCCTTGTTGGATGATGAGTTAATGATAGGGGCTTGTTTGAAATCAATAATAACCCAACCATCAATATCTTCTCAATCAATACCAAGCGCCATGCCACGATACTCACGATGCGCTGTGTCTACAGTAGTCAAGCCTTGAAAAGTCGCGCCCCATTTCAAGACTGGGACCATGGTTGCAGTTCTAGCCGTCTCTGGGAAGAAACGAATAGGCAAAACAGGCACCGAGCTAATTGTTACCTCTCCAGTATATCTCGGTATTTCGTACTTATCCTGGACGATACGAAATTTCCCCCCATCAAAGTCCATATGGAACGCATCGATCGCAAAGGCGGAAACTTTCTAACCAAACGTGTGGTTTCCTATCAACCGTAACAACTATTATCAAATTAGGCACAGATAATACCCTAATCTAACTAATATGACTTACTTCCGAAGACTTGGACGAATTCGAAAGTCTAGGTCTCCCGCCGCTGGCCTTTTCTGCTCTTCCCACTTTGATAGAGTTTGCTACATCGATTTCTAGTGCAAGTTGGTTTCAAGCAGCTCGATAAGGCATTGGTAGTGCGTAACCATTTCCTATACAAGTTCAAAGTTTTCTTCCCTCTTTGCCTAGATGACTCTTCTTGATTGGAAACTTTGCATCTTTCTCCTTGGGGCTGCCACCTCCAGATGGTAAGGGCGGATTCGTTTCATTCTTTTGATTCCCAACCCCTTCAGTCCCAGAAACAAGAAATAGCTTTGTCCTTCTCAACTTGTTTTCTAGGGTATTCGCATATTCTCTAATTCCATGCAGGGTGTCAATGATAATTTTGTAGAGATGGAGAATCTGGCAGTTGCGTGGTAAAATGATATTAGTGATATCACTCAAGGCATCCACAATGTGCTCAAATTTATGCGAATCCGACAAAGGACTTTATGCCCGTTGTTCGAGATCGGCTTCTCCGATAGGAGAGCTAAGTCGCCGGTATTAGCGACAACGTCAATAACAAACCTTCTCGGAATAGTCTCCCGTCTTTTCATATCCTTCTTTTTTCTGTTCGTTGCTCTTGAGCTCCCATTCTTGCTCGGGTAGTCGGAGCTTACATCATTGTGTCCATGGGGGACGATTTAGCTCTAGAGTAAGGGGAATATTCTCATCGGGATCGTCTTTCTCCACCTTACTTCTATCACCACTTTTAAGCTCTTCTTCTTTTACTCCCTGGCTTCCGTCTTTACTCTTCTCTTTTTCATTCAGCAGTTCTAAGTATTTTCCATTTCCTTGAAGCGAACTTCCAAAGATCTAACATCATCTAGAATCCAATCATCTATTGCAGGAGAAGATATTTCAACAATGCCCACAGCCGTGGTTGAGCCAGGCTCCATCGCGTTCTCAGTTGCCATGGGGGGCTTCACAACTATGTTGGAGGATCGGGAGTGCGGGTGAGTATTCTTCACGCCATGAATGATCCTAGTATCCCTAAGGGAGGGTGGAGTAGAAAAGTTGAGTGATGTTTAAGACGAATTTTGGAATAGAAGCACTTCCTGATAACATGTACCTCTTTAAGCCCCTTGCCTTTTTGAAAGGAAACTTAGGAACCTTGGGTGAAATACCCCTTTGTGTAAACGGGAAATAGCCAAGACCCGCTCAGCCTAGCAAAGGTGCTCGTTGATAGATAGTGTCACCTAGTTGTGGCTGAACAGATGTTACTCTCCAGCTTGGCTGGAAGGTAACTATGTAATACAGAATTGAGCCACAATAACCACTTGGTCATTGTGAGAGCCTTTTGGCCTCATGGTATGATGGATGCTAAAACAAGTGATAAGGGGTATCTGTCAAGGTATAGGTACAAGGCGTATCCGCAGCTACGTGTATATAAGGGGCAGGACCTCCCATCATCCCGAGATAAATGTTCACCTAATTAAGCAACCTCATAACTTCATTTCAACAATGGGTTGCTCAACACTTGACGTAATAACAATTAGATTAAAATCTCCTAACTCAAGTATTGTTCAACTCAGATCATATGCAAGTTATTTTATCTAAAAGTATCCCTTACCGGAGAATGTCCAAAATTCTCTTTTCCCATTGGTTCATAATAAGGACGGTATTTTGACAATAGACAACACACCCCCTGCATGGCGGTTCCTTGCTTCGTCTTATTTCCACACCAGGTGGCTAAGTAGCGGTGATATTGGGTTCTCAAAAGCTCGGTGCCTGATCAATTGAGGCGAGTTACTGTATGCTTGAAAGCAGAGACTTAATCGACTGTGTCAGAGAACATTTCTTATTTCAAGTTAATCATGTCGTTTGTAAATCATACAAAACAGACACTAGGTGATATATAACAACTTAATTGCTCATATTGATGGTAAGCATATGGTTGCCAAACCTCCTCATAAAGTACCATCGAACACTCATTAATCAAGGATATAGCTAACATATCTCTAATCATACCTAGCAATGCCACCTTCATTCCATCCATTCAAGCATATCAAAAGGTCTCGTTCTGATAATCGGAACCTACCTTCTGTTAAATCATCCAATCCCACCACGGAATTTGTTGACAACAGGGTAGCAGCTGACGGGTGTAGAAAATATGATATCGCTACCATCGACAGCAACCCTACCAAAACTCATGATCCTCTGAAACATATATTATCAGAACAGAGAGATGAACCGGTTCCCCAAGATAAAGGCGAAGACTTCCACCGCAAGCGGTTCGCAGAGACCCTTCAGTCTTTCGAATCGTCTCTTCCGGATAAGTACAAAACGCGATTCGACCTCCATGGCGAGCACACCTGGCCAGATGTTATCAGAGAAGCTACCATTACCGAAATGAAATACAAAAAGAAAGCAATCAAGGAATCTCATTACGGAAAGGTCCGCGGGTACTTCAGGTCACTTCAGAAGGAGTCGGTCGCCGTCGAAAGCTGGCTTGATATGCTCCCTAACGAGATCGAGTACTGGAGGCTTATATGTGGCGGCTTCAAAGTAATCTTGCGTGCTGCAGCAAGAATGGACGAAATCAAAGAGTTTATGGTCAAGGGAATGGCGGCGATTCCTGATGAGGTGGAGAAAGCGCAGTTAATGATCAAGTACGACAAGGGCAAGGACAAGTCGCAGCGGCTGTATTCTCGTCTCTCGTTCATGTACCATGCTGTATTTGGGATCCTTGAGCATATCATCGTTTGGTATAACGAAAAATCCGCTTTCAAGCAAACCAAGCCCATAATACAGCAGGAAATCTATGAGAGGGAACTAGAGGAGAAGATTAACAGTTTCAAGAATTCCATTCGGGATGTAAAGGATGAAGGTAAGCTTGCATTTCTCTATACGATCTGTTGTACCTACTCCAAATCGTATCCAAGAGTTACTGGAATTAATCTAACGTAAGCTACAGCCAAGTTATGTGGTATTCATCGCCTCTTCAATATGAATGGGGACCGCCAATATTTGATAAATATCCTCCAAGGTGTGATCAAAACGTTACGTAGCAGTCCTAGACTCGATCCCAAGACCGTTCATGTACTACAATATGAGGATATCATCACACCGCCGACCCGAACGAGAAAGGGCATATCTAGCGAGTCTCTTTGTGAGTCAGTCCTGAAGTACGACGAAGCCATTCTCCAAGAAGATTTAACTGCAGTTATGCACCGGGGGATTGACCTCAGCTTGAAAGAGCAAGACCAGACTGTATATGTCATTAGAAGCCCAATTTTGAGGGATTGGTTCTTAATCCCAGAGAATTCCGTGCTTCTCATCCGGGGAGGTTCCGAAGAAGTTGAAAGCGGTGCACCCGCAATGTCTTTCATAGCAGGTCATGTCATCCAATCTACCCGGGAAGCATATAAAGAGCAACTAGTCTGCCTATACTGGTTTGCCGGACAGCATCGAAATGTGCGCAACGATGCAAACGCGAATATCCGCGGGATCGTACGATCGCTCATCGGACAGCTTGTGCATATCTACAGTGGCTTTGATCTTTACTTCATAAAGCGTGGCCTTGCTATCGCTATGTGTAACAATGATCTCGAAAGTCTCTGCTATGTCTTCGAGGAGCTGGTTTACCAGCTCCCAGGAAAGTTGGTAGTATTTTGCGTTATTGATTCGCTTGCTTTCTTGGAATATTATCACACAGAGGAAGTGAGGTTCCTACTAAACAGCTTGCATTCCATCGCAAGACATGTGAATGAGAAAGGAAGCCTGTTCAAGCTTTTGCTGACACACACGGGGGGCGCATTTCGGGGCGCAGCTACATTTGACGGCCCCGGAGAGACATTACACGTGCCGGAGGATGGTACTGGCGATAGGATGGGCTTCAGCACACTCTTGTGGGATATAGAAGTTGGTAGTAGGATTGATCATGTAGCCGGCAAGCGGGAGCAATCGAAGGAAGAGTGAGTCTCTAGCTCTCCAGTGGTGGAGTTGGGTCAAGCTTCATTTATTTCCTGATTCAGACTTGTTGGCTTAGTTGATTCGCCTGCTGGGGCCCGCACTGCCACAGTCAGATTATTTAAATACTAGTATTTCCATGTCGTTCAATCATGTGTACAATTCATCATCATAATCGGGTTGCTAGTCTCAATTCTCGCAATTTGGCAGCTTACTTAGCGCCTCAAGTCATTCAACACATCTCCCCCCCTTCTTCCCCCCAACCCCTATGGTATGAAACATATCTGAACTCGTAATGGAAACACACCAGTTTTGCTTCCACAAACAGGTTACGTAAACGAAAGAGATTTATATTAACTAGAGAAGGCCAGTTTCCAACTTCAGCTAAATAACATTGACTTCATCCATTTCTAGTGATATAAATAATATAATTTATATCAAACGACCGGGTTCGCGCCGGGAAGTTCAGTCAACCCTTTCAGTCCAATATTAGCAACACCGAACTATTTACTTTAAGAGAGGGAAAGGGGGGGCACATGTAACTTACAGCTATCAATATCCTCACGCACCACATCAGGAACCTTACACTGGTTCTGCTGGGCGACGCCTTGGGACTGGAGCATCGGCGCCGAGACATACGTGTGGCCGTCCATGGCCCGCTGCAGCGAGTCGTCCTTCCAGCCGAACAGATAGTCGGCATGACTAGAGTACCCAGTAGGGTCGCCGCTAGACCAGACAAAGGGCTGGTTGCCATCGGCAAAGTCGGCGGGATCGTTGAACGCGGTGGTGTCCCAAACCGTCTCGAGGAGGATCTGCGGAAGCTTGACGGGGTGGGAGGCAGGGCAGGGGCCGCCCGACTCGAAAGTGCCGCTCTCGGGGTAGGCAACGTGGTCTTGGTGGTTGGGCGAGTCCAGGTTCTTCCCGTCCCAGCAGGTCGGGAACCGGTGGTTGGCCATAATACCTGCGGGGCAGGGCTTCGGGGGGAAGCCTATGTATTCGGGGGCACGGGTGCCTTCGTTCTCCATGCAGATGTAGGTCAACTGCCTCCACTTCCTAGCTTGTTCGCGGTCTCGGTAAGTCGAGTCGCCAACTAGCATGCGGAAGCCGGGCTTGAAGGCTGTTACAGTTGACCTTTGAGCGGTATCGAAGAGAGCATCGGTCATGTAATAGACCATCTTGAGCTCGAGTTAGCCAGTTTGTATATAAGTCGAATGTTCCACTTTTACTCACCATGCCACCCTGGTTCTGAGCACCACCACCGAATCCCCCTCCTTGAGCTCTCTGTGGAACCCTCTTGAAGGTGCCATTCTTGGCCTTATAGAAGAGGACTGCCGTCCAATAGTTCGAGAAGTCCTCTGAAAATTGACAGCTTGTGCAAGTAGAGAGCGAAGGGAGATCATGTGACTCCGAGGGCATAGTCTCGTTGAAGGAGTTCTTCGGAAGTCGTCAGTCAACAGTACTGAATCAAAAGTTATCTTAGAGTGAAGCCTTACTCCTCCTACGATCTGATGAAGATGGGCCGACGGGTTCATGCCAGGGTTAACTAAGGGGTCCAGACGCTGGACTGTGAGACTCGAGCAGGGAAACCGGAGAAGAGCGCTTGCTGGTGCAAACAGCCCAAAGGCTGCGGCGGCGATAGTGAAAAACATAGCGATGATGACTTGCCAGGTTACAAGTTAACAGTTGATCCTCAGATCAAGAGAAGACGTAGAAAATGGCAAGAGATGCGCACTAGTTATGACCTTCATCATACTAGGCACTCGGCTCCGCAAAAAACTACTGCCGTGATTTTCCAATATGATAAGAATCCAGTATTAACTGGTGGTGTCACAGGGTGTGCCTCATTAATATCGGAAAATATCTGGATAGGCTGGCGAGCTTGACTTGGCTGCCGGTTAATGTGGTGAAGCTCTGGCTTGGTTAAGACTTGGACACATATGTCACGAATGCTTGAGAATAGAAAAGAACAAGAGACCCTCAGTCATTCCTGACATATCCTTCGGAGGCCTGCTTCCGATAGTCGGTGACAGGCTCGGCTAATATCAGTCATCAAGGAGATGGCGATAGTCTAAATTATCACGAATGCCGCCGTATAATCAAGACACTCTAAATATCTGAGAAATGAGGTGAACGGCATTATATTAGATAGCAGTTCGCGCACGGGCTCGGCAGACAAGATTTTCTTTTCTTTCACACAGCTTCACACATCTGAGACCATCACCATCTTCGACGAAGAAAACCCAGACCCTCTTCGGCACTCACGATGAAGTCGTCCTCTCTTGCCTTCGTATTTCTTTGGGCTACCACAGCCCTCAGCCAGCAAGTTACCGAATGCACTGCAGAGCTTGCAGCGACAGACGATTGTGCCGACGTCATCAATGCGAACGCCTGCTACAACCAGTTCCGCTTTAACAGCAGGCAAACGCTAACATGTATCGGTGGGACTGACGACGCAGACAGAATTAGAAAGGTATTTCTCATGAGATACATCAGAAGAAAATGAAGGTACTAAACTCGCAATGTAGGCATGCAAGTGTTGTAGCTGCGTTGCTCAGGCCATGTGCACCTGGGTAACGCAACAGGGGTTTCAGTGTTCAAATTAGCTTGTAGTGACATGATGATAGGTGTCGGATATGAAAGGGGTTGATGATGAAATGGTAACATTTGTGCTTTACGGGTGAGGATTTGGTTCAGGTTCTAAAACAGATGGCCATTTTGATAGGAGGATAACTAGGTAATAATACAGAATTTACATAAGTTGTGTCTTTTAAACCATCAGAAATTTTTTTCTCTATGATGAAGCGTCGCTAAAATCTTCTTTGAGCCCTGTCTTGAGGTTTGGTAGCCAGTGATGGATCTATAGGTGGTTTCAATTGGGTTGATAGGCCTACACTTACAAGCATGAGTCAACCTCTGTAGCAACGTCAACCGATATGCTAAGAGTTAAAATATGATCTATAAATAAGGACAAAACAGGATTCAGTTTCTATGCAAGGCGAGTATTGTTACTAGAGAGATTAGAAAAAAAAACAATAGTTCCCTGGTATTCCTAAGGTCGTTTTGCTAAGGGGATGAGGCACACACACCAGAGACATTCTGCTCTAGGGATATTCGTGTGAATCTTTAATATATTATCACATTGAGTTTGATATATATATATAGGTAAGTAGGGTAGACTTTCTTTTATCTTCTTTTAATAGTATTTAAGTATCGACGAGCTTCTATGTTGCTTAGGGGCATTTGGATACAACTTACTGAAATATGACTTATATTTGATTCGTCACATGCAATAATGAAGATAATTACCATAGGAAATCTATTAACATATACTTATTTACCATTTAAGTCTTCTCAAAACAATCACCGTTGAAGGATGGTGTAGTATAATTTTTTTAACTCATTACCTATAGCTATGTTATGCAAGTAGGCACATATTGAACTTGGGATAGGGAGGACCCCCTACCAACAGCTGCATGAGGTTGTAAGGGATTAGGGACTATTGTCCCTAATCTACGACACCCAACCATCATACTATTTATTCGTAAAGGAGACATATAGAAAAATATCTTAGTAAGGGAATGTATTGATCTAAGTTGTATACTAACGCCGACGTGCCATGAGGGAAAATTGGGGTTCCTGGTTCCCCTAGTCCCCACAACAATATGTAGTTGTATAGACGTTGTATGTTTAGTTGAAATATTCGGTTGGTTCAAGCCGCAGAAACCATCAATGTGTATTGTAGGTTAGGCTAGGTATTATAAACAGGTTCATTCAAGTTATTGTCACATTTGTCACAACCTGTGCTACGTAACCTTAATGTGCTAGCCAATCACATGCCAATGCCTCAGTGAGATTGTGTTGTTTGTGACTCAAGTTACCTAACCCATACCCGGCAGAACATGAATAATCTACACTATGAATATCTACATTTTATTTTAGTGCCCGACATAAATGCTATGATGTTAGAAGAATTAATCTAGATAAGTAGCTTGCAGGTCTACATGGAACTCGCTAATCGCTAATGGCGGAAAGTGAATCAATCAATATGCTCAGTCTAACACGGAGCAATAAGTATACCTAGGTACTTAACTCTAAAAGCTGTTGGTTGGCTGTAATCGAATGATTAGTTGAAATTTAGAGTTGGGTACCTACCTAGCATCGCTGCCAAGACCTATCAATTCTAACCTTGGAACCTGGAACATAGTAAAAAACCGTAAGATGATATCAATGGACTCAACTTTTTAGATACCTAATTAGTAAGAGACCTTTGATTCGGATTACTAGGCTGCTAGGTTAGGTAACCTCAACCAACCGATAACAGCTGGGAGGTCCCTTAGGTTTGACCAAGTCACGAGTCCTCTCATCACATCAGCTGCGCTTAATTCCTTCGTGTACCTACTACTTACCATCAACCAACCAACCTAACTTTAAGGTTAGGTTGGTGTTACTACCCAGGTACATAAATAAAATCAGTGGGACCTCCCTTTTTTTTTCCCTTTCCCTTCAAGCAAGGCCCTTGCTGGGTTTGTTCGGAAACTCGGACCAACATTAGCCTCAAGAGGAATTATACCCAAAACATCACCCACGAACAACCTCCCCCCTCGAGTCACCTATCGTGACATGTGGCATGGTTTTTTTTTCTTCTTGTAGAGAATGAGATGTAAGACTGAAAGAAGGGATTGGAGTTGGTTTTGTGTGTTTTTTTTTTTTCCTTCTTATTCTTTTCTTCTTATTTCATATTCTTTTTATCTTAATATAATTCATTTTTATTTTCCTTTCCCTATTCCTTTTCTTTTCTTTTTTCTTTTTCTATTTTTACTCACTCGTCTGTGACAGGCCCCCAACCAACCGCGGACCCTCTCTCACACACATTCTCTCCCCTCTTCTCCTTAGGTTATCTTGCTATCCCAGTCCGCACTCCAACTTTGTTGGTGTATGTGTATAATGCCCGAAAGTGGATATTAAGCAAACATCACCACCGACATCCACCTATCTACATTAAACTCCACCACCTATATAACGAACCTAACTGTCGGGAATGGACAATCAGCCCTTATTTCACCGGCCTAACAAGTCGGGTCCGATCGCCATCGTGGATCCCGAGTCCGGGAGGCCACTTTCAGTCAAGCCCACTTCCCCCTCCCAGCCCCGGTCCTCCAAGCCGACGCCTTCTTCTCATACCTTCGTCCCAACTGCCCTTCCCTTCTCCTTGCCCAGCGTCTTTCCCGCGCAAGGGCAAACCCCTGAATCATGGACACCTCCAAATCCCAGCATAAGGGATACCAGTTCCTCGCCTTCGGTTGCCTCACCCACAATAGGCATACCCCGGCCCGGCGTACAGTCTCCGGCTAGGCTTGGTATGCCGTTCCAAGTCGCCGGCAACGAGGAGGATGAGGACCTTGAAGAAGCATCCTTCAATGTCTACGCGCCCTCTTTTGTCCCTGAGAGAATCAGGATCATCAATAGCCTACCTGGGACCCATTTCGATACGCCGTCGATGAGACGGATCGATTATGGAAAATACGTGCAAGGCTCCATCGGCTGGAATTTTCTGGCGAGCCCTCTCAATAATCAAGCACCACCACCCAACGCATCCATCACTACGGAATCTCTGACTTCACAATATTATGAAACATTCTTTCAACATCAGATGAAAGAGGAGTTAAAGTCCCAGCAGACTGAAAACGAGTCGTATTCGTTGTATGAAAAAGACGTCGAGGTTGTTAATCCGATGGACGGCACTTGGGCCACCTGTACCTTCCATGTTGCTGGACTGAGAGAAAACACCCCCTATATTGAGGAGGATGATGTTGTTGAGCTTCGTCAGTTACTGCCTGATCGCCCCGGGCCTCTCAGGGGCCAGCCTCCTGGTTGGTCGGGTCTAGTGTTCAAGGGGCGTGTACTAAACGTGCGAAGATCCGACGAGCAGCTTGAATTATGTGTGGAGGGACTGGAAGCGAGACATATAATCACGAACTCTGGCGAGGCGAAGCAAAGAAAAGACCGTCCAGGGGCAAGTGGATATCAGGTAACCCTGAAATTCAATATTCGCTTTCCCGTCCCAATGGAGCGATACCAACCTATGCAGCATGCACTGTCGAATGTTCAACGCCTGCTCAATATGTCTACAGGGAGCGCAGGAGAAGTTCCTGCGTCAGATGCTGAAGCGATAGCCGGTACTCCGAATCGACAAGACAGAAACGACCGTACTTGGATCCAAGCCATGCTCTTTCCGGTGGATGAAGATTGCAAAGTGCAAAGGCAGTTAAACACTGAGAATTTTGCTCGGGCTTTTTTTGACCAGAATGTCAACTGGGAACAGAAGAAAGCAGTAGAGAGTATCTGTTTACGGGATTATGGGACTCTCCCGTTCCTCATATCCGGACCTCCAGGCACTGGCAAGACGAAGACCTTGATTGAAACGGCACTCCAGCTTGTCAAACATGACACTGCAACCCGGCACATACTACTCTGCGCTCCGTCTGATCCAGCTGCCGATATTCTCGTAGACCGCCTTCGGCCTTTTTTCAAGAATACCGAGCTACTTCGACTAAACAGACAGTCTCGTACTTTCGCCGAAGTCCCTGGCTATCTACTGTCCTTCTGCTACGTTGTCGGGGATGTATTTTCCATACCCCCTTTCCAACAGTTGATGGCCTACCGTATCGTCGTCACGACTTGCAGGGATGCCTCCATCTTGATGTGGGCACGAATGACCAACGCAGACCTCCACTCATCTGTGTATAAGCTCAATTCCCTGATTCATCCATATAGCCCTCAGAAGGAGGTTGAACTGCATTGGACCGCCCTACTTATCGACGAAGCCGCTCAGGCGATCGAGCCGGATGCTTTAATTCCCCTCTCAGTAGTTGCACCACCACACGAAAACGTTACCCTAGCTACCTCACCTCTGATCATCATGGCAGGAGACCAATACCAGCTTGGCCCCCGTACTTCGCTACCCTCATCGCCACTGAAGACTTCGCTCTTTTCACGCCTGTTCTCACGTCCTGTATACGCCAATCACCCATTAGCAAGAGGAAATGAGGGTCGACAGCCACCACCGCTGACAAAATCCATGCTGCCAATATACCGGCCCGCCTTCGCCAATCTGATCCGGAACTACCGGTCACACCCCGCCATCCTTGCGGTTCCATCTCAACTTTTCTACGCCGACACGCTCGTGCCCGAGGCACGCGATATACACCGCATGCTTTCGTGGTCTGCATGGAAAGGCAAGAGGTGGCCGGTGCTGTTCTACAACAACCCCTCGCGGGACGAGTTAGAGCGTGAGGGCGGAGGGTGGTACAACGATGGCGAGGCACGCGTCGCGTGCGACTACGCGGCATCCATCGTGACATCGGGCCTCATCGAGCCGCGCGAGGTCTGCATCATGAGCCCCTTCAAGGCGCAGGTGCGGCGGATACGACAGCTGATCCGGGGAATGGGTAACAACGCACTATGGGGGGTCAATATTGGACCTACCGAGGCGTTCCAGGGGCTCGAGAAAGGTGTTGTCATCCTGTGCACGACGCGGTCGAAGCAGCATTTCGTCGAGCGCGACCGTGCTGTCGCCTGGGGCATCATCGGCATGCCTAACTCGATGAACGTCGCCATCACCCGCGCGAAATACGGGCTCGTCGTCATCGGCAAGGAGGAGTTGCTGCGCGCGGACGTTTACTGGAGCGCTTTTGTCGCATTTTGCCACCGCAATGGGCTCATCGACGGCGCCAGGGACGCCGGCGCACGCCTTGACGACGACGCCGCACTCAAGAAGACGAAGCTGGAGAATATGCTCCTTGCTAAGGAGCGCAGCCTCGAGGAGCAGATGACCGTGCGCGCTCTGAAGATAGCGGAGAATGATGACGATATGTGGAAGAACGGAATGAAGTTTTTACAGGCAGCTGGATTGGATTAACCGATCGATCGATCGATGCCTGAAGGTTTAGATTTACTTTTTCAGGGCTATGATTCCGTAGCAAAGATGCTTGGAAAGAAAAAGGAAAGAGAAAAGTAATGAACCAGCGGTAGATTGCATGATTATTGATTACTATTATTATTTTCCATTTCATGTTTAGGAAAACTTAGATTTGTGAGTCTTTTTTATGGGAAATTTTTTCTTCGGATTAGAGAAGATATGATTATGTTTGGAGTACGAAGAATATCAAATATTATATCATAACGTTTATCACTTAACAATAAAAAAAGGGGGGGCATTCCCTTAATATAATAACGTCATGTATTCATGAACTGTTTACCTACTCTAGCCTTACTTTTTTTTTACGTAGACTTTATCCGAGTATAACAGGCCAACAACCGCCCATACTTATGTAGCGACCATAAAAACCATAGACGTCTTGTGTCACGAAAGTTGTAGGCTTGCAATTTTTCCACAAGCACGATTTTCTTACCCACCTATCTCAAATGGGTTAAAACAAAGAAATGGAAAGAAGAAGAAAAGTAGAAGTAGAAGTAGAAGTAGAAGTAGAAGTAGAAGTAGAAAACAAGTAGAAGTAGAAAAAAAGAAGAGAAAAGGGCAAAAAAAGGGGAAAGGGAGGGAATGGAGACAGAGAGTCAAGAATATTCCCAAGTCTAAGCACACGGATCGGCCCCCCACTAGAGGTCCACCTGCTTCAGAATATCTCGTTCTCCCTCGCCGATCCTCGGCACATCCTCACCACCGCGCTTAATCGAATTCAGCAGCTGCCAGACGCGGGAGGCCTGGGCGCGGTACGATGAGAACCTGTATTCGAGCCAAGCGCGCTCGCCGCACTTCTCCACCGCCTTGCCCTTGCCCTTGCAGCTCTCCTTGGTCCCGTGGTCGATCACCCGCTCCACCGTCCAGCTCAAGTGCTCCGCAAACAGCGCGTCCAGGTAGTCCTGGTTCACGACCGCGGCGGGGCCGGCGAAGTGGATCACCCGCGAGCTGCGCGCGTTGCTGGAGGGAACGGCGGGCACGCGGATCACGCTGTGGGTGACGCGCGGGGGGCGCGGGCCCGGGAAGGGGAACGCGAAGCCCTGGCACAGGAACCGCTCTTTGCCCTCCACGCTCCAGAAGCTGATTTTTGCCGCAGACGTGCTGATCCCGTGCTTGGGCTCGTTGATGTGCAGCGCGAAGATCTTGCCGCAGCCCCGGATGCGGTCGAGTATGTCGGCGGGGGTGCAGGTTGGGGGCAGCCGGTCGATCCACAGGCCTACACTCTCGGACTCGGGGATGTCGGCGCTGTTGTTCAAAGGGTCAGATGGGTCGCCAAGGTAGGTGGTTGAGCGCTCGGAGGAGGTCAGGGTGGAAGGGAGTGAGACGACGCGGCGGGGTTTGGGCTGTTTCTGCTGCTTCTGCTGTGTGGGCTTGAAGGATTCAGCAAGGGGGTTGAGGCTTGAGGACGAAGATTCAGTCTCAGACTCCGATTCTGTGTCTGGCTGGAGAACAGATAGGGCGATGGCGTGAGCGATGGGAAGCGGTGTGGTAGAGACTTCGGGGCCGCTGTCCTCAGAGCCGGTAGGGCTGCCCAGGACCATAAAGCTATCAGAGACGAACGTCGTCTCGAAAGACAAGTCAGGCGTTGAAATGAAAGACATGTCAGGGAATGATGTGTCGAAGGTTGAATGCTCAGACATTGGATCGGTTAGGGTTCGATCTGTGGGTTGGGTGTAGAACGCCCGGATATATCTCTGCTGTCTTGTACGAGCCACGCCCTCGAGCATGTAGATCGGTAAGGTTTTGGTATGGGTCGAATGGTAAATTGCAGACGCAGCATACAGTGATCTACCAAAGCTTGCAAGGTCGGTCATTGGGTGCCAAAGATTGAAGTCAACCTTGAGATCATTCATTTCTGCTGAGGTGCCCTTTTGGTTTGTGGCATGGTCGGTCTCATTCACAGTGACCTGGCTATTGCCAGGCACCTTGGGACAAGGTATAGAGGCCATCGTGAAATGGTTCACAATGATCGATATGTCAGGGAATACAAAGCACTTGGTGACGGCTAGTATATGATATGAAGCTTATACTAAATAGTAAATAAAGGTTAGATAGGTGAATGGGGGAATGCCGGCAAAGAGGGTGCATGATGATACTTACAGCGTCCTGCTGTCACGAATACAATGATCAAATCTGACACTCACCTTTGGAGAGTAATGGCGGTGATCTTGGAAAGTGGTTACAGGAACAATATTGTGCAGAATAACCTTCTTAGGAAGTATTGTTGCAACGTATCAATACATATAATCAACACCACTTATGATATGTTGGCCGATGGTAGTTGAAATATATAAGCGTTGAGAATGTCGACGTGCAAATGATGTGTGCAACTTTCTACGTCTAAGTTGACATAGGTTGGGAACATTCAATAGTACCGCCCTGAGAATGCGTGATGCAAATTTCTAGGTGGGTGAATTAAGTGACAGTTTTGCCGGTTAGTAATTTTCTTTCCCTTTTGTATGTTTTTCCATTCAATGTTTTGTTGCTGTCATGTATTCCGTACTCTTCAGTGAAGGGAAAGAGTATGTCAAGTATGTAATGGGTACAGTACCTTAACAATAGAAGCAAACAATAATACAGTTATCAGTACTTGTTCCATCACCGGGCAACCACACGATCCCCCCTATAAATTTGTAGTTTTTAAGAGCATTCGGGGAAAAAAGTACACCAGTTGCTAGGCAGCAGGAAAGTTGAACTGATAAGAACTTCGAATAGAAAGAAAAACAAAGGGAACATGACAAGCTGTACCCACCATAATACCTATTATCAGTACCAGAGTACAACAAGAAGCCTATACAGGCTATCAGGACCAAAGCAAACTTGGGGTGCGTAATAAACTTAAAATGCAGTATCACTTTATCAAGAGAACAATGCTAGTAACAAATGTAGGATAAATTCTCGAATTTCTCCAGAGAGAAACATGTGAATCGTTTAGTGTATGCCTGTAAGTGGCTAGGGCACTATGAACCCTCCCTCCGGAACCTTCTCCAGGGGCATGTTATCTTGGTCTTCTTCCTCAACCTTGACTTCGATGCTGTTAAGAAGAGCTCGGTCTCTTGACGGGACCGGCTTCGCCAAGACTATTGTCTCGATACCCATGGGGCTTATCTCTTCAGGGCCCATGGGCAATGCGTCGACGTCGATTTCCATATTTAGAAGCGCCTTGAGGATCACTGCGCATCCAACTTTGCTCATGACCTCGTTAGCTTCCTGGCAGAATTCCGAGCAGACACACTCGGGACACCCTGTTTCACAATGACAATGCTGGACCCGCTCGAGAGCTTGGACGAGGAGTAGATCGACGAACTCGAACGCCTTTGTGCTGATTCCGGAGCCATTGGCCCCTCCTTTCGCGTCGTAGAATGTCAGCCTTGCTGGTCGTTTCCTTGACGTCTCCTTCCGCGCGAATTCCTTCAATCCTGACTTGCATTCCGTCCGAACATCATGAGGGAGACTTATAACGAAGTTAGGCATCATACTAATGACTGCGTGTTCTGCGGCATGGATAGAAGCCGCAACATGGAGACGGCGCTCAACAAGGATGTCGAGGGCACGCTTCGGGACATCTAACCACATGCCCTTGCTATGTAGAACAACGGGCGGGTTATCAACTTGGACAGCATCTAGTATCCGACGATGTTTGTCAACTTTGAAATACCCAAACACCGTCTGAGTAATCCGGATTGAACCATAAAAGGCCCTAGAGAGCGAGCCGGGGATTTTGCGAATAGCTTCAGTCTCGGTGGGGTCAACATCAGTGAAATCTCGCTGTTGGGTCGTCCACTCCACTTTGACTTTCTCAACCTTGGCGATTTTCCTGTCCGGCTGAAAATCTCGCACCAAGTACGAGTTTCCCTGGTGCAGGAAAATAGCCCCGTCGTAAATCGTGAAGAATGCTCTCGAAGCTTCTAACTCCTCGAGTACTATATTTCTCCCGTGGGAGATGTCAACGATGGCAAAGTGATCCTCCTCGGTATCTCGAATCGCCACGAACCTAGAAGGATTCGGTCGAAACCGATCATGGCAATGATAATATCCAAGTTCGTCTTTAATCAAGCGCTCTTCAGCAAGCTTAACTAGGTTCGCGGTGAAATAGACAGCATCCTCGACGGGCTTAATAGGCATTTCATATGCCGCACATTGGAGATGGCCTTCCAAAACAAGCATATTACTCAAATCAACTTGAAGCTCGCAGTTAGGTTTCGTGAAGAGCTCATCAGGATTCTGCATATAGTGCTGATCAGTTGGGAAGCAATCTCCAACAAGCACAGAGAGCGAATCTTTATTTCTCCTACCAGCTCTGCCACTCTGCTGTCTCAGGTTCGCAATAGTATAGGGAAACCCGAGGGTGATGACACAGTCCAAGGTTCCAATATCAACGCCCAACTCGAGGGCCGTAGTCGCAACGATGCCTATGAGTTTACCCTCAAACATCTCACTCTCGATCCTGCGGCGATCTTGCGCTGTGTACCCACCCCTATAGCCCATGATACGGGCCATGCATTCTGGGCGACCAAGCGACTCCAGTTCATTCCTTGCTGCCGTGACGAGTTCTTCGCATTGCTTTCTGACTCGACAGAATGCAATCACGCGTACGCCTCGCAGAATGAGTTGGCAGAAAAGACGTGCACATTCCACAATCGAATTCCCACGCCCACTCGAAGGGTCACCGGGGTCCTTATAAGGAGTGTTCCAACAAAGGAATTCTTTTCTTCCAGACGGCGAGCCATCAAAATCGATCAAGTGCACATCTTCAACTCCAAATATGGTCTTGAAGTGTTGTTCTGGGTTGGCAACGGTAGCCGAGCATGATATGAATTGAACTTTATTGTTTCCCACTGCGGCGCAGATCCGTCTTAGCCGCCTCATAATGAACGCCACGTGCGAGCCCATCAAGCCGTTGTAGTAATGCAGTTCATCGACTGGTAAAATTGTTAACCATGGTAAATTCCGGCTTGATTAGACAAGATAGAGACTTACCAACAACATAGCGCAAGTTCTGTAAGAAGGTTCGCCACCTCTCTTCTTGTGGTAGGACAGTGATATGTAACATGTCCGGGTTTGTGAAGATGATTCGGGCCTCGTCGCGAATCTGATTTCTCTCGGACATCGGTGTGTCCCCGTCAAAGGTTTCCACAAGCATATGTCCCAGGCCGGTGAAGTATCCGAGCATATCCTTTAAGCTCCGCTTCTGGTCCTGAGCGAGGGCTTTCGTTGGGAAGATGTACATTGCACGTGTTTCGAAGTCCGCCTCTAGCGCGTGCAGGACAGGCAATTGATAGATGAGAGACTTTCCCGAGCTGGTGGAAGTGGAAACGACCACATTCTGGCCTGCGTGGAGACTGTTTATCGCCTCAGCTTGATGAGCATAGAATTGTGTGATGCCTTTGGCATTATACAAAGCGTTCATCATATCTTGGCTGAGCATGAAGTTAAGCTCACCGAACATGGGCTCCTGTGCTTCAAAGACACGATGTCCGTCCGGTACAATCTGCCCCGTATACCATGGACTTTCCTTGAGCTCCTGGATTATTTCCGGGATGCTCTTTCGCTCCTGGGGAATCGACTTCGGTATAGTGCTTGGCTCCGGCTTGGGGGTTGTGGTTTCGGATTTGGAGGGGACTGGTATATATGCCTCGGCTTCTTGGCGAAGCAGCACCTCGGGGTCTAGTTTTTCATCTACACATCGATTCAGGAATACGTTTATGGCGTTGACAAATTTTTGGTTGCGTTTCTCTATCAACGTTGTCATTTGTTTTTGGCTGTATACCGGCATCTTCAAGTCCTCGTCGCGGAGCTTTCTATTAGGGTTTGTTGGTTCTCCAGTCTTACGGTTCTGGACTTGCCGCTTGAGATCACCATCAATGAATTCAAAGAATAGAACCTCACGGCCAGCAATTGGAACATCATCGGGGTGGTGGCTACTCAGATCGTCCATTCCTGTGAAGCCACCAACCGAAGCATCTGGGGCGGGTCCCTGGACGGTAATGTCCCGAGACCTCCCGGATTTGAAGGTTGTATCTCTCTCGGCACCTTTTATATCTGTCTGCAACATAACCTCGTCAACGTAAGCGAAGTTTATGCCCTCAGGGCGTATCGCCACAATGGCTGCGACATCCTCAACCTTGAGCTCACGCTTGATGTGAGACTCGACGGCGGAGCGTATCGTGTCAAATGTCGTAGCTAGGTGTTTCCGAGTACAACAAAATGTGAAGACCAGATTCAACGCCCGGTGTGTCCTGTCTAGTTCTTTGAAGGCTGCAGGCCATTCGATCCGACACTCGACAGCAGTACTTGTCGCGAGTCCCTTCTTCTGGCGCTTTGACTCTGTCTTCTTGCTTGCTTTTAAATTTGTTGTTTCCTTTTCCGCTTCATCCCCATTAACATTTCCCTCCCCAGGTACTGCATCATCTGTAGGATCAGGTGATTCACTTATAAGTGCACCATCCTCCACAAGCTCAGGCAGATTCTGGTCGTTTTGCCTCTTTCTCTTCCGCTTAATAATGCGATTCGAGACTGAAGCGGCTTTAAGAGAAGACATTCTAACCACAATCGAGGAACATTGGGAACAATGCAGCGATGTGAGGGACAACCTTGGAAGAGGCGCCCCTAAAGTTTACTTAGGTAAGTACGAAGTAGTTGAAACTTAATAAGTTAACGTCGTTGCTTTTCAAGCCACGTTCGACGCGACAAAACCTTTCGACTCGAAGTGGCGCGTCAGCACGTGACCCTCTCTGAATACCATAGTCATTAAGTGGGTCGTTTCCCCTCCCCCTTTTCTCACTTTAGCTCCCGTAACTACCACTACCTCAGCTTCCATTATATAGGTACATAGTAGGCATTCAAACTTTTCCAATATCGCAATTTGCTTTTTCTTGATGTACCTAGCAAAGCGTTAAGGTTAATAGGGTTTCTAGTTAGTTAGTTTTAGGTGACAAGCTAACTAACCTACCCCATATATTGATTGATATAACCGGTTCCGGATATAACCCCTATCCTCCAAGTCAGAATGTACAGTAGATCATTGGTATTTTAAAACCTTCCTTTATTGTCTTTTTTTTCCCTTTTTATTTTATTTCGCTAGTTAATTATCAAGATCTAAATCATACAGTCAATCTCCTTGCCTACCTACACATAAAGAATTGCCTAGTTATCTCGGTATGAGATTATAGTTTAAATAGGAGACATTGCATCCTCTAGCAAATATTTCCGAAAGGTTAGGTACCTAGTAAATACTCTAGTCATAATCATTGTAGCTATAAACAATCTGAACTACGATAGTACCTAGGAACGTTGGAAAAAAAAAAAAACTTAAATTCACTGGGCTTGCTTATTCAGGACTACATTATCCATAGTAGTCATTTGACGAGCACATAAAAAGAGACGTCAAACCTGCAAAAGTTCAAGGAATGAGGAGGAAAGAAAATCTAGTTACGGGGAGAGAATCTTGTTTTTAGCATATACACATCCCAATCCGCAGTCATGCAAAGACTTCGGCAGGAAAGAAAGGGAAACGTCAATCACGAGCACACATAAACTTGTTATCAAATCCATCATTGCGATTGGGGGGGCGTCCCCAATCCTCTATCGGGTATGTCCACTGACTCCAGTATCAAATCAAGCCGTATTGAGGCCGTTTATCATGTCCCGACACACGAACAATTCATCTCGCTCGCGTGCCAATGCCACATGTCCCCTGAAAATGCTTCATGGCCAAAACTCCTTGCGTTATTCATTACAAAGACTCTCATCATCATCGAAAAAGCCGTATGCTCTGAGCAACTACATTCCAATGAGACCCCTATACATTAACCTCTTTGGCTCACTCAGCAGCATCCGCCTCCTCAAAAGCTCTCGAAAGCCGTCGCGTCCTTGATCGCGTCATGGGTCCCTCCATTTTCTCTACATCGATAGCTCTGCGCTTAGGGGTAGATGTCGATGGATCTTCCCCGCTTCGTGCCCGCTTACGCGTGTCCGTTTTAGTGGACTTTGCGCGATCATTATTACTCTTTCGACCGCGGGGGCGATCGTTGGTGTTGGCCTTCTTGGCAGATGGCCGGTTGGGAGTCGCTGCAGCTCTCTTCTTTCCAGTGGTCTTCGCTTTGCGAACCTTTTTTGGAGAGAAATCAAGATCAGCAGAATCTCCAGTGGCATCCTAGACCGACTGAAGCTCACGCTGAACCTTTCCAACTTCATTGAGGAAGTTCTTAGCATTGGCTGCGTTCATCTACATTAAGTTAGCACAGCATTCAATGACAATTTCCAACATATACCACGTACCTTGATCTGGATGCTAACAGCTCCTTCGTTCTCAATGGCCGTGAAAAGGACGCAGGTAGCCTTTACAGTCGACTTCTCCTGGAACTCCATGGCGGGTATAACAGCGGTGTTGAGAAGCAAGCGATGCGTCGAGTCTTGTCTCATAACCAAGCGGACAACCTTCGTCTCTGCACCCTCCAGCGTCGACGCATCGAAAGTTCCGGGGATGGGTGCACCGGACTCTTCATCAATGTCGACACATGCCACGGGGACGTTGATCTTGAGGTTGCCGGCACCTCGCTCCTTCCAAGAACTCGATGCCTTGTCGAGGTGGTAGATCTTGGCTCGGACCTGTAGAAGAGTGACTTCGCCAGCTTCGCCATCATCAACAGCCACTGGATGGAATTAGTAGGAGGATACCGAAAAGCCTAATAATATATAACAACTTACCTCGCTGGAGCTTGGGCTTCTTCTTATCGTCTGCTCCGGAAGTCTTCTCCTTGTCCTCTTCCTTGGCCTTATCTTCGTTATCGTCCCCTTCTTTGTCGGCGGACTTCGCATCATCTCCAGTTTCTTCATCTTCCTCATCACTAGCGGGCGCACCAAATGGTCGTGCCGGCTCGCTGGTCTTTAAAGATCCACCAGGAGTACCAAAGGTGGTGAGCTTGGATCCACCAAAGCTGGTGCTTCCAAAGCCACCGCCGCTGAAAAGACTGCCTCCAAAAGTGGCAGCAGAGCCTTGTCCGAATGTAGATGATCCATTTTGAGCGCTGAAAATGGATGGCGCAGTAGATGATCCCATGCCAAAGGGAGACGGTGTAGTGGACGCGCTCGCAAAGGAAGAGAGTGGCTTGGTACCACCGGCCTGTAGAAAAGGCGACGACGACTGGGTAGCGAAGCCCGACAATCCAGAGCTCTTAAAGGCCGATGCGGACGTTACCTTCTGTTCCTTGCCCGCAGTGCTGCTTTCCTGTGATGTGGGCGATTTCGTTGCAGCTTCGTCGGCCTGGGAACTAGTTGGTGAGGTCTACAAATAATCAGCTAAACTTGTATATAAAAAAAGGTGAACATTCAACAAAAAGCAGTTAATGTCTTACGATAGATGGGTCGGCGCCATTCTTAATCTCACTCGAAACATCGCGAGGGCGCTTCTTCTCAGGCTCAGACCGATCGGTTCGGCTAAGCGTGATGCTAGCATTCGCTCCAATGGGGGAGACATCGCCATTGGTGGTTGCAGAGTCCTTAGACTCGTCCACTTCTTCACGGGCACGCTTCTTCTTGGGCGAAGACATGTGATCCTTCGTGTTGTCATCGGAAGTCTCTGGCATGTCACGGTCGGGAGTGCTGGACTTGCTGGATGCCTTATCAAGACCTGAAGTAGCGCTAGGCGCACGATCGTCGGGGTTGGATGCAGGCATGGCGGAGAGGTCTGGCTTTTCGGAGATGACTGTCTGTCTTAACTCTTTGCGCGCGGCTGCAGTGTCTGGATCTTCAGGTGTAAGATGTTCGGGAGTTGGACTGCGTTTGTTGGAAGCCATTAGGGGAGGAAGGGATTAAATAGTTTTTGGAGAGGAGGTAAGAGAAAGTGAATGCTTGTGTGCAGGGAATGCTTTTGTGTAGTGAATGGTGTGTGTTGTGTGCGTAGGGAAGATCTAATTAAGGCTTAGGTGCAATCAAATAATAAAATGGGGGGAGAGGGATGAATAGAGGGGCCTATGCTCAGATCAGAAAAATTCCTTTTCTAATTTTGTATTTTATTTTAGAAAGCACAAAAAGACCCTAGTTGAAATAAAAGGCAGGGGGTTGGAAAAAAGATGGCGGCTATGGATAATAAAAAAAAGGTGAATGAATTCACAAGCAGAGAGGACTTGGAATAGTGCAAGTGTGGAAAGTAGAGAAGAAAAAAAAGCTGAAAGGCGCAAATCTAATCGAGTGGGAGAAAAGGGTCTTGGAGAAATGATGCAGTGCTGTAATTCCAGTGCTCCATTAGGTTGGCCCGGCAGGTGTTGGTGACGAAGGCAAAAGTATTACATTACCTACATTACATTCAATTAGCACCCAGAGGTACCTACATATGAGGTACCTGTACTCTGTAAAGCCCAATCACACGCCACGATAGCGGGGGATGGTGGGGCTTTGCGGGATAGCGGTCTTGTATTTATCCGAAGGTCTGGAAGGGAAGGACCAGCTTCAAGGAAGTTCAAGTTGCACAGTACCACTCCAGGCTTGCACCTTGCTTGTGACTGCTCAGCTTCATGAAAGGACAACCTCGCAGCTTCCTCCACTAGTCCGTTGCCGTTGCCGCCCGTGATTCAAGGTACATACGGGGAAAGGTGGGTACTCGGCACAATATGACCCCCACTAACAGGTTCCAAACCAACGCAGAACCTCACCCAAATAGATGCTGTAGGTACTAATGGGCACCTAAATTTCCATAACACAGCAGTCAGCCCAGTCTAAATTAACGTGAATGTTTGCCAATATATAAATTGTTTTTTCTTTCTTTCTCTTCTTTTTTTACTTTCTTTAGTTACCGTGCAAACTCAGCCACGCAGAACAAATAGAATCACCCTTTATCATGTGATAAAGCGCACACCGCAAACGACAAGACCGTACCTACATAGTCAAAGCATGTAAGTCAGTTGTGTCAATTACCTCCCCCAACCCTAAAAGGCAATAATATAACATCAATACTCACCTCAACTTGTTTCTAAGAAAGGAAGAAGAAAATAAAAATAAAAACTAATGATTAAAATATTTATAATAAAATTGAACTAAATGTGAAACATCAAAGGAACTATGTATCTGGCTTGCAGATAAGATAATTGCTAATGGATTTAAGCCGTATCTATAGTAGCTATTCAGGGTTCAGAGAGCTGATGAAGATCGTTCATCTATGATGACAGGCCAACTCAGATAGTATACCTCGGCAAGAAGGAATATTAATTAGTAGCTTGGCCAGCAAGGTGTTGCCCTGTTTACTTGTTATGTTGTAGTCCCTGTGTAGGTATATATACATACCTAACCTATACCCAGTCAGACATTGGGTACAGAACTGTAGTAGAACCTGATATTCTCTCACTCGGCCGTATAACAACTTTCTAACGATTGGGTGATCGAAACAAGAATAGGAGCAATAGTCCCGGTCACTCCTCATTTATAAACCGCCACCAGCTCGATAGGATGGATTTTTTTACCAACCCACATAAAGGGGGCGCGCAGATTGTCCATGGAAAACAGGTTTGGTCCTATGCAATCCGCCAATCTCCATAAAGCTCACTTTCTGTTAGGTTATACCTCCAATAACGATCCATCCCATCGGGTAGACCACGACCCTACTATCTGCCCAACTGCCGTCCTTAAAGCCAGACCGGGCGGGCGAGAGAGATAGAGGGGGGAGACACTCGGTCTAGGCTAATAGATAGCTTTATCTACAGGTACAAACAGCCTTGTTTCTATTTCTACTTAGTTTTTCTCCAAATGCTCTCTATCTATTTCATCCCTTGCCTACGACCGAGCAATGATATCGAGAGTCGCAAACGAGGTGAACCCTACCTTAGTGTGCCCCCCCTTTTCCGGCACCCAACCAATAAATACGTCTTAGAATTGCTCGCGGGATCTTGCATCAGCACGCATGATCGGCAAGTCAGTGCCGTAGTCGTGGCCTGCGCCAATGAGTTGTTCGGCGTCGTTGTGACGCGACTTGACGTGAGGGCTATTATCAGCCGTTGGACACGAACATGCGAGAGGAAGGGCCAAAATGTTTTAGGCGCACGCATATGATCTAGATGGCCCCTTATTATATATGAAGAACCTTTCCGGGCCTATCCCATTCCATACCCGGGGGGGGGGGGGGGGGGGGGGGGGGGGGGGGGGGGGGGGGGGGGGGGGGGG
>MU394056.1:352615-475094 GCA_022578605.1 Camillea tinctor
GAGGTAGGGGCAAAATTTTTTCTGCCCACGCATTTTTCATATTTGGCCCCCTTTTTTATATGTATAAACTTTCCGGGCCCATCCCCCCCCAAACCCCCCCCCCCCCCCCCCCCCCCCCCCTGGCAGGAGGTAAGGCTACAGGACTAACTGGTACTGGGTGCCCAACGCAAGTAGTACTGATATGCACCATGAAGTCTTCGTAAGCTAAGATTTCAAGTATACCATTAGGATTGGTGGGTCGCTTTGCATAAAGAACCCCCGGAAATCCTGCCCCCCTCTATGTACAGAGAATAAAAGTCGTTACTTCATATACTCCCATCCTTCCTAATCCATATCGACTTTCCCTTGGACATTATGTCCACCAATAGGAACAATGTATAACTAGTGAAAAGCTTCCGTAAGGGTATGTCTACCTTATATATACAAAAAATAACAAACCAAGAGTTTTACTTTCGCTAGTAAGGGAAGACTAGAAAAACAACAGGTCATCGTCCTTCCAGCCCATACCCGTGAAGATGTCGCGGACGCTCTCCTCGAGCGCGGCCGGCCCACATATAAGCACCAGTTCTTCCCTCCCTGCGCTTGAGCGAGGACCAACTTCCTTCTCGAAGAGCGCAGGGCCCATCCGTCCCGTGAGACCTGTCCAAGACGGACCGGGCCGGCTGAGTGCATAGAGCAAACGACATCTACGCTCATTCCCCTTTACCATCTGGTCAAGCTCTTGCTTACACAAGATATCCTCCTCGGCGCGGTTGCCGTCGAGCACGAGGCAGGTCGTCGGGTCTTCGGGGTCCGCCATCACGGCCCGGAGCACCTGGAAGATCGGCGTGATCCCGGAGCCAGCACAGACCATGATGAACCGTTTGACAATCCTCCGCTGCCCCGAGATGGCGCACAAGCCCCGGCCAAGGTACTCGAACTTGCCGACCGGGCCCTTGAAGTCGACGAAGTGCCCGACGGGGATCGAGTCCAGCGCCCGCGTCATCCGGCCGCCCTTCCGCTCGGGCGTGTCGTGGTATATCTTGATAAGAACGTCGAGCTTACCCCTGTCGGTGCCCTTCGAGATCGGTGTGTAGGCACGGATGATGGCTTCTCGGGTGACCGGATCCCGCAAGCGTATCATGAGATGCTGGCCGACCGGGAGACCGATAAGCTGTTCAGCGTGCTCAAGCGTGAACGTGAAGATTTTGGTGTCCGCTGAGACTTTCTTCTTGGCCGAAAGAATGGCCTTGGTCCACGCTTTTGATTGTAAAAATATCTCTCTGGGTTCGGTACCCTCGACCGCGTCGTTTCCGCAATTAGCCAAAGCATCTAGTGATGCTCTATCTAGAGAGCCGATATGATAATCGACCATCATTGCTTTAGCATTTTCGCTATCTATGGGATGAATGTTAGCACTGCGAATTCCAGGTGATAAGCCGGATCTCACTTACGGATGGCGAGGAACTCGTCAGTGACATCCTGTCCTGCAGCGCCGATAATCGAGGGCGCTCCACCAGGATGTCCTTCTAGAAACTTTGTCCCGTCATAGACCTGTCCGCCCACTACGAACCACGGCTCAAGCTCTCCATCGTGTCTTCTTAGCTCGTCGATCGTGATTGTCCGATTTACATCCTTGTTTATCATGCAGATCTCTTTAGCAGGTTCCACCTCTTCTATTTTCTCGTCTTCGCCTGACAACTTCTCGCCCCAGAAGCCATTGCTCAGATTCCCTCCAGCTTTCTTGACTCTCTCCATCCATCCGCCAGGCATCAGCGCAGGTAATGTCGGGTGTTCAAATCGTAGCGCATGGCCTTCCTTATGTATCACGACTCGGAACCACGGGTTGTTCATCATACCCAAGACACTCCAGTACATGTCTCGTGGCTGCACCATCATGGACTCATCCATGGCACGAACCATGATATCGTCTGCAGCCTGAAACTGTGATATCGACACTTCCAGATTCCAGAAACACCAGCAAAAGCAGCTTTCTCTCCATGTCATGTCTAAGCGGCCGCCGAATAACTCCTCTCCGTCAGGTGCAAGGCGATACTCGTCTTCGGGATATGATATATCCGCAAGAATCCAGGTCTTCCCCTTGTCAAAGGTTATTTCCACTCTTGTTACTCTCTTACCACCGCCGGCATACGCATAGCCTCTGATATTATATGATCCCGTTACGTCTGGTAATGTCAGTCTCTCATCGTGAGCGGGATAGCATGTTGCGCTGTTTGTATTGAGGTCGTATATGGCATAGCGTTCGTCCTTCCAGGTGTCCGGCATGTCGGCGCTCATCTCGGGATTGATCATCGTAGGCAAAACTCTATTGTCGTAGATATGATACCAGTTATCACTAGGCTCCTTAGTGATGATAATTCGCTTTAGCCATTTGACACTCCTCCCGCCGATCTGACCTGGGATAATTATTCGTAGAGGCTTGCCGTGATCGGGAGTGAGAACTTCGCCGTTCATTTTATGAGCCACCATCACCCCACGGTTCGGATCCATGGCCCAGTTTAGCTTTATAGAAGTCCCGTAATAGCCATTTGGTAACTTGTCTGCTCCTTCAAAGCAAACATACCTCGCTCCTCTCTTTGGCATCGCAGCTCTTAGTAGATCGCCGATCACCACTCCGGTCCATAATGCTGTTGACAAGCCTGCTGCTCCCCAAGAAAACCCCTTTGTTTTCCGCACAACATTCTGCTCTTTTCTCCGATTCCCAGCACAAACTAGTGTGACGGGATATGTCACTTGTTCGTATTGTTTGATAAGTTGCTCCAGAGTCATTTTGATAGGATTGTCGACCATGCCTTCTATGGTGAATTCCCAATCCATCATCTCTGAATCCTCTACTCTAGGTACTGGGCCATGGTTGCGAACGTAGTGAAGGTCCTTCGTTGTTATAAATCCCTCGTCGAATAGGTCGGTTAGTGGTGCCTCGACGTTGAAGGGATGGACTCCCGTTAGTCTAATCAACCGAGGATCACGAACGACATGATTGTCTGGTGTTTTGAGATCCTCAGCAAGTACACCATTATCAGGTCTGCTCGGAGGCGGGAGTGGATAACGTCTTGAGGTTTTTATGTCAAGTTCGTCAATATCACCAGATATCCCGTCAAAACCCGAGCTGTTATGGTCTATGTTGGATTCCTTAGGATCATTGTCGGTCGCGGGCGGGCTAGGAGGCCAATGAATACGCGATGAGGCATCTTTCTCTTCAAGGAGACTTTTGTTCGGGTGTATGATCTCCATTGCACCAGCCTAGATAGCAACAACTGACCGAAACACACCAAAAACCATATAAGGGACACAAGGGTAACCACGCATACAAATTGAATAGGAGTATATATATGTCTCTAAGGAAATGTGAGTTATTGTAGTAGGGGACTGTAGTAAGAGAGGAACAGAGAGAATAAACCTAATTTGGAAGTAGATATTTACCTAGGAGGAATTGGACCGAAAAGCACTCACTCACCGGACCACTCACTTGCCGGTTAGAACTCGCATTGTTCCTGTCTATGTCTAAGTATAACCGGGAAACCATACATCAGGTCCACCGCGATCGCAAACTCATTTTCCCACTCGTTCTTCTCTCTTCTTGCAAGGTGCCCAGCGGCATAGAACGCCAAATATCGAGCTGCCAGGTATATTCGACGTATAGATTTGCAGGAAAAAGTGGCACGCAAGCCTACCCCCCCTGATAAGCAAGTGTAATAGAATTCGTATTATTGGATTTGCACAGTGATTATGATGGAATTGTGTCCGCGGAAGCCCAAGTTCACGTGGAGGACATGCGATAAACCCAGACCACCGGCCCACTCAAGGGGGAAGGCGAGCGAGGAGATGCAAATGTCAGTTGAGTATCCCCGCGGACGTGCCCAACACAGACGTGCGAAGAAGCCTGTGGTAGCGGGAATTGGCTGATGGTCTTTGGTCCTTATCAGAGACAATTGGAACCAACTCGTTGCACCACGGGGTTAAGTAGATAGGGAGGGAACAATGTATGGAGAATTAATGTGGTTTGATAAGAGGAATATGTAGCAGTTTAAGTCTGACGGAGATATAAAAATCGACTAGGATCGATACCGGCACGAAGCCCCGAGTAAACCGATGGAATGGGTCAAGCGCATTATGTAGAGCAACGAGTTGTTCCTGTTTCCAGAGCCCCATTTATATACCTACTTGACCTACACTAACACTTAATACTACCAGATCCGTGCTATTAATGAGTACTACCTGCTTAGTTTAGACCTGCCAGGCATCATAGCGTAGTGTAAGAGATAAGGTCGAAACGTAAGCCAAGATCAAGGTCGAGTTGAATCGAGTCGAACTTGCATCGACACCACCCCCATTCCCGATTCCCGTGGTCGTGCCTAGGCAACTAGAGCGACTTGTTTCTATGCCCGGAGTACAAGATGTAAGAGAAAGGGAGCCCTGGAGGACGGGTGTATGATATGCACGAATCATAACGAATGCAACACAAATTGGCTGACCGCATATGTTCTCCAGAATGTACTATTTTCCCCGCAATCATGGTATTGTCCTTCTTGTCTGGTCCATTAATAGGTATATGTATATGTATAATCCATGATGGACAGGGGATATGTGGTGTAGGTATATATATATATGTATATATGTATATATGCCTGCTCCAATTTGGCGTTGTACAAGCTTACCGAGTATAATATAGCTAGCTTATAGTGTTAAAACATACGGGATTAATAGGTGAGATTAGGGTCTTGTAGTTAAAAGAAAGCAAGAGGGAAATCTTAAAAAGTAGAATCAACCCGACATACATAGACATTGAATACTTTAATTATAGTAACATAACACTAAGTTTTAAAAGAACAGGGTTTAAGATGCAACTCGAAACTTTAATACTTAATTCAAGTTCTCTAAGTAATTTAGTAAACAATTGACCTGCATTAATACATTAAACCTATGTCTAGTAAGTTGAGATAGTATCTAACGTAAAAAACACATTCGAAATCCCTAAGTAAAGAAAGAATTAGTAAAATTCTATTCGTGACGCATAGACTAACATAACCTAACTAGTACACTAAATATATTAAATAACAGTACGACATCGCGATGGTCTCGGCTAATACTATGTAGGTAAGCTGGGATGCATGCATTCGTGTCTGCGGACTAAAAATTACGGCCGATCTAAAACTTCCTACCAACCAGCTCAGTCAATTCTTTGGTTGTGGCTGACAAGGTATAGCAAGCCACGTTCAAGCACATGAGAATCGCTGGTACTTTAACAATAAGAGAGGTATCACCTAGTATTTATTACCGACCTAAACGCAAATTAGTAGGTTAGATATATGATTTCCCGAATTACAAGCAGAGTGAAAGAGGATACCAGCCTATACGTGATTTTCTCTATAAACCAACTTAATACTTTATGTTAGCTAGATATATATAGTCTGTAAGTAGGTAGACATTAGTAAATAGCACGGTTATACATTCCCGTACTATCTTCTGTATGTACCTACATAATAACATAATTCCTTTTTCCCTTCATTTGTGGGGTCATGCATTCTTGTACATAAGTAGATGCAGACAGGCGAGAACTGATCAACCCAATGTTTGATCAAACTTGGACTCTACACATATGCGTGCTGCCACGGGGCAATATATTAGGTGCATAAAGTTATGTAGTAGTGTACCTACCTACCTAAATATTGATGTAGGAGGTATGGGGGGGGGGTGATAACATGCTGTTACGCGTAAATAGGTAGGGATGTACAGGGCTTAAGAGGAATACTACTGCTGTGCACAGGCTAAATTATTTCTTTTTTTTCTAACTTCTCAGCGCTAGTGAGGTATGTACGCTGCAAGGCTGACACACGGTGACAACCTTTCAGGCTGCCTCACAAAGAAAAAACCCCGCTAACAAATTAACCTAATCGCTATCGATGCGAATCAACAGCGGGAAGTGAATGATAGCAGAATTTCCCCGATATTTTCGCGTGTGCCGCAGCGCATCATCTCTAATCCCTGGGGTTTTTAAGGTCAACTAAAGGCGGATCACTTCTTTTCATTGGGCGAACTCCGTTAAACCTACATCATCATCATCTTGACCTACCTCTTACCTTCTCTACCTACTGCCTTACCCGGGTACTTACTGCCTACATACTACCTTTACCTTCCATACCTAGGTCACTTACCTAAGTAAAACCTTCTTACCCACACACATGTCACCTTGAACTCTCTTTCAGTCATCTCTTGTTTTTTTTTCTTTTCATTCCTTTCTCATTCATCTTTTTCACCTCTGCGCACACTTCCTACAACTACTCTACACATTGCCCTCACTCATTCACCACCAACCATAAAAACCACCCCAAACCCTATCCCCGTCCCCAAAATAAAAGGGTTTTGACGCCAACACTACCATCACCTCCCGCGAGCAATCCAGGTCGTGCCTTGGTGTCCGCATCCAGGGCAGAGTCCTCCCACCTCTCCACCGATGCCGACCAAGGCTGAGACGCCGTACCACTTCCACTATCTGGGGCGATTTATCCCTTAGCAGTGGTCATCGACGCCGCGAATGTAGCAATTGACTTACCGTATAATCTTTATTTTGACTAGCAGCAGTCCAACATGGACCGCTTACGGAAACGTGCGTTTGTCTTCATTGTTCCCCTCTCCGTCCCGCCCGTTTGCCCTTTCTGACATATTTCACTCCCTTGGCTTATAGGCGAGCTGCTGTCTCTCAACCAGCGTGCGTGGAATGGCGAGCATGGTAAGCAGCTACATATAATTCCCCCGACCGAGTCATCCATACCCTTCACGTCAGACCATTGATATCCCTCCAGATGTTTTTCCCGTCAGCTCGTCTCTAGACTCTTCCCTCAAGAAGAACACGGCCTTCATTAAGCGATTGCGTACTGCCGTTACCCCCGCGACACAAAACACCTTCTTGCAGGAGATCCGCACTGTCAGTCTTCTCAAGTATCTTTCCGAGATTATTTCAGCATGCTACGAGGGGCTATGCAAGCTCAAAACCTCTGGGGAGATCGATGCTGCCGTCGAGATTGTTAGCGCATTGCACCAGCGATTCGGACCAGCCGAATTTACCGAACATCTGGGATGGCTACTTGGCAAGGGCATGGCCACTCCCGACAAAAGTCTGCTGAAATCTCTGGCTCCCGAAGTGCGTGAGAAGGAGGAAAAGGAACGCTTGGTGCGCCAGAGGGCGCTTCTGCGTGTAATCACGGAGCTCTGGCTTGTTGGTGTCCTGAGGACGTTGGACGATGTGAAACCTGACGATGCGACTCGAGGTGCCAACGGAAAGAATGCAGAACTGAAGATCAGAGCGGCTAGCTCTGCCAAGGGTGGAGGGGCTGAACCATTCCCCCTCGAGGTGCTGAAAGACCTTCTTGGACATGACCGGGAGCACGTGAACCTACCCCTCCTGGTGATTTTCGTCAAGTCATTCAGTTGGGATATTCTAGGAGTCAAATCTGCAGGTTCTGAGGGCCGCAAGACTGTGGAAGAAGATGGGGCCACGAAATCCACAGATGACAATATTGAACGCGGTAATGGACCTGGCGAGTCCGATGGGAATCCCGACGACCTCCCGTTTGCCGGGCCTGAAATGCAGGAGCGGTTCAAGAATATCCTGAAGCGATATTTCGAAGATGTCAAAAGTCACCTCTTTCGAGACCAGAAAAATATCATTGCCCAGAAAAGCCGAAACTCAGAAGCTTATGTCAAATCAGGGGAGGTATTTGAGGACCGTCAAGCCAACTTCGAGAAGCAGCTAAAGGCGCAGGAGCGTTTAGCAAGCAATGCTCAAGTGATTGCTGATGTCATTGGTGCTGAGATGCCAGACTTAAAAGAGGCGGGCGACAGCTACTCCACTGCCAACGGATCCATTGGCTTGGTCAAAACTGGCGAGTATCTTCGAGGTCAGAGCGAAGGGGCAGGTATTTGGGAAGATGAAGATGAACGTCGCTTCTACGAAAACCTGGTCGATCTCAAGGGCAAGGTCCCTGGTATTCTGCTTGAAGATGGCAAGAAAAAGAAGGCCGATGCTGATGAGCAGGTTGGCAAGAGAATTGATACATCCGAGACCCCCGAAACATCCAAACCCCCGGAGCCGACGGACGATCAATCTACTGCCATAGCCAACAAGACGATTGGGGCACAGGTGGATATCCTCCTCACGAGACTGCCGGAGCTTACGAACAAGGAAGCCGTGGACGAAGTAGCGATCGACTTTTGCTTCTTGAATTCGAAAGCATCTAGGAACCGGTTGATTAGGGGCCTGACGGAAGTTCCAAAGGGACGTATGGATCTCTTGCCTTTCTGGTCCCGGCTCGTAGCTACCTTAGGTCGCTACATGCCGGACGTTCCTAAAGGAGTTGTCGACTATCTTGATGCAGAGTTTCGTAGTCTCCAGCGCCGCAAGGAGAAGGATTTCCTTGGCCAGGTTCGCTTGAGTAACATTCGATACCTCGCGGAGTTGACTAAATTCGGGATCGTACCTGAGCATGTCGTCTTCCACTGTTTGAAAGTCAGCCTAGATGACTTCTCCCGAATGAACATCGAAATCATCTGCAATCTCCTGGAAAACTGCGGCCGCTATCTGCTTCGTAATGGTGATACGTCTCCCCGCATGGGAACTTTCCTGGAAACACTTCAACGCAAGAAGTCGGTTCAGCATATCGGTCAGCCAGAGCGTATGCTCATTGAGAATGCGATATACTATGTTGACCCCCCGGAACGGGCTTCAATTCAGCAGAAAGAGCGCACACCTACGGAGTTATTTATTCGAAAATTAATATATGTGGATCTGACGAAGCGTAACTACACTAAGATCCTGAAGCAGATTCGTCGACTTCATTGGGAAGAACCAGAGGCATGTTCTAATAAATCAGCCGTCGCGAAGATAACATGCTAATTCGTATATAGGTGGTAGCTATACTTGCCAAGGTATTTTCAAGACCTGCTAAGGTTAAGTACGGTAGCATCCATATTCTTGCAATCCTCCTCAGCGCGATATACCGTTATCACCCTGGTTTTGCTGTCATGGTTATCGACAATGTCGTCGAAGCGGTAACCTTTGGTTTGGAGCAGAATGATTTCAAATTCAACCAGAGGCGCATTGCAGAGGTGAAGTACTTGGCTGAATTATATAATTACCGGATGCTCGAGCACCCGGTGATTTTTGATATCATGTACAAGATCATGACATTTGGACATGGTATGATTTACCCAAAACTTTTTTTTAAAAGATTGTTACTGACCATGTTGGTCTAGGGGGTGCACCCATTCCCGGTCGGCTTAATCCATTTGATATGCCTGACGACTACTTCCGTATACGGCTCGTAGCTACAATGCTCGAAACCTGTGGCATGTTCTTCAATAGGGGCGCTGCTGGCAAAAAGCTTGATTACTTCCTGTCCTTCTTCCAGGTTTGTGTATTGATTATAACAGTGTATAAAACCATGACTGATGAACTTTGCAGTATTACATTGCCACCAAAAATCCTCTACCCATGGATATCGAATTCATTGTTCAAGATATTTTCTCCCTTACAAGACCCCAGTGGAAGCTAGCTACAACTCTAGAAGAGGCATCGAAGGCTTTCCAACTTGCTATTGCCCAGGACCAGAAAAATGCGGGGCTAGACAAGAGCGCTGACCAAGACGACTCTTCAAGCAGTTCGTCTTCAGATGACGAAGGTGCTGAAGGCGACGGCGATATGGTACTTCCAGAGGCCGACGGAGACGATTCAGAACTCGGAGATGAAGATGATACTGAGGTGAGTTCTTCATTGTTATAGCATCATATCTGGGCCCTTAACTAACTGCTTATAACTCTGCTAGGACCTTGATAACCAACCCCAGTCACCTCGAGGATCAGACTCGGAAGAAGAGGAGGCGATCGTGGTGACCAGAAAAGCTGAAGAGATTGACCCAGAAGCAGAAGCAGAATTCGAACGTGAATATGCCAAAATGATGGCTGAGAGTCTGGAATCTCGAAAATTCGACCGGAAGACACTCTTCGATGTTCCATTACCCGTACGCTCGAAAAACCGGGACATAACTACGGCAGCAGATTCCGACGACAAGGACGGCAACGGTGCAACTAACACGATGGCTTTCTCTCTTTTGACAAAAAAGGGCAACAGGCAACAGGTTTGGCTCACCTAGTTCTATGATTAATCGAGGCTTTTTACTGACTGCCCTAGACACGAACCGTCGCATTGCCTTCCGACTCCACATTTGCAGTTGCTATGAAGACTCAGCAGCAGGCGGAACGAGAAGAACAACAGCGCATCAAGAACTTGGTGCTGAACTACGATCTTCGCGAGAACGAAGAGCCAGATGGTGATATGCTCCAGATGCCCCTAACAAAAAACACAAATATTCACACAGCAACAAATTCAGGTCACGAGAAACCCCTCTCCTATCACCCCAACCGAATCGAGAAATCAAACAAAGAACGTGGCGGACAGCGTATTCGCAGGCTCCAACTTAGTGACGTTGACTGGTACGGAAGATCCCACAGAAATAAAAAAGCCGAGACGCAAAAGCCCGAATCAGAGGCCATGTCTGCTAGTAATGCGTGTGATGAAAACAGTTCTGCCTTTGACCGAGCAGAAGATGGCATAACGAACAAGCGTCGCATGCCATCTGCGGGGTCCCGGCGACGACATCCACCAAACCAGCCAAGCCGTGCAAGGCGCGGAAGAGGCTCCTAATAGTCAAGGTCAGGTGCTAACAAATTTTGTTCATTCGCCACTTTAGGACTTGAAATTTATACTTCGGTGGTTGGAATGCTTTAGACATCGCATACACACAAGCACTACAATAGGGACTCCTACTTTTCCCAACCGTGCTTCATGCATCCGCACAAGCCACTCACCGGCTTTAGGTTTACGCGAGTACGTCAAGACCGAGTAGAACTGGAGTTACGATACCAAAATGGTGCACGACGGACCGGTCCGGTAAAAAGTCGAGGCCAACGTGGTTGAGGCCATTGGACGTAGTAGGTGTTGAATCAGGCAAAACAAGAAGGACAAGCTGTGGAAGTTGAAGTCAGGGCCCAGTTGGGAAGAGGGAGGCCCTGGGTTCATCGATCACCATTCTTTGGAATGGCCCTGCTGCTGTGGACTTCGCTAGCTAACTTCACTTCGTCGGCGCCAGCTGTATTTGCTGCCAGCACCACCCACCTCAGCGAGCCATTCGCGCCCATAATGACAGCATAGCTCCTGAAACTTTTCGAGAGCATATTGCTTTATGGCGCTGGCCATAGTGCTGGCCATCACGCTGCTTTTTTTTACTATTATTTTTGATTTCTTCCCACGCCCTAGATAGCTTTAACAAACACCAGTCGCTCGTTTAGTATTATGTGTGGGCTTCTATGATAATGTGTATGTCTTTATAGTTTGACGTCGTGCACATAAAAGACAGGTTGTGATTTGGCAACTGTACTACCGCGACAACTTCGCTCGCCGACGTAAAATAAAAGTTTACCATGACATCCTCTCCCTTCTGATCTCGGATCAAGCCCAATACAAATATATTTAATTACATATAAGCAGTACCGACACCTCACAGAACGGCCTAACCCCGGGCAATAGAAATAATATCTTGGCTTCTTCATAGTAGGGTGTCTATTAATCACTTCCCCCTCTGGCTTACGTTGTTATTCATTCGCATGGCACGATCCGCGGTTCATGGGTTGGGCGGAAACAAAAGAGAGACACGGCAATGGATCGATCAGAGAAATAAAAGAAAACTATGTACTTAGGTTAGCTAACTTAAATATGTCTCTTTTGTTTACATTATTATCTGTTTGGCTGTCACACAGTGTGAGACTTGGGCATAAGTTTCGGTCGACGCCGACAGACTCGGTGTTGCTCGTCGCTCTGGTGGTTAGTGGAATTTACTCTGTTCTCAATTATCACGTATTTCACCAGCTTCCTTACATAGTTGGGGTTCTGTCTTTTTTTCTTTCCCTTTTTTTTTTACCGGTAAGAAAAAAGAACACAAACCCCCCTCATCTCTCCTCCCTCACGACCCGTCTAGAACTATGTAGCTACATGGTATCTTAAGGCAGCTAAGTTGCCAGTTGGCTGGAGATGGAGGGGAAGAAGTGCGCTTATGTACACGTACAGCAGGGCCAAGACTTGAATACGAAGAAGCCTCTTTTTTTTTTTTTTTGCCTTCTCGCTTCTCATCACCGCAACACCGTTAAAAAAGTTTTTCTCACTGAGACATTGGATCGCCTTTTCGGAGTTTATGTGGCTTACCAACCCGTTAAAGTAGCGGCTACTAGCTGCTGCTGATTGTCTTGGATGAGAGGAGGACGTTGGTCAGAGGGAGGTTGCGTTATTAGATCCTATCGCTACGCAATATAAAATGAAGGGTCAATCAAGCCCCAATCCTACATAGCTGTCTACCTAGTCATTCGCGTGTATGTGTGTTTTAGGAGAAGAAGAGGGTAGAAAGGCTGACCGGAGGATAAACCGCCATTATACGGACTGGTTAGGAAATCATAGGAGAAGGAAGAGATACCTAACCTACATACATAGGCAGCCATCGGGACCGGAATGCTGCCGAGTCGACGAACGGGAATAAGCCGAAAAAGAAACGAAGAATAGGAAGAAAAAGGAAAGAAAAAAAATACTACACGGGTACATGATTCACAACGGCACATAGTAATGGGCGCACGCCTGCTGCTCGCTTCGTGATCCGCCCAGCCGCCTTCCAGCTCGCCTTGGCCCGAAAAACAAACACGGGTGGGGAGGGGAGGCACCTAAGCTAGATGCATCCATCCAGGTGATGTGCTTGCTTATGGACATCGGATAGATTTCGAGCCGGCAGATGAGTTGAGAAGGGAAAAAAGGGGGGGGATTAGGTAAGAGTTGACGGGAATAGAGAAAAAACGAAAAAAAAAAAAAGTGAGAGAAGGTAACAACATATTATCAATATCATCATCATTTTGGCTATTTACAAGATGTTGAGGAGTGGAGGGATGGCAAGGCGGCTATAATGAACTTGACGGTACCCTATAATACGGGGTCGCATATACCCATACCGGGGCCGCGCGGCTCTGTCAGCTCTGTTTGCGTTTGGTTCGGCGCCAGAGGAGGGGGGGAACGATTTTCAATTATACTAGGTCGTCAAGCTAATATATAGGTAAGTATTGATGATTATTAGGTAGAAGAGAGAGAAAAATAATGGTGATGTGTACGTGTGTGTGTGGGTAGTGTGGTAGGTTGGATTTAGAAAGAAAGGGAAGTGATCTTTAGCTTAGAGGGCAAGACAGCGCGGGGCCGGGATCCTGTTTTTGGTTAAGTTGGGATTGGTTAAGAATTGGTTTAAGTTGTTAGGTGCAGTACAGTACCTAACTAGTAGCCACTACTGGTGGAAGGAAAGCTGACGGTTTGTCGGCACTTGGGCGGGAGTCTACACTATTAAGTTTAAGTTAGGTTAGTGCACTCCATTCGAGCGTGTAAGTCATTGTTCGCCATCCAAACATAATATTCATTGAAGCGCCCAAATGAAAAATAAGAACTGTGTATCGCATCACAACCACTCAAAATGCAGAAATGTTTATAGTAGGAATAAGAGTAACCTAGGAAGATATGCGGCTACTTAGTTAGCCAAATCCACTTTATCGCCAAGCAATGTTTTTTCTTTTTTTTTCTTTTTTTTTTTTTCACTTACGCCATCTCTCTCTCTCCCATGAAAAGGAAGAGGCTTGCATAGGGGAGAGACATGCCCCTGACGCTCGAGGTGAATAGGAGTTGAGTAAGTAGTTAAGAGATACATGACAATAATAACATCGCGTCCCCCTTAACGACGCCACTTTGTTTCTTCCTCTCTCTCGTGGTATTATTAATGAGCAATGTATACGAGCACGGATGATGTGAGGTTCGCAGCAAGCTAGGGATCGCTTCCGTACTTGGCTTATACAAAAGTCACATATAGGTAGGATTAGAGTGTAACCTGTGCATCCCAAAAAGACATGACATCGCACAAAAAGGCTACGTAGGAAATTAGTGTTTCTATCGACGATGATCATTGTGAGTCAAATCGGCAGCTATGACAATGAACATAGGGTCTAGGGGGAAGCTTTGTTCTACTAGACACCGAAGATCGACGATGAGGCTAGAATCCGACTCTCGCTCCAGGCGCCGGGTAAAATCAAACGGGGCGCCATACCCAACTGCATATCACCCTCCTGAGCAACATGTACAATTTCTATTAATTCTATTTATGGTGTTTTCGCATATTGGGGATTACGCGTTGTATTCATTGATTGATTTATTTATTTCTTTACTCATAGTAAGGTAAGCATCCAATGTAGGTTGGTAAGTCAATAAGGAGAAAGAATAGGGGAAGGTATTCCGTGGAGTGCAACTAACTGTCAGTACTTCGAGTTATATATGCGCTTAGTGAGGCCAATGCGGCATTCGGCATCGGAATTCGCTCTGGAAGCTGTTTGCGTGCGTTCAGCAAATATTGATGTCATGCTCAAAGCTCATTCGCGCTTATTCAAGCACGGTGGTCTGCTCAATAGGTAGGAGGTAGGTAAGATGTATGTACATAGGTATATATATACGTATGTTAGTGGGAATAATCGCTAAATAGTACTATTAGTGACATTAGTAACAACCGCCAAGGTAAGAAGTAAGTGGTAGTATTTGCCCAAGAGCTGACCTAGAACAAAAACCTCCGGGGCTTTCTCCGACCTGCATTGGCGAACCCCACTTCTAAATCAGGAAGTACTTGTTTTAATACATTTTTTTTTTAATTCAGGCCTGAAGTTCTCAATGCGCTTGTCTTTTCTTGGATACACTTTATTGTTTTTCCTTACTTTTATTTTATTTTTATCTTTTTACTATCCCGTGTCTTAGAAAAGGGCAGCCCGTTTGAGCTACCCAAAACCTAGCTTAGTAGAAACGCCTTCTCAAGCCATCCCGGCGGCTGTTTCAAGTAATCCAACGACATCCATCTAACCTATATTACGCGAACACCGAAAGTGGAGTTTCTTCTTTTATACGTGCTTAATCCAGTTGCTTAAGTGCCTCATCATCTGCTCATCTTATCATCAGATCAGAATCAGTAGGTAGGTAAACCTAGGTTATGTAATTACACACTTAAGTTAGGGGCATCCCGATCGGAAATCGGGACTTTAGCACGATCTACACAAGGTAGGTATCTACCTAAACCAAACATAGGTGCAATTTAAGAAGATCAGGGTATGTGAATGTAAGTGATGGAGTGAGTCTGAGCTCGATCAAACCTTTTTTCAAGTTCGCTCAGCTATATGCGAATAAGTTATACATCACTGTCCACATTTATATCCACATCTACATCTACAATCCGTAAGGCCAAGACTCAGACACTTAAACCTAATATGTAACTACAACCACCTCAGCTTATTCGTCGCAGCGCCAATTACTACGTACCTGCATGGAACTAAACCTAGACCCTCGAATGACATCAAACTATCGATACAAAATAGCCCGGTAGCCCGGCTACAACTGACGAGGCCGTCTTATTGGCTAAACAGAAAAATGCATCCGTGGCATGCTCCCGTGTGAGCTGCTATCGAACCACTCCCACACTACTTTTTGACGGAGAAAAGAGAGTTGACTTACATGGCAGTCGCTGCAGCCAGTTCACTTGTTTGGCTGTTAATGGTACGTCGGTTGGTTGGTTCTAACCTAGCTATGTATTTCTTCTTCTTTCTTCTTTTCGTCTTTTTTGTCTTCTTGTCTTTCAGCATCTACCAATCCATGCCGACTGACGCTCCCAAGTGCGATCCCAAACAGCCCAACCAACAACACGACCTTTTCTTTCAAGCCACTTAATCCCACTCATGCACCCGTTTTCTAAACATAGATGTGCTGTCTATTTCGACGTGATGAGCAAATGATTTCCCATAGGTATCATCTCGTTGGTAGGAATATGCCATGGATACTTTCAAATGTCGACAACATTCGTCGCATATCCTCCACTCTAAATAGAGAAGGGAGGTGGAGGAGAAGAGAGGATTGAAAGACGACTAACCTAACCTAGCTATGTACCTACTTATAAGTAGCTAACTTGAACGAACTAGGTTAATAATGGTGTGGTGAATAGGAGTTGAAGTCGTACAAAGTAAACTCCACATCAGAATTCCATTCGTTCTCGTATAATGCAACATATCTTTCCATTCCCCATTATGTACGAAGTACATGTACAATACATCTCCCCCCCTTCACCCTTCCCCATACGACTGGCTACTAGACTTGCAGGCTTCAAGTCGTTGTCGCTCTTTGGTGGACTGGTACTACCTCATGTACCATACAACACGTGCCGGTTCGACCTAAAATAAATTATTGATGTAACGATACTTTCTATTCTCCTTTATATGTACATACCATGTAAGGTTAGCCCTGCATGTGTTGCCCTACGTGGGTAGAGTCAAAAGGCTCTGCATGCAACCAACGACTTACACGCAGGTCTTGCCTTCCTGTCGTCTAGATCTCTCCTTAAAAAAAAGAAACACCATCCCAGCCTAGATCTAGCTAACCAAACTTAATTAACCTTTGTACTTACCCTCTTTACTTTATATTTCCTATCCCCCCCCGGGTTCTGCCGTAATAGTAACACCACATCTCTCTCCTTACTCCTTAACCTGGGATCTTCCTTCGTTCTTTTTATTAAAATCATAATAGAGACAACTTCCATCAGACCATATCGTTGGTCTCCACGTCACCAACAATCGCTTTCTATATTGCTATTTCACTACTTCAACTTAACTTTATCATCGTCACCCTTATTATTACATACCGTGTCTCATATTTCTTCCCAATACATCAGCCCTTAGTCCTTGGCCTTTACCGTCCCGCTCCTTTTCGGCATATCAGACAGACATCTTAGCCACATTTAATAGCAGTGACTGCTCGACGGTAGTGGCATCCTTGGCAGCATAAAAGAAAAGGGGGGAAAAAAGAAAAAAGAAAAAAAACACAAGGATCATCAAGTGTACCTTGAGACGAACTTAGCTATGATTTTCTAGAAGGCGTTGAAAGAAAAAGAAAAGGGTGTACGAGCGGCACGTTGTGTAGCTACCACAGCACCCGGGATCAGCTGCTGGCTACTCCGAGGGCCTTCTCAGTTCACGTCGAGTACGAGCCTTGTGATACACACTCACCCCTGGTGAATCGGGATCGAGAGCCCCCTGAAGGCATTGCGTGACAAACCAATATATTCGCCTCACGCCTCCCTTTTGGCCCGACTAAGGGCAGTCAGGTTTCGAAGTCATATGCCTGACGACCCTTTGTAGCAAAAGAAAGGCACTACTACGGTGACGGCGATCAAGACGTGGTCCTGACAGCTGTTTACGGGGGTTTTTCGTTTTTGTCGTATTCAATTCTACATCGGTTTCCTTTTTCGGGGCCAGTGGGAGAGACCGAAAATCCCCTTGCATCGAAATCTGCATGTAACCGCAAACATTATCGCACGCACCACACCACCTTAATCCCCTAGACAGACACAAGCCTTATACGTAACTTTTCTCTCGCCTGGCTCCGGATTCAACCTTTTTTCTTTAACTACCTGGGTGCCTACATGAGGAGGGACCCTAAGGGCATCGATCCGAACGTACGAGCCGCTGTCGTTGAATTTTATTTATCTTAAACGGGCAATCTACCGCCCACCCATTCTATTGACTCCCCTCCATCTTCACACACCAGTCGCCAAAGATGGGGGAAGATATCACAAAAACGTGGCCTGTCCATGAGGTAAGCAGAGCAAAACGGGAAAGCTACGGCGCTGTAGTAGAAATCATTGGCTGACACGTGATACTCTAGATCGTTTACACTGCAATCGTCGGCATCGTCATGCTGGCAGCGGTGCTAGAATGGATTTTATGGCTCATGGCCTTTTTATATTGTCTAGTGAAAGTCTTTCAAAAAGCCGAGCACTGGACTATCAGGGTGCTAGCTGTCATTATTGGTTTTCTATTTTGTGGTTTCCGGTGCGTTTATAAACCCCCCTCATGTGTGCGAGCCTTGGTCGTTATTGACTATGGAGCAGGTTTATCTTCTTGCCTATCATGATTGTTACGCTCCCTCTCCCCAGTCAGATTGTGCAGTACTGGCCCACTCAGATGGTCGACGTCCTCCAGTGGTTCGCGTTCTGGAGTTTTGCTGGCCTACTAACCATCCCCTGGCTTTTCTGCATCTACCAGCTCGTCACCAACCAACTTGGAAGGACGAAACGTGTGAAGCAGGTCTTAGATGAGGTATCCGCCCCGAAAGTTGTCATTGTTATGCCATGTTACAAGGAGGATCCGGATGTTCTCGTTACCGCTATTAACTCGGTCGTGGACTGCGACTACCCTCCGTCGTGTATTCATGTGTTCCTTTCATTCGATGGAGACCAGGAGGACGAGCTGTATCTTAACACAATCGAGAAGCTTGGCGTGCCCCTGACTCTTGAATCATATCCGAAAAGTATCGATGTCACCTACCGAGCCGCTCGTATAACCGTCTCTCGGTTCCCCCACGGAGGAAAACGCCACTGCCAGAAGGCCACTTTCAAGCTGATCGACAAAGTGTACAAGGATTACCTTAAACGAAATGACAATCTATTCATCCTCTTTATTGATTCAGACTGCATTCTAGATCGGGTCTGTCTACAGAATTTCGTCTACGACATGGAATTGAGCCCGGGAAACAGCAGAGATATGTTGGCAATGACAGGTGTTATCACCTCGACGACCAGGAAGCACAGTCTTATTACCCTGCTCCAGGATATGGAGTACATTCACGGTCAACTATTCGAAAGAACCGTCGAGTCGGGATGCGGTGCTGTTACGTGCTTGCCCGGAGCTCTGACGATGCTACGATTCTCTGCGTTTCGCAGGATGGCCAAATACTACTTCGCTGACAAAGCCGAACAGTGTGAGGACTTGTTCGACTTCGCCAAGAGCCATTTGGGCGAAGACCGCTGGCTTACTCACCTGTTCATGATCGGCGCTAAAAAGCGATACCAGATCCAGATGTGCACCTCCGCGTTCTGCAAAACAGAAGCAGTACAGACGGTAAAGTCACTTGTGAAGCAGCGACGGAGATGGTTCCTTGGCTTTATCACCAACGAAGTATGCATGTTGACTGACTGGCGTCTCTGGAAGCGATATCCTATCCTGCTTGTGGTGCGTTTCATGCAGAATACCATCAGGACGACGGCGCTTCTTTTCTTCATCATGATGCTATCATTGATGACAACGACAATGCGCATAAACCAGCTGCCAGTGGGCTTCATCGCGATCTCTTTGGGGCTCAACTGGATGTTGATGCTGTACTTCGGCTTCAAGCTCAAGCGCTTCAAGATCTGGCTTTACCCTCTCATGTTCATCCTGAACCCTTTCTTCAACTGGTACTACATGGTTTACGGCATCTTCACCGCCGGTCAGCGGACGTGGGGTGGCCCCCGTGCTGACGCTGCCACCGCCGATGCTGACACAACCCCCCAGCAGGCTATCGAGCAGGCCGAGCAGGCCGGAGACGACCTCAACGTGGTCCCTGAGACATTTATCCCTGCGGCCGAGGTCCAGCGCGCCCAAAGCAGCGGTAAGGACAAGGCTGTCGCCAGCTCGTCCGGTGTCCAGCGAACGAAGAGCAAACTACACCCACCAGAGAAGCTCGATGGCCGTTTTGCAGCGCCCGAGAAAAAGGCCAACGGCTTTTACGTGCACCCGGAGGACTCCTCATCGTATAGCTTCGGGAATATGGGCATGGGCGAGACGTTATCTGTATATAGTAAAGGCGGAGGAGCGTATCAATTTACAGAGCAAAAGGCGCCACGCGAGTCGTGGGAGAGTTTCCTGACAGCGGGCAACACGAGCTCGGTTTACCTGCCCCGCCGCGTCGAGAGTATCATGGGCGAGGAGGATCGACGCAAGTACGAGCTCGCGCAGGCCAACCAGTACAACCAGTTCGTCGAGAGCTCCCGCAAGTACGCGATCCCCCCGAGGGGTCAGGTCTACGAGTTCACCGAGGCGGAGCTCACGCGCTCCGGATGGGACAGTGAATACCCCAGGCACACCAATGACCCAGCACAGCACCATCCGTATCACGACGCCGACGATAACAGCGCTAGTGCCGGCTCGGTCACAGCCTCGGACTCGAGATCCACTTCCCCTGCTGGAGGTGATGGTGCGAACGGCCACAATAATGCTGGTAGCACCAATGATAGACGCCGACGCACGGGCCGGAGTCCGCTGGGTCACGAGAGCTGGACACGCTCGGCAGCGACAGCTGTGGGGCAGCCCCAAGAAGATATGGAGATGTACGCGGACGGATTCGAGTATTCGGAGAGGGAGAACGGAAATAGGTCCCGGACAGATCCCAGAAGGGGGAACTGAGCTAGAAGAAAATAGGCGTGGATGATTATTACCTATCTACGTACACAGGAAGGAGGTCGCATGAGGGTGAACTACCTACCTATACAACGCATTAGATATTAATATTTTTTCTATCATCATTTACATCATGGGAGCGATTACCTAGCAATAGGAAGGAATGGAAACAAGGGAATTACAAAAGACAGAGGGAGAAAAAGCAAAATTATTTTTTTGATTACGACATTTTACATGATGGGGAGGAAAAGGGATAACGATGGATGGGTAGGGGAGTAAAAGGATAATTGCATCGCTAGACGGCGTTATTCATGGGCGTTATTTTTATTCAATTTCCCTTACTTACTCATTTATCTAGCTCTCAGCCATATTTCTCATTCTCTTGTTCCCCCTCCATCTTCTTTTCTTCAGCTTTTCTGCTGCTTCGAACGATCTCTTTTATCTAGCAGATCGGAGAATAGGGGAAAGGGGGCTAGGGCCCGGATCGATGACATAGCAGGTGGTAAGGGGGATAATGCCATAGGGGTAAATATCTACCTAAGTACTGGAATCGTATTGCATCCGTTTATCGTTTATACCTACGGAGTACTCTATTAGTTCTTGCGTGTGTTCGCTTTCACAGTAATATCTCTCTTCGCTCCTATATATATATAATCCGATATCTTATATCATTAATTCGGGGATGCTGAGGGCTCGACTAATAATTCATTAACATATAGTAGACTCTTGATTCCTCTCCCGTGTACATTGGTATGCTCATAACTAATAAACGACATGGAAAATCAACATTATATGAACACAGCCAGCCATAAACTCACAACTTCATAAACTTACAATCTCTACATATGAAATTTTACGCTGATCAGCATGAGGAAAATAGCAGCTAGGAAAGTCAATAACGTCAAGAGACCGGAACGTATGGTGATCAACCTCCGGACGGATCGTTCACCCGCGGCTGTAGGATGGAGACCACCTGCCTCCAAACTCGTCAGTTTCCGCTGCATCCCCGCATCGAACTCCGTCACCGCAGCAGCTGAAGCAAAAACAGGATCATTCTCATCGACCGCGCTATTAGCAGGCCTCGGGTGCTCATCCAGCGCAAAAACATCCCCCTCCAGGAACTCGCGCACCTCCCCGTCCCAGGGCTTCTTCAGCGCCCAGTAATCGATGAGCCTCGTGCACGCCGCGATCGCGTCGCGCGCCCCCACAATACCATCGAACGAGCCCAGGTCCCTCGGCACCGGCGCGGCGCGGCCCTTCCCCAAGCCGTCGTAGTGCGAGTGCCGATCGCCGCTCTGCCCAGCGTACGTGTGGAAAGACACGATGGGCCCCCAGCGCGCGCCCGGCGCGAAGCGGTACCGCCCCCTGCCGTCGCGCCCCGCGTAGTCCCCCCCGTGCCGCAGCCGCCGCTGCGTGTGCCCCACCGCGTACGAGTCCGAGACGACGTGCAGACACGTGCCGAGGGCGCGCTGCGCGACGCAGGTCCCCGGGTAGTTGGGCGTGCGGGCGAGGAGCAGCTGGCGCAGGGTGGCGGAGCGCGGGGGGGCGGTGGTGTCGGTGAAGTAGGGGAAGTGCTGCGCGAGCGGGGCGTGCTCGGAGAGCTCGCCGCCGGCGAGCTTGTACATGACCTCGAGCCAGTGCATGAGGCGCTTCTTCGTCACTTCGGGCTGCTCGCCGGCCTCGGAGGCCATGGCGTGCAGGAACTGGAGGTTGCCGAAGTGCGAGCGCTGCGTCATGCAGTGGGGGTCGCCTTGCTTGTACTCCCGCGCCCAGTCGAGCCCGTCGCTGTAGCTGTGGTTGGAGTCCGATCGGTCCACGAAGAGGAGGCAGGATGGGTCGTCGTTCCAGACCAGGCCGCGGATGTACTCCCACTGCTTGGAATTCAGGTTGTGGTAGCCCGTCCCCCGCGGCACGTAGACCTGGGACTGGATGAAGGCTGCGATCACGATGGACTCGTGGATGGGTGACTTGTCGAAAAAGGGGCCGCCTGGTGCGTCGAATCCGATCTCATATTTAGCTCGAAGCGTGTCGTCGGATGTGCATGGTTTCTCAGCGACATCATCCAAAGCTTGTGCCTTGATATCTAGAGTAAGAGCTCCAGCGAGGTTGGGCCGGTTTACTCTGACATCTACGTATCCTGTTCAGCTCGTTGAGTTATAAAATGCCATGTTTCGCTCTGAAGGGCAGCAAAAATACCATAAACGGGATGTTTCCTCTCATTAAAGCTCGTGACAGAAACGGAGAGGATGCTGGAGTTGCTCGAACTGGCTCTCAGGGAGTTCTTGGAGAAGAATCCTGTTGGGTCTGAAAAGTCTAACCTGAATGTCTCGGTCCCGTGTTCCATTCGCACTTCGAACTGCACCCAGCCATCTGAGCCACCCGAGCCTTTCAAAGAATTAGCAGGCGAAAATCAAATTGTATTTTCGGGTCTCTTTATTATTGTTATTCAACATTTTCATCCTTTTCTTTTTCTAAACCAAAATAAAAGGAGAAAGAAAGTATCCGGCTCACCTAGACAGTCTTTAAGGTGTATTCTTTCAGTGCTTCTAGCTTCAATAGTATTTAGGGGTTGTTCTCGCGGCCACTCCCCATACCCATCGTTTATACCATAATCAATAAGACCTAAGTCATAGTCTGAGGTATTCTTGATAGTGATATAACAAGAGAAATCGTTGGCATCTCCCTCACCAAAGGTCTCCAGGGAAGACATGGTGCTTCAGATAGTGATTTAGTAGGTAATGATCGCACAGTAAAGAAAAGGTCATTAATCTGGTGTATAGCTAGCGTCGAACCATATGCCTTGAGAGGAGTGGTGCCCCATAACCACGTTTTTCTCAAGAAGAACCGGCAGGTATATAGAGCAGTGGGGAAAAGAAAATCCCCACGCGGAGTAAGTTTTGTCAGTAGAATAGCGCGAACGCCCTGTTCATCAGAAGAACCCGAGGAAGTGTCCCCATGGGCCCAGATCCCAAGCTGTGACGCGTAGCTGGAGATCCAGACCATTCAAGAATGAAGCACGCCTCACAATGGCGAGCTGAGGGTGCTGAGGTCTCACATCTTTTGGTGATTACCCAACTTTTTAGAGAACTATTGAATAGTCTAGACCTCGAACCAAACCTCCGTTAGGCTGGTATCGTTATCTTGGGGTGAAAGCGCTTAACAGCGACGACCTATGGTGAAATCCGGGGGAACCGACTTCTCACCATTCCGACTAACAGCCCTCTCAGCCACATACATCGGGTATCGATTTCTTGAGGCGGCTAGTCCCTCGCATCTTTAAACAAGCCTATCCCCGTAATTGGGCTTTTGATTTTCGATAGACGGCGATGCCAGACAGGGGTAGTTCGTAGACCGGTCCGGCCCGTCTTTGGACTTGGATTAACGCCACGCCGCTATCACACGTGCTCAGTTATAGTCTCCAGGAAATCTTCAGCTAGACAGTAGTGCCGATATATTTGCAGAGCTGATTACTAAAAAGTTGTACTATACGAGTCATGCCTCGGCAAGCCATAGTATCATACAATCTTACTAGTTATGTTTCAACACGATAGTTTAGGTATATACACATTTATACGTTAGCTACCAAGTTGTTGCTCCTATTTAACAATTACTCCGTATAATTAAATGACAACTATAGCTTCGTTCATTGTAAATGATAGTAGAAGTGCTTTAGGTTCATTATTGTATGTAAGACAAAAGGATATTTGCAGGAAACTTCATTATTCAGTCTACTTAAATAACTATAACACGTACAAATAACACCTTTACAAGAATATCCTACAACTCCCACTTGTGTATAATACTATAGCCATCATCATAATTATCATCATGTATGTAGATTATATGCTAAACTAATCAGAGCTCAGTCTTCCCTCCGCCATTCCCAACCTTTCCTGGCTGGAAGACAACCTGTAATCAAAGTCAGTTTCAGGCCACAGGGGATACGATTGTGAATAAAGATAACACTCACATAGAGTTGGGCAGATTTATCATTATCCCATTCCACCTTAATTCCAGAGCAAAGAGCCGAGTTTCCACAGAGGCTCGTCCCAGGGCTTTGGCTCTGTAGCTTCATATCCGTATTCCAGGGGCCAGTGTTCCAGTCACTAGATGTTGAGCCCGAGTAAGGCGCGCCGTTGGTAGTGTACGATACACCCCAAATGCTATCCCGGGTCGCACACCCTCCAGTCCATCCGCTCCAGGTGGAATCGGCTGCTACCTCTCCCAGGCTGGTGCAAGTGAGTCCCTGGTCTTTCACTGGCATGCTAGGACTTGACCCAACCAGTCGCATGCAACGGTCATCGGCACTTCCAGTCTTCCAATTTACGGTATATGGTTTGATAGGAGCAGATGAGTGCCAGACGCAAGCATTCACGTTGGCCGCTAGTAGCATATAAAGTTAATAAATAAAATAGAAACATGAATTCAGTGACGACTGAAACATAAGGTTTCAACTTACATCCTTTAGCAGCAGATGCACAGCCCGCAAAAGCGAGAGTTGCGACAGCAAGAGATTCGATTCCAAAACGCATTGTAACTAAGAGGATAGTGACAAAAAAGTAATCGTGTCAAACTTGAAAGAGTATCTAATTTATTTCTCGATAATCAGATATATAGAGTTGAAGATTCTTGCTGCTATGGTTGTTTTCTACATCTAAGGGAGGTCTTTTATACCAAAATTCCATACTAGTAGAAGGTATGTATATATGATTTACTACTACACCTTCTTAGTGGGAGGGTGTTCGTGACCAGAGCTGCCCCTGTTCACCCGGTGGTCCAGAACGCGCATCTACTATCAATAGCGCCACGAAGGCATACACTAGTCGTGTTAGTATACCGCTGAGCTTCAGCTCCATGTGCCACACCATCAGCTACCCAAACTTTGTGTTGAGTATCTCGAATGACTTTCCTATGAACGGGAACGAAAAGAAATACTTCACATTCCAGGACCAGGTCTGATAGAGAAGACACCTAGCTTAGCGCCCGGTATGGCCGTATGTATGAGTGGTCTAGCCTCCGAGAATTCGTCAGCTGGGCTGTTAGGGACTTTAGAGGAAATGACTACAGCGTACCGTGCGGGATGATACGAGATATCGAAACGGAATTTGAATATGGTTGTGGTAATAGCGAAGACCTCGGTAACTCTCTATATCGAAGTCCTAAGAGTAAACAGTGGGATTATGTAGGGTTATGTAGCAATATAAATCTTCACATATGTTCAAGCCATTAGCCCCCAGCAGATTGGGGACGAATTTTCATTCTTTCTCACATATCTCTCACATATCTCTCACATATTTATCGATAGTACATGCCCCTTTTTCTATTCTGAAGCTCGCTATAAACATCAACCGTCAACATGAGTGATCGTGCAGGTCAATACCAGGGTTCACAAGCCTTTAGCCACATTGCACCTTCAGGATGCGAGTCTGTTAATCCCAATACTGGCTCGCTATACTACAGAACCCCTTTGATCAAACTGCGCGGCATAAGACCAAGCATCGACTTGAACCTAGGTGTATTTTATAGTGCTGGCACTTCTGGGACTTTTGGGTTACCAAGTAACTGGAGTTTTGATCTTCCCTATGTCTTTGATGGCAAGAGTGTTACAGCCAATGGGCGTACGTACGTTGTTGACCTAGAATGGACTGACACCGCCGGTCACCAGTCGGGGTTGAAATATTTGAACAACCATGGCATCAAATTCCAACAGATTTCACCTCCACAAGAGTTGCCCTCGGGACAGCCGGGCCACTACGGATATCAACTCGACCATGTTGATGGGTCATCAGATTATTTTGATGTTCACGGAAAGCCTTTAATGCACCGCGACATCTATGGCAATTTTATCTACTACGCCTACAAGGCAGGGCCGGAGGCGGGTGTTGAGCACGAGGAAGTAAGACTGGATTACATTCTAGATTCCTGGGGCCAGAAAATCGAATTTGGCTACCAGGATACCCTGGAAATGAAGATAACCCTTCCCAGTAATGACGACGTATTGATCAAGTTTACCGAGGTTGGAATCCAAGCTATAACGCTTCCCATGGGTCTCACTACTATGTTTGAGTACAGGCCTTTTGTCGGTGACGAACAAACGCTTCTCCTGAGTGAAATTACACATCCAACAGGTCTCATATCGAGTTATATCTATGGGGCTGTCGAGTACCTAGCAAATGGGGACAGTTACAACATGCCTGCCGTACAAAGCCACTACCAAAAGGATCAAGATAATAAGTTTTATCGGCACACGGATTACAACTTTGGTGGCTTTTCTGCTCAGACTTATACCGGTGCCGCTATCGGGTTGGATATGGCGGGTGCTACCGATACTCTGATGGATTCAGACGGTAAAGCATTGAAGTATACGTAAGTCGTTACATCCTTTCTCGATATCACCCTCTATCATCCTATCCACTGCTTACCAGGTTATAGATATGATGTGACAAGGACAAGCTACGATGATAATGATGGGAAAATGGCCAGAACTACCACATGGTTCAACAATTATCACTTACCGATCAAGGAGATTCGGTATAAGCTCGATCAGCAAGGAGAGTTCGTCGAAGCGTATATGACGATCCATGAATACCAGATTGATATTGATGAACGTGCCCGAGCGACCAACTACACACACCCCAAGTCTACCGAGGTTTTTCACAACATTACATCATCACAGGACGCCAATGACTATCAACCTCTCACTTTATCTAAAGCGGAGTACAATGAGTTTGGTAACCAGATATCATCGAGCGAGGAGCTTCAGGTGCCGGGGTCGGGCTATGTTCTGCAGGTTACAATCATGAACGAATATGTCACAAGCCAGATTGGGCCCCCGGAAACGGCACGGAACATCCAGTTCGTCGTGAAATCTTCTATCAAGGATGAAGTTACAGGGACGGAAGACTTTACGGAGAATGTGCCGACTCAAGATGGCAAAGGTGTAGCCCTTACAACCAACTACTCCCGAGCTAGCAGGAACTCGGGAACTACACAACTCAAGCCATGGACGCAAAGCTCGTACTCATATGATAGCCAAGGCAGAACTATCGGGGAAATACTTGCGTGGGCCCATGGAACCCAAGCACCAAAGGATAGTGTTCAGTCAGTTACGACTAGAACTTCATACTCCTTTGCCGACGGTATCTTGACACAGACCGAGTTTGGCCACGCCAACAATGCCACGATAATTCAGTATGATGTTCGCAAATATTCGGGGCCCATTATCCGTAAAGTTCTACCTCTTGGACAAGTCGACATTTTCGAATATGATGGTCTCGGTCGACCCACTAAACACATCAATGCCTTAGGTCAACCGATCACAACTGTCCACACCGTTGGGCCAGACGGCAGCTCTCAAAAGACAACGTCTCCGTTGGGCTACATCAAGCTCACACACTTCGATGTCCTCGGCCGTGAAATCCAGGTGCTTGATAATGGTGATCCCACGATACACGGTGCTTTTTCCGAGCCTTCGAGGTTTTTGAGCCGCAAAAGCTATGATTTCCTCTCCCGGCTACAGGAGTCAACAGACAAGCTGGGACTGACCACCAAGTATACATATGATGCCCTAGATCGACCATTGACAGTGACAGATCCCAAGGGAAATATTGTCCACCACGAATATGATGATGCTGGCTTGAAGGTCATTGAGACCTTGAACGGCGACGCTCGCGTCACCACTCAGCTAAACGGACGTTCCGATGCTGTGATCGTTACAAGATACCCAGACTCAGACGACGTCTTGATGGCTGACTGTCTCATCGAAAGCATGATGTACGACGGTAACCGGAGAGTGATCAGCAAGACCATTTCCCAAATCCATAAAGATCAAGTAGGCCAGCCGCCCTTGCCCCTAGAAAAGACTGACATCGAGTACGGTGCGAGATCAGCCGTGCTATCCCGCACCATGACCGGATACTCCAAAGAGGGAAAACAAGATGTGGTGAAGCGATCTTTCATCCTTGACCTCTTTGGAAACACTTATACCTGGACGAAGCAAACGTCCTATGCTGACGGCAGGACCTTCCTTCATGAGGGACCAGTAGAGCTGTATGATGAGAGCAACCGGTTAACGATGACGCGAAACCAACTAGGTCAAGAAGAGCGAAGCACTTATGATGCTAATGGCTGGCTTCAGAAGACGGTGCGGTTTGACGGGTCTGAGATCACCTATACCTGTGACGCACTGGGACAGATCATCAAGACCCAGTATCCTTCGAGCAGTACTGAGGTCGCCTATGATGCCCATGGACAGCAAAGGCAGAAGAAACAAGGTAGCGATGTGGTCACCTGGGGTCGCGCTCTAGATGGGACTTTGACAAGCATCCAATACGCAGACGGCGGCAGCCAAACGTACACTCTCGATAAATTTAGTCGGGTGGTTAAAGAGACTGATGTCTTCGGTGTCGTGCGCGAGATCGAGTTCAACGAGACAGGGGATGTTAGGAGTCGATCGTGTAAAAACGATACTGTGACTTATCAATACGGCCACGCAAACCACTCTAACGGCCAATATGTCGGATACAGCTTGAATGGCAAACAGCTCAACTACAGTGCCTCCATTTATTATGATGGCTATAATCGTCCTAGGCAGACGACTGTCCGAGACGCGAGCTCCAAGATTCTGCTCGATACGATGTATCAAATGAACGGGCTAGGGAAGCTTCAATTTATGAAGTCTGTATCAACACTCTCGCCTGAGTTAAATCAGGAGCGCATCTTAGCCTACGACGGTCTAGGTCAGATGGCCAAGGATACACGTATTGATCCTATAGCTAGGAGTTTATCTGCCATGACTTATACGTACGACGGGAATTCAAACGTTACTAGCAAGGCAGACGATGGCCAGGCAGTTACCGCAATGACATACAACAAAATTGACCAACGAACCGACACTGGGTTCGAGTATGACGCCAATGGGCGGATGGTTCGAGATGATCAGGGATACACATACAGATTTGATGACCAAGATCATCTGACTTCCGTTCAGGCAGGAGCCGGAACCACGAATCACTTTGAGTACCGTGCTGATGAGTTCCTCGCGAACGTCCAAGGGCCATCTGATGACACAAAGCTGTACTACAGCAGCGGCAAAATCAATGCGGTCCAAGCTACCAACGGTGCTGAGAGCGAGCAGACATCCTTGTTTTCAGGCTTCAAATCTTTGATATCCAGCTACGGCGATGCGACAAACTCCGAGTATTTTCTCGACTCACTCGGGTCCACAACACTAGTTATGGGCGATGGCGGCCAGCACGTTTCTTTCAAAACATACGATGCCTACGGCAAGTCCAAGGCAACCCTCGGCGGCGGGAACACCGCGAAGCCGAGTCTCAGCTCGAAGCTCGGATTCGGGCAAGAATTCTCGGACCCCCTCAGCGGCCTCGTGTACCTCCGGCATCGCTACTACAGTCCCCACCACATGGCGTTCATCTCGATGGACCGCTACCACCAAGAGAACCGGTACTCGTACTGCGAGGGCGACCCCGTCAACAACATCGACCCGCTCGGCCTCTCGTGGACGAGCTGGCTCATCGCCCTCGGCGTAGGCGTCGCCGTCGGCGCCGCCATCACCACGGGGGTGGGCGCGCTCGTGGGAGCGGCCGCCGTGGGTCTCGGCGCGACCGCGACCACGGCAGCCACGCTCTCGGCGGTGATCGGCGGGGCAGCCGGCAACGTGGCGGGATCCTTCGCGCGGTCGCTCGTGACGGGGGAGAAGTACGGGTTCAAAGCGGCAGCCATCGACGCGTTCCTGGGCGCGGCGGGCGGGTACGCGAGCGTAGCGGCAGCGCCGTACGCGACGGGGCTGGCAGGGAGGATGAACTGGTCGCAGCTGCGGCGGGACGCGCTGGCGGAGGGCCTCAAGAACGCGGCCAACAGCACGACGCAGGCATTCTTCCGGCCGCTGCTGTCCGGGGGCCGCGCCGCGACGCCGCTCGAGCTCATACAGGCGTCCGCGGTGGGGTTCGCGGGCAGCTATACGTCGGCGTACGTGGCGGGCTGGGGCAGGGTGCAGTACCAAGCTCTGTCGCCCCGCATCGCTGCGGCGTATCGCCAGCGGACGGGCGGGTTGCTGCCAGATCCGAGTGGAGGGGGGGTTGAGATGGTTAGCTTGTGAATAAGAGGGTTTTCTTTCTTGTATTCTGCTGTTATATAGTATTCGGGTGATACCTATAAATAATAAAACAATAATTTGAGAAAAACATGTCTACTAAGAAAAAAGGGGGGGAAGTTGATGAATAAGAGAAGAAAAGGGGGAAGAAAGTGATAAGCTCATAAGGTGTGAGAACAAGTACCTAGTAAAATCACGTGCAGATAGCTCCCCGGTCCTTTCCTCTGCTTGAATGTATACAATGGACTTGCCCCTGATGGATGCATTATTATTAGTAATAATACATCTATACACTAGTGTAGGTGTATGCAAGGAATACCTAACCTAGGTACTATTGCTTAACTGATTATCTCGATATGCGGTTGCCTATTGGTAACTGTAGGGTAGGTACGTTACCTAATACCTTAGCAGCTTTAGGTAGTACTACATACAAATAAGGCTAACAGGCTTCAGAGGGCTAGGTAGCAGTTGACAACCAAAGAACAGGGAGCTTCCTTCTACAGCATCCACATTTTATTAGTTAGTACAGTTACGAAGTACCTAAAGGTTAACTAACCTAAACCTAGTTTTACCATCAAAACCGCTTTCTTCTCTCTCTCTCTTCTTTTCCCCCTCCATCGTCACCGTCTTCAACCTCTTTTGCCCCTCTTGAAACAAATTCATATTTCTGCGCCGGCCGCAACTCTACTCTTACCCCCTCCCATATCGAGATCGGTATCAATACGTCTGCCCATTCACCATGGACAACTTCAAGGCTTTCGGGAATAGCCTGAGGTACGTTGTATTATTATCGTGATGCTCTGTTGAATTGCCGCAAGCTTGACGTTGATTCTCATACCAAAAGCAGCAATCTCGGCTCCCAAATCACACCTTTCGCTACTCGCACGTTCCAGTATACCAAGGAGCAGCTTGGCCAGGTTGATGACAAGGTTTGTTTTGTTATTTTATTATTATTATTATTAGATCATATTTATACCATAATATAGAGAGCTACTCTGCTAACCGTGTTGGATATGTGTGTATAGACCCAACTACCACCCGATTACATCGATCTAGAGAAGCGCGTCGATGCTCTGAAGCAGGTCCACCAGAAGATGCTCGCAGTGACGTAAGTGCTTTTTTTTCTTACCATTTTCCTACATCGCTGACGTGTGTTTTGTTTTTCACTGCTGCACAGTTCTCAATACTCCAATGAGACCTACGACTACCCAGCCAACATTAAGGAGACATTCTCCGACCTTGGTCGTACCGTCAGCGAAAAGGTCCATCTTCTTTCAACTGCCACCACCCCCGCCGAAGCCCAAGCGGCCCTGACTGCCCCTCCTACCGCGAAGCCCCAGCCCAAGACCTTCAACCATGCTATTGCCCGTGCCAGCTTAGCCAGCTCCCAGCTCCTGCACCAGCAGCACACCGGTGCTGGCGAGGATCCCCTTGCGACCGCCCTCGAGAAGTATGCGCTGGCTTCTGAGCGTGTCGGTGAGGCGAGACTGGCACAAGACGCACAGATCCAGAGCAGGTATCTGGCTGGCTGGAACACCACCTTGAACACCAACCTAATGTTCGCGACCCGTGCGCGCAAGAACGTCGAGAAGGCCCGCCTAACCCTGGATTCGGTCAAGTCTCGGGCCAAGGGTACGACCTGGAAGATGGGTGCCATGTCTCCGCGCGACGAGCACGTGCCCTCCACCGACGAGCTGAGCCCCGAGGCCCAGGAAGAGATTGAGAAAGCCGAGGACGAGTTCGTCACCCAGACTGAGGAGGCCGTAGGTGTCATGAAGAACGTATGTTATGCATTCATCCACCATCAGCGTGTTGCTGCTTATGCCTAAATATATTATTGACGTGCTTATCTAGGTTTTGGACACCCCTGAGCCTCTTCGCAACCTCGCCGAGCTTATTGCTGCCCAGGTTGAGTACCACAAAAAGGCCTACGAGATCCTAAGCGAGCTTGCCCCTGTGATCGAGGGTCTCCAGGTTGAGCAGGAGGTCAGATAGACACCCCCGTCTTGGTTTATGGTCAAAGAAGCTGGCTGGCCGCTAACACGTCATTGCAGGCTAACTACCGCAAGAGCCGCGAGACCGCCTCCTAAATGTTGAACACATTGGCTGGAACCACGCGCAGAGTGCACTGGGCGCTTTTATATTGACATAGATGGTCAACGCAATGCACTGCGACTCAGGACGACGAGCTTGTAGCTTGTCTCAATGACTGACGAGAAGGGTGATGGATATGCCAGGACGTGTTTTCTTGAACCCTGGGTGGGCCAAACCCACACAGGTGCCAAGCCAAGTGCAAGTATAGAAGAGAGAGAGAGAGAGAGATCCCCCAAATGTTCTTTATAGTGGTTTGAGTGAACAGATTATGTTTCAGTTTCTACCAACCTGTTTCAGACAACTCTTTTTAAGGCAATCAATTCGAGTTTGATTTTGTTGCCATCATCAGATTTACCCAATCCGTAGAACACTGGTATACTTACCTCTCCGAGCTCGGGCTAGGTAATAAGTATACTGCCGTAAATGGCACGCTTTCCACGTAGATCTTCGGTGGATTTCATGTCAATTGTCTAGAACCCCTGATATGTATGTACGATACGCAGGGCTATCAGTGCCATCAGACCAAAGAGCTAACCACAAGTGTCATTATCTGTAGTTCTACCCATTCCTGATACGCATGGGCCTATGCTACGAATACCAGATAGATATCTTGTTCGACATTGCAGCGGTCTGCATGGGTCAGTTTCGGCCCCGCTGCATAAGTCCTACACATATCAAGGACTGCGGAAGCTCCCGGGCAGCACAAACCATAATGCATGCTTCGCATAGCTATCTGTATAGAATATGCAGTTATATATAACCTATAAATATGGGAGGGGTGGTAGCCCCCCGAGATACAATGAGCTATTTAAAGTTCTTGCTTCTATCTCTTTAATAATCACCAAACGCAGGGATAATGGGGATCTACACGACATTGCCGGAAAATATTCAGGAGGTTGATGTCATCATCGCCGGGGGTGAGTACGCTTTCAATAACATTTCGGTATACATAGTATACACATAAATTTCACGATAGTAAGCTAACCTGTTGATATTTGGCATATGTAGGGGGCACGGCTGGGTGTATCCTGACATCGAGGCTGGCGGATGCGGACCCGGGACTCTCGATCTTGCTCATCGAACACGGGCCCAACAATCAAGGGAACCCGTTGGTTTCCCACCCGCTCTTATGGCGTGCTAACCTGCAACCCGGGTCTGGAACGAATATGTATTATCAGGGGAAGCATGAAAGCCAGCTCGCAGATCGAGGCATTGCAGTGGCGGCCGGCGGAATTCTCGGCGGCGGCAGCTCCATCAATTTTTCTATATACGCGCGAGCTCAAGCTACCGACTACGATGCTTGGAATGTGAAGGGCTGGTCAGCAGATGATCTGCGGCCTTTCATGAACAAGGTAAGTTGAGAAAAAGAAACAGATCAGTACTTGCTACTGGGATTATATGTGTATTCGGAGCTTATTATTCCTATGTGGGCTCACAGGCCGAGAAATATTATGGCGACGGAGACAAAGAAGACCACGGGTCAGATGGACCTATCCAGGTCTCTAGTGGCACTTACCGCCATACAGAGATGGAAAAGAGCTTCATATCCGCGATGAATCAAGTAGGCTATCCCGAGATAAGAGATCTACATAACCTCCGCGATAACAATGGCGTGTCACACTCGCTGAAATATGTGTCAATTGACGGTAAACGGCAAGATGCTGCTCATGCCTATTTGCACCCGAAACTCCAAGATGGCCAACACGAAAACCTACACGTACTTGTGGAGTCGCAAGTAGTCAAGGTTCTGTTCAGCAAAGAGGGCAAGAGAGCTACCGGAGTCGAGTACAGAACCAATCCCGCCTTTCGGAAAGACGCGAAACAGAATGGCACACGCGAAGTCAAAGCCAGGAAGCTTGTCATTCTGTGCTGTGGTACTCTTGGAAACCCAGGAATCCTCGAACGATCTGGAGTCGGCGATCCTGAGATCCTGCGGAAAGCGGGAGTTCCAATCGTGGCAGACGTTCCTGGGGTAGGTCAGGAATACCAAGATCATCAGGTACTCGCCTACCACTACAAATCAAGCGTCCCGCAGGAAGGAACCAGCGATCTCCCTTTTCTCGACCCTCCAGCCAGTATTGAGCGTCTTCTTGCGAGCAACGATAACAAGATTCTGGGCTGGAATGGTTTCGATGCGTCGGGCAAGCTCCGGCCGTCCGAGGCGGAAGTTGATGCTCTCGGGCCGGACTTCCGGAGGGCCTGGGACAGGGACTACAAGGCTGTGCCCAGCAAGCCGCTGGCAGCTATAATGCTGCTTTCGGGGTAAGTAGTCCAAAACCTAACCCCCCTTGCTAAGTTATCATGAATAGGATGGCTCCAGTACTAAACCAAGTAATCTCACTGTCGCTACAGTTACTTCGGCGACCCAAGAACAGTCCCCCAGGGGTCATACACCTGTCTAGGTCTCTACAACGCGTACCCCTATTCCAGGGGCCACGTGGTAAGTCGCAAGCCGCTGCATACCTACCTCCTCCTCCTCCTCCTTCTTCCAAGCCCACCTCCCCTCGCCCCCTACAACCAAATACTCACACACTGCGTCCTACCACCTAGCACATCACGGGCCCCGACCCCGACGACCCGCTCGACTTCCAGACCGGGTTCCTCGCCGACGCGCACGCGCTCGACCTCAAGATCCACACGTGGGCGTACAAGAAGCAGCGCGAAGCAGCGCGGCGCATGGCCACGTACCGCGGCGAGCTGGTGGGGCACCACCCGGCCGTGGCCGCCGCCCCCGCCCCCGACGACCGGAGCGCGATCGCGTACACGGCGGACGACGACGCGGCGATCGCGGCGTGGGTGCGCGAGAACGTGACGACGTGCTGGCACGGGCTGGGCACGTGCAAGATCGGGGCGGTGGTCGACGAGCGGCTGGACGTGTACGGCGTGCGGGGCCTGAAGGTGGCGGATCTGAGTGTTGCGCCGGGCAACGTGGCGGCCAACACGAATAACACGGCTTTGGCGATTGGGGAGAGGGCGGCGGATATTGTGGTGCGGGAGCTGGGGATGGGTGCGCAGGGGTAGGGTAGAGGTATAGGGAGTAGGCTAGAGAGTAGGGAGGGAATAGGTAGAAGTACTGATGTCCATTCTTATAGACTTTGGGTTTGCAAATAAGACAAACCCTGCTCATCTATGCAGAAATATTGTAGGTATATCAATGTTACCTAACTTGTAGGTGACCAAGTATTAGATACCTAGGTAGGTACTTTTTACTTTTGAACCTACCGTGATGAGTGCGAGATACCCCAGCAAATATGGCCACCTTCCGTAGAGAACGTATCATATATACGTCTATGTACTTGACAAGTACTAAGCAGTAGAGTATAGACCGTACCCAAGCTGTATCTTAACTTGTAAGTACATGACCATAGCCTATAGGGTTATCATAGTATACAGTAAAAGGACGTTTATAATTGGCTCAATTGACAGCTAGATCCCCCCTCCCCCCACCTCCGCACGTGATTCTAAGCTCTGACGTCTCTCACCCAAGCTTTTCTATTTCAATCCAATCGATTAGAACTCTCTTATTATTCTTATCATTACCTAAACGTCCCAACGGCCTAAAAGACGATTGAATCCGATTTCCCTCCTCCACTTCCAAGCCACCACCATCAATTGAATCCCTCCATCGCCACCAGAAAATAAATACAAACAAAATATAAAATAAAATAAAAAACAAAACAAAGACGCCACGATGAGAGGCACCCACCGACTCCTCGCGAGCGTCAAGCCACGCTACTTCCAACCCGGCAACCCCACCGGCCTCACGGGGCTCCTCACGCACAGCTCGCCCCGCAGCACGCTGCTGTACCTGTACACGGAGACGCTCGAGCGGCTGAAGCCGATCCCGTCCACGTCGCTGTACCGGCAATCGATCGAAGCGCAGACGCGGCACCGGCTGGCCATCGTGGAGGCCGCGGAGCCGCCGGGGCACCAGGAGTGGCGGGCGCGCATCGCCCAGTTCGCGGCCGCCGACCCGAGCGCCCTGCGGCGCCAGTTCGGCGACGACCTGCGCTACTACCGGCAGGAGGGCGGCCGCAGCTTCGTCGAGCGCTCGGACTGGCGCCTCGAGGACGCCGACCCGCGCACCCTGGAGTGGGACGGCGAGGTCCAGGGCTTTGCCGGCGACGAGGGCTTGCGCGGCGAGGACGAGAGGGCCACGAGCCCCCTCGCCGAGGTCCCGCAGACGAGGCGCGCGAGGGGAGACGCCCCGAAGGATAAGGTGTGGGAGACGGAGCCGCAGTTGACTGCCGACCAGTAGGTCTTTCTTTTTTTTTTTTTTTTGGTGGCTTCTTGTCATAAGGAACCCCCTTTTATGAGTAGGCTGACGCTAGAGACAGGATCGAGGAGATCGAGAACAAGATCGGGGGAGGCTTGATAGAAGAGGTGATCCAAATGGCCGAGAGCGAACTGAAGCTTGTAGATATCATGCGGGAGTACGAAGTGTAAGTTTTCTCATTAGTTCTTTGGGGGGGGGGGGGGGAGGGGGTGTATCCTCTTCATGACTGTCTTATCATGGTTCAGAACTGATTATTCGCAGATGGAAGCCTTTGGAGGAGAAGCCGGCCGAGGGCCAATGGTCGTACTTTGAGCGAAGCTCGTAATATGTGATGTCCATTGCGGAACCCTTCGTGGTCATTACTTTAAAATCACCACTTGAACGTGTAAGCTTTAGGTCATCGTGATCTAGAGCATGTCTTTTGATCTTGGCAAAGGGTAGGAGAAAAAAGAAGAAGAAAACTAAAAAGCTGAAACGCAATAGTATCATCAGTATAAGAAATGCATTTTGTACATCCGCCGTAGTGGCGAAAATAATCCCTTTATCTTGTCCTTTCTCTCCGCTTTCCTTCTACCGGTGCCATTGGAAATATTCTTCGTGCTACCACTATGGCGAGGTGCGAATAAAACCCATCGCCCTCGCTTCTAACTTTGCAAATCCTGCTTTGTCTGTTGTTCAATTGATGGCGGGTTGAATATAGGTAACTAGTCTAGGTTAGCCGCTAACTGCGTATCAAATATTCGTACCAGGAAGCGCGTACTTATGTTGTCTTGCTCTGGATTCCTACATGTCCCCGGCCCTTTTTCAACCCTGATGATATGAAATTAGCCTCACCAATGTGTTCAATAAGCCCTAGTAAATTCCCAGACGGATGAGTTACTGTGGCGAGATATCTAATAAAGCAGAGATCCGAGAATGCCGTAATATATTGAGAGATCAAGACAGTCATAAATTCTATCAACTTCGTGTATTTCATTTACAGGTCGTGAGGGAGATTGACAGTTCTAATATTGTGATATTTGCTTGTTTTAATGAGATCGCTATGTCGCTGCAGGACGAAACGTTTCCTTGAATATCTTGGATATCTCACGGGTTCACTTACTGAATTATATATCCCACTGTCTTTATAAGTGTTTAATTATTGACACATAAATCACCTATTGACGATATTGTTGTCAGAATTTATTTAAGTTGTTGGTACCTACATTGATTGATACCTATAAATTATCATCACCTAGGTAACCTACTTACAGTGAGTGCCAGAAAAGGGGGGTTCTCCTCTGAAGGGTTATAGAGGATGAGTTTAGGTGGGAACAGCGCTAATGCCACAGCGGCTCGGGCCGCGTTTGCCACATCTCAAAGAATTTATTTCCTGCCAAGTCCTAGGGGCTGGTGCGTACTTCTATACTTAACCACTTACAACTTACAACTCCTTTAACTTATAGTATCTACCTAGTACATACCTAACTACGGAGTGTGTTGATATACCTCTGCACAAGAAAGTTATGAACTGTGGTGCAGTTTAACTAGGTACGCATAGCTCCAAATTAAATCTACTTATGTACTTACTGCGCTAATCATTTATTCGACAGTTATATTCTGTTTACATGGTATAAGATATCTCTATACCATGGGGGGCCCATTTGCTCTTTCTGTGCCCGGCTACAAGCTAGGAGTGCACCCACACAAGCATAGGAGGCTCGACGAGGAGCAACGAGCATCGAGGTCTCCATCTCCCTCTACCTCTCTGCCCGATGCATCATCCTCGTACCTCCCATCAGACTCAATAAATCCATTGAGTCACACACCAGATACTCTCCGCCAGTTTGCCGTAGCCGGACTCTCACCCGAAGAGGAGCTCCCATCCAAGCTCTACCCTTCATTTCCGCACCGGCCCCTCCCTCCCGAGTACCCCTCCGGCAGCCGGAAGAAGAGGCCCAGGAAAACCACCACCCTGCCAGGCACGGCCAGCGCCGGCGAAAGCGGGACCGAAACCGCAGCAAGCACCAACCGGCAAGACGCCACCGTGCGGCAGCACTCCGCACGCCTCAAGCACCTCAACACCCTGACCGCCATCATGCACCACAGTCTGCACTCCGGGGACATCCCGCGCGCCAAGCGCGCCCTCGGGCTGCTAGTCCAGACCAAGGAGATCGACATGCGGCTGCACAACCTGTGGGCGGTGGGGTCCGAGATCCTGATGCGCAGCGGGGGCTCGGCCTCCCCGGCCGGCAGCAACGCGGACGACGACGCTGTGCTGCCGCGGTGGGGCACGGCGGCGGCGGTGGCGCAAGTGCGGGGGTACTTGGAGGCGCTGATCCAGCAGCACCCGCACGACGCGCAGCGGCCGCGTGTCACGAGCGCGGTGGACTTCTGGCCCGCGCTGCTGGGCATCGAGGCGTACAGCCTGGGCGCGGAGCTGCAGGGGGCGCTGTACCGGCTGGACGTGCGCGGGGACGCCGGCTCGGACGAGGAGGAGGAGGAGGAGTCCCGGCTCGCGGCGCACTGGGCCGCGAAGGACGCGGTGCGCGCGCAGACGCAAGCCGCGGCGCGGGCGCTCGCCGCGCGCATGGACCAGGTGCTGGAGGGCGCGCCGTACGCGACGCACGGGGAGATGCTGCGGCTGCGGGGGCAGGTGGGGCTGTTTATCGCGGACTTGTATCTGCCGGCGCGGGTGGTGGAGACGGGCGATGCGGTGATAGTGGAGCGGATGGGGGTGCTGTCGCTGCGGGACGGGAGGGCGGCAGAAGAAGAAGAAGAAGACGAGGAGGAGGAGGAGCGCTTGGCGCTGAGGAAGAGGCGGGAGGAGCAGGAGAAGGCGCGGGTTTACTTCCAGCGGATAGTGGATGGTGGGGGGCAGGTGGATGGCTGGATACGGAGGTTTATGGATAGCTTGGAGGAGGAGCATGAGGATTGACGTGGGTAGTTTGGCGGTAGAGGTTGGCTTTTAGGGTTTTTATACGACTAGTCAGTTGCATCGTTCTCTCAGGTTGGGTCATGTATTCATCTAATGTTTTTGCAACCAAGGGGAAAGGAAAAGGCAGGGATGGAAAAGTATCTTCGTTGGGTGTTTCGTTTGCGAAAGGGGATAACCTATAGAATACAGGGTATAGTTATTGAGGGGCGACAAGATATTTCTTTATCTCAGGGTTGATACCATCCACATAGGTTACCGCTATCTGAATTTAATAATGATATCGTTATGGTCCCAGGAGAAGATTAGTGGAACTTCTTCTCCCTAAACCCCTTTATTGCTTCATTCCTCCTCCAGGAAGGAGGACAGGGGGAAGAACATATAAGCACAAAAAATTTAGTCGGGACAAAACAAGATCTTTTTAAAACTACAGGCCGTTCAAAAAGGAGTCATGCTGTAGTTATTTTAACCCATGCTCTTCCCCAAGAACATGTTATACTCGTCTGTTTTTCTTCATTTTTCTTTCCCTTTTTCCCCTCTGTGGTTTCGAAGAAAAGGCACTACCATAAGTTACAATACCTCCACTCGCGGGGGGTTAGTGATATGCGAGCAAAAAAAGAGAATCTCAACCGAACCGAACGACACATAACTCCTGAATCCCCACCGATACTCTCTTACACGCAAAGAAACAGATGCTTTTCTTCTTCTCCCTCTCTTACCCCTTCTTTCCACAGCTAGTACTCCCGGCCCTTGTTTTCCTCGTTTCCATCTCCCGGGATAAGAAAATAGTTAGAAGCAGGCAGCAAAAACTTAGCTGATAAAGCAGAGACACCCGAGGCCAAGGTAAAATATGAAGAGCGGGTACACAGCGATACCGACCCTGTTCTTGACGACACCACTGCCGCCCAAGATACTGACGCCAGCAGCGAGAGACCAGGCGATGAGGAAGAGGTAGACAGGGATGCGAGGGATCGTGGGCAGGCCCAAGGCCGACATGAGAGACGCGATGACGAGGGGGAAGAGTGTGTAGCCGATAATGCAGACACTTTGGGCGAAGGAGCTATATGTTTTCACACACACATGGTTTAGCTAACTGGATCCCTTATTCATATGGATAGAGATCGCCTCTTCGGGAAAGCAACCCCAACCTCATCCCCACTGCCTCTGCCCTACCTAAAGGGAGTGTGTGGGGATGTCGGCAGAAGGAACTAAGAAAAAAGGGGGGAAGGGGAGCGAGGGGTCTTGGAGGGGCAAAAGAGGATAATGAAGAAATATAAAAAAAAGTAACTTACACGTTCCCGCCGAGAAGCTTAATCTGCAGGGTCACGACAGCCTCACCGATCCAGACGATAGCAAAGACGCCGCTGAAGACGACATCCTTCTGGTCGTCCTTAGCGCGGAAGCTCAGCAGCAGGGCGAGCAGGAGGCAGAAGATGAGGGGGCCCCACATGTCCCAGTCGCGCAGGCCGGGGGACATGTTGTTCTGGTTGAGGAGGGACTCGGGGTCCATGACGCGGCCGGCGAGGGACTGGAGCTCCTCGCGGGCGCCCTGGAGGCCGGCGCCGCGCAGGTTGGCGTAGGCGCCGCGCAGGCCGCCCTCGCGGCTCTCGAACATGGTGCCGCCCAGCAGGTAGCGCGGCCACAGCACCTCGCGCATCTTGCACCACACGGCGATCAGGTCGCGCCGCAGCGTCTCCCACACCGACTCGTCGATGGTGTTCTGCGGCGCGCGCCGGTCCTCCCCCGGGATCCGCGACGTCAGGTACCCCTCGTCGAGGGGCCGCGACGACGACCCCGAGCCGATGGCGCCGGTTAGGGGTTCGCGCTGCGACTGCGCCGTCGATATCGGGTCGTCGAAGTCGTTGAGGTCGGCTGGATTCGGGGGAATGCGATGTCAGTATGGATAATTAGATAGGTTAAGGGAAGAGTGATGAGGATTAGGGCAAAAGGAGGGGGGGATCGCTAAGTGGAGGCTAAAGAGTGAAGACACAAAGGGGGGTGGATTGTGGTGTAGGGAGGGAAGAAGTATAAGATAAGGTCTATAGCTTACCATCATCTGGGTCTATGAGGTCATCGTCATCTATTTCTGGTTCGTTGTAGTGGTGACTGGAAGAGGCCATATTGGCAATCGTGATGTTTGAAATCTGGTGGTGATGGATTCCTATGGGCTTGTTCCCTCCCTCCTCAGCCCAACCGTTCGTAAAAAATAATTTTGTTGTTTCTGTGATCGGTCTATATATATTCTAGTAATATGTCCGTATCGTGGTCGAGCTTTGGAATAGCAATCTAGCTGTTTCGTGTGTGCGAGTGTTCGAAGCCTTCGATTATGGTGGTGGTTGTTATTGTAGTTGTAGTGGTAATTGTTAAGGTTAGGAGTGTTAATAAGTTGTAGGTTAGATGAATATGGATATGTACTCCATAGGTTACCTAAGGTCTTAGCCTTGAAAGCTTCCACGGTGTCAATTGAACTTCCCCTGCCGAAATCCCGTGTGGCCCAAGCTCACGGGTAAAAGTGGAAACTTCTTTCTCCAAGCCATCACCACCACCCGTTTAGTCGTACACAAGTACCTAGTGCATATTTATATAGGTTAAGTACAGTGTATCAGATACCTACTTAGGTACATACTTATACCAAAGAAACATGATAGATTCTAGGTTGGTGAGAATACCTAGCTTATACGCAACATACCACTTGAATATCAGCACATGACATCAGTATAAGTCAAGGTTGTGTACAGTACGAAAGTTTCATAGATTTCAAATAACATTAATCCATACTCTCCTATCCTTAATTACTGTCAACCCCTATAAACTAGGTATACCATTCCCCGCTTAGGCAATCCTACTCTACATCGATTGTGTGCATATGCTAGCTAAGCTGTAAAAACAAAGCGATAAAAATACTTAGAAAAAAAAAGAAGAAGAAAAAAAGGAAAGACAGATACTGCTCTGATATAGAAGAAGAGAATGAGAGTAGTAGATGAGGAGGGGTATCTCTGATTATTTTGTTATCCTGAACCTATCTTTTTTATCTGACTATTAACCCAGCTTTCCAAGCTATGAAGCTATCAAATCCCAGGCTGTCCCGGAAAACTGTTTAGGGGGTATCCCAGCTTTCTTTCCCGCTTCCTTTCTTCCTCTTCTTTCCTCCCGGGTTGAAGGGGGGAAGAAGAGGGAAAGGAGAGAAAACGTAGGACCAACTTCCTGTTCTACAAATCAATAATAGAAAGAAACCTGATAGTTCCTTATATGTATCAAAAAAAAAGGTATAACCGACCCATTCGTCCCGTTGTTTTGTTTTTCGGTTACCGTCGAATGCCAAAAATAAAAAATAAAACGTGTAAAGCCGCAGCTAGTATAAATAAATGTTTACGCCATTTCTCCCCCTTCTCTCTTCGTGTATTTCTCCCTCCCTCACTCTCTTTTGAAAGGGAGTTTCCATAAATAATGCCTTGCATGTGCGTACCCCCTGAAACAAAATGAAGCCTTCCAGAACTTATAAACCAAGTTTCTCACAACGCCGCGCCTGAAAGGGGTAATATTTGATGATAACGGGAATGAATAGCAACAATAAAATCGGTGAATCTTCGCTGATATGTGTTTGTGTGTCCGAAACGCGTTACGTTAAAGTCTTGTTCGCTCCTGAAAAAAAAAAAACCAAATCGATATTTATAAATAGGATGGAGAAGTAATTGTAGCTTAATGCCACATGTGATGTCGAAAGCTTGACGGTGGTGGTTCTCCAAAGGCATGGGGTTGGGTTGTCGGTATTGGGTAGTTGTTTGTGTTCTGCTGGGTATACGAAGCCGATGCTTCAACCCATGGCTCCGGTGGAGGATAATTATGATACTCGTGAGGGGGTTGAGGTTGCCGTCGTATTGGAGGATATGGCCACGATTCGGAGCCGGTCGAGTACGGTGTCGTGGCGGGCCAGCTCGGGTTCATTCGGCTGGGCTCGCCATTACCAAGCCCGCCAGACGGGGGTATATAGGTCTGGGGTGCTTTGGCAGCGTAGCTAGGTGTGTAGGGTAGCCCTGATGTCATGCTTAGCCTGGTAGGCTTGCTCTCGCTCGGGTGACTCGGCCATGGCCCTGGTGGGAGAGGCTCGGAGCCGAGGTATGAGGTATTCGGGGCGTTCGGATCCCACGTGGGAAGACTCTCAGAGGGCTGTGCATCCCCAGTTGGAATACCATGTCCATACGATGCCATATTGCCGTTGATACCTACGAGCGCCCAGGCAAAGACCGCTACGTCGCGAATCGACCTCATCAGCTGATCTATAGGAGGCCCACCCGCCGCCTTAACATGCTCCCGCAAAGGCATGTACTGGGGCAGCAGGGGTGGGCGGAACGTATAGAAAAGTTCCGGCGGGTAATACGGCCGGATAGGCTGTTCGCTCCAGGGAGCCGCAAACAGTCCGTTCTCGAAGTCGATCGGTAGTAAAGGCGGATGGAGCGCAGGTATCGGTGGCCGAGCTTTTCTAAGGACCACGACGAGTCCATCTGAGGTACAAGAAACCACTGCCTCAAGTTCAAATGTCGGGATCGGTTCTGGGCGCCGGCTCCGTCTTGGCCGCCGACTTGGCTGGCGAGACTGGTGGCGCCTCTGGTATATTTCCGCATCAGGCAACGATCGAAGAGCGGCGGCCGGGGTTGGTGATGAGTTAGGTTCGGGTTTCAGGTTCAAGATGGTCGCGGACGCGGCTGGCCCAGGACTGCCTGTCGCTTCAGTCTTGATTCCGCGATCTATCATCTCATCCGAGTCTACATCCATGGCGGTATCCAGGCGTGTGCCGCCATCTGAATCACTACCACTGCCCATATCTTCACCCTCTTCGTCACTAGCTTCATCGTCATCGTCATCGTCATCATCATTGTCCTCGTCCTCATCCTCATCCTCAAAATCTTCCTCCCGCCGGGGGTCTCGGTACCAAAACCGAAGGTACGCTATCGAATCGTTGGCTTTAGCGCTTTCAAGACATTTGATGGCATCTGCTAAGCAATTCTCTGCAATACATTCGTAAAAGCTCTTTTCCTGGAGCTGGTCCGGCCTCACTCCCAATATCGAGGCAACAGCATTAGTAGCAAACATTACTGTCAGTGTCCTAGTGAACCTGTTTAATATCAAGGCTGCACGAGGTTCTCTCTCCATCGGCTGCATCCTGAATTTCGGCGAGAGATGCTCAAGCATATGGTATCGAGGATCCCTAGGCGAACAGGAGAAGATACGTCGGATCTGCGGTGCCTCAATCGCTCTCCCTGCTAAGTAGTTAGCAGAAATATCCATACGACATGACAAAGACGGCTTCCGGTCTGCGTACTCTCACTCTTTTCGCCCCGCCGGTAGATACTCGTACTGGCTACCAGCACATCGTGAACTACCGTAAAACAGCACTCGCAGCTGACCCATCGTCCGTCTCTCGACAAAATCCGGGCATAGTGCAGGACTGCGGCTTTGTCAAGCAAGATACCTCTGCTGTGCACGGAACGTGCGAAGGGCACCTCTTCGGGGTGAAAATAGTCGAAGCATGTTTTACCCAGGACGTCCTGCGGCTGGTATCCAAGAATATCAACGATTGACTCCGATGCAAAGAGGATGTTGGCATCGGGTGAGAGATCTGTGAGACACGAGAAGTGAGCCACGGCATACCGATCCAAGTGGAGAAAATGGAAATAAGTGAATATCTTTTTGCTTCTTCCTTCTTTTGTTTTTCTTTTCTTTTTTTCTTTTTTTTTTTTTTGCTTCTTCATTTTTTCTTCTTTTCGGTTTTGATGCTGGAAGAGAAAGACCAGAGAAGGTGTTTTGGAGGAAACCCACTGTGAATAGTTATGAAAGTCTGCTCCATGGGAACGATTCTACTTCCAGGAGCCTGGAAGACTTCGTGTTGATTTCCACTTGGGTTAAACTTGCACCCATAAGCCAGGGCCGGACGGTCAAATACAGCTCTTGTTCGATGGGGGTTTGCGTTGGAGAACGCCTCAGAAATGCTCCGAGATCCAGCAGAATGTGGTGTTCCAAAACACGGCTGTGAAATAAAAGAAAGGAAGAATGGCAATGGCAAGTTCCGAAAGGTAGTGTTTCGCAGGACTCAGTTGAAAAGTCGGTTGTTGACTACAATTGTGGAAAAGCTCAGGTGGACGAACCAACAAGATGTCTCTGGATAACCGAGTATTGTATGACACAGATCCCGCCGTCACCTTTCGGGTGGGTAAAGAAGTACCACAAGCTGCTCCCCAGAGGAAGTTCGTGTAATGGGTAGAGAGATTGGGGTGCGGCTTGGTGCAGGGACGAGGCCTGGAGAAAAGTCCTGTCAAGGTCCTCCTTCGCCAACAGACAGCCAGAGAGTCGTCTTTGGGGTGTCACGATGGCCCTCGCGTCTGTCGGGTCGGTGCAGCTGTGGACGGCACTGGGGGCGTAATGGCACTGGCGACGGTAACCACTCAAAAGTTGATATTGTGGTGAAATATGGGGCGATTAACGGGTCCCAATGTGTGAGATGACGGGGACTAGATATACAGGGAGAGACTGGGTATTCTGTCGAGTTGGTGCGAGCGGGAGCGGGAGACTGGAAGCTTAGTTTGGGTCGAAGATAGAAGAGATGACGGTCGGCAGGAATGTATATATTAGGCAGCGGGATGTCGGGACGGGGGAGGATTAAGACCCAACAACAACGACAACGACGTATGTGTATGTAGGCATGTATGTACGTAGGTTATGTATGTATGTATATGTGTGTAGGACCCCGGGCAAGGTTTTTTTTTTTTTGGAGTCCAAGGAAGATGCTTGAGCTATGCAGCTACGGGAGAAACGTCAAGGTAGAATCCTGTAATAACATTGGAGGGGAAGGGTAAAGGGGGGAAGAGGGAGAGAATGTCTTCGTTGTTGTCTTTGTAAGAATTCGACAACAAAGTATTCTTCAGTGCCCACTGACCTAAGTCGAAGTCAAGCAAGGCAGAGCAATTCCAGCATACATACATATATATGTATGTTTGTATTAATGTATGTAGGTAGATAGGTAGGTATTAGTTGTAGCGTAGTAGGTCGGTCAATAAGATAATAAAGTAGGTGGGATATGGGAGTAGTAGAATAAAGGCATGCTATGTATATGTAACTACATTGATACACATGTTGCTTCTACAAAGACCTAAAGTAAGTAAGGTATATTATTTAGACTTCGGTAGTAATTGTATGGGACATAATACATCGGGGCTAGGGTTCAAGGGGCAGATACATGTTTTAGTGTTCTTTTTTTCACTCTTTTTCTCTTTTCCTTGCCATGTATCTTATCCTCCTCTACACTACCTACCTACATAGACATGTACGGAGTTGTAGGTACGCATATACGCATACCTCCCTAGTTAGTATACGTGCATGATGGGTCATCCACTTGCGCGCCTGCAGGGGCATGGAGAGGGGGGCCCTTGGACTTTCAAGAACCACCTCAGATGCCAGGCGAGAAAAGCCAAGAATACACCCATGGATCATATATGATAACCTGCCAACCTCTTGTTGTGCGGCAAACGTGCTACATAAATTACTTTGTGGTAGTGGCGGCGGCGGTGGTCGTCGTGGTCGTGGTCGTGGAAGTGATGCTGCTGCTGATAATACTGCTGCTGCACGAATATGTACATACGAGCTATTCAGCGCATCAGTGGGGAAAAGGGAAAAAGAAATTCGCCGCGAGTTAAAGCTTTTCGTTAAAAGTCCGTAACAAGACGTTAGTATGCCACGATAATTGATATAAGTGGTGAATTCATCACGGGGGTAGGACGCTTGACCATTCAGGGGCTAGGCGCGGGAACTTATTACGTCTCTTCCTCCCTTGGGTCAAGGTAGTTAAGTATACATCCTCTCTACCTATGTATGTAAGTCTGCCACAATGTCCTCGCTCCCTAGATACCCGATCACACAGTCAAAAGGCATTATGTATGTAGGAACGTGTTAGACGCAATAGAAGCTTTGAGACTAATTTCTTAGTAGGAGGTATTCTTTGAACCGCTCAGTCTTCGAGAGAGGGGGTTGAAAACAACAACAATTGCATGTGAAAGACCAGGCTGATCAACCCGGTATAACAGATTGCGTTATGAACACAATACTAAATGTTGTTATTGTACATTTGTATATAGTAATATCGAAAACCTTAGGTACCTTAACATGTAGGAAGCCAATCCCGCAATCCATTACAGTACAGTGTTTCGAGCTACACAGGTCTAACGAACGATAAAACTAAAACTAGGTACAATAGAAAAGGGAAACAAAAAAAGGGTAACCGGCATCTGTACAGACATGCTTCAGCTCGGAAATAAGCCTTGAACATGGGTGTTTAAAGTTGTGGTGTAAACGATGTAGGGACGAGCGCGAGCTTCTAGTATACCTAGGTATTGGGTACCACACCGGGTTAAAGAAATAGTTGTGCTGCAATGATATATTGGCAGTACCAGGAACGGGGAGTCGTACCCTTTGGGAACTATTTGCGAATACTGGGGAGGGGTTCCTGCTGCCAGGGTTAGCCGGAAGAGATCCCCATTTCGAGTTCTGACAAGTTGTAGAGCTGTCCCAGCAGACCAGCATTTGTGCGGCCAGGGGCAGATTGAATGTTCTACGAGACCTCGCGGGGACCCATTTGCACGGAGGAGCAAACCAGGTCCTTGGGACCGGTGCTAGGATGCCTTTCTAAGCTTGGGATGGCCCCCCTCCCAGGGGAGGGGTGCCAAAGAGACATCGAATTGCTCCAGAGAGCCGATGACATTTAACGTTCGTCTGGTTACTTTGTACATGTCAAATCCAAGGGCGGCAATCATTACCATGTATGTCAAGTTAGTGTAGCTAGACTAAGACTATGGGAATCTCGCGTCCGACCAGGGGCATTGACTTGAATATCGGGACCATCACGTCTTTCAGACCGCGAGTGAGGCCGAAAAGAGTCACCTGGAGTTCTTCGATCATGATAATAGCCTCGCGACTCTCGCGACTCTCTCTCGCCCATGCCAAATCTAAGTTTCAAGACAAGGTCCTAAGTGATGAAACAGTGATCCCAAGCAAGTCACACCCCCAGCTTACCAGCTCCCTCCCCCCAGCTGATATCTACGTACATCATTAACGGTAATACATGTATACAGCGGAATTTACCGATTCAGAAAATCGCATATCCCTCTCTTTCGCATCCCGTTGCGCCACGTAGCAAAGCGGCGACACATTGTAGGGTAGGGCATATGTACAAGGCGATATACAATTGTGGTATACACTACGTTAGATAGCGAGGATTGCTTGCTCGCTTCGTTCGCTTCGCTCGCTCATCTAATATTGCAGTTCAGCTTCGAGAATCAACCTGTTGGTCTTCCAGCTTTGAGGTTCGAGGTGGAGCTTAGCGGAGAGTAACCAAATTCTTCAAATGTTAGTTTGAGATCCTTGTCGGGAGATCAGCAGGATTACTAGTTGCATACGGAGCTAGACATATCCGTAAGAGTAGTGGCGGGTAACCCAACCAGCTTATTCTAGCTAATGGGCAGGCGGGATAGGACCATCGGTTTCGCTCGGTACTGTAGGTATTGCATTTCCGCCCGCGGGAGCAGCACATGCTGCTGTTGTAGTGTAGTGTAGATGGTAAGGTACTAAGGCATGTCAGCTCAAACAGAGTTCCGAGTTAACCTAAGGGAGGGAGGGGGGGCGAGGAAGGGTGAGTGGAGATGCGTCCCTGGCAGTTACATATCAAATGAACCTACAGTACACATAATATCATACTCGATGTTAATAGCCTTACTATGCTGGTACACTCATATATAAGCTCATACATACATTTTATACGTACACACATTGATATTGATATTATACTGCATTCCTTTACTTAACTTATAAACAGGGGTAACCAAGAAACGATAATATAACATTAGGAGAGAGAACTTTGGAGTCGTTAGAGAATCAAAGCCAGAGTAAGACCTCAGTCAGAGAGAAAGAGAGCAAGCTACCCCGCGTGTTATTAGGTAATGAATTCAAAGAGGGAGAGAAGATGAATGTGTGGATGTCGAGTAAGTACTTATTATTGACACTACATATTTACTTATTAAAAGGATTTGTATAGTTACATACATACCTACACTACCTAACCCTTAACCTAGTACTTACACCAGACAAGGTACATATATACCATTACCCTAGGTTAGGAGAAACTTAAAACAATTAGAATAGACTGTTCCTATTGGTCGCTATTATACGAGAAGACGTCAGTCGGTATCTGGTCGCGCAATGGGCTTGCTCAAACTTCCCATGTTATGATCGACTACGACAACTCGGTTCCGGTAGTGTCCCAAGATAGTGGGGAGGGTTTTTTAGCCAAAGTTGGCTCTAAAGAGCCCAAGCTCCCAAGCTCCCTCCTACGCTAGGTAGGGCTCCGCAACATGTGGTTGTTGATGGGACGGGACTCCTTCACGAGCAAGGGTACCATTTACTGTAATTGGGAAACATCCCATCAGAAAAAAAAAGCTACGATCGCAATCGCCGATATGTGAAATTGACCAGGGACCACAGTGATCGAGCGAAGGGGAATTCAAAGATTTCCCACACCTCATATGTAAAACCCTCCCCTCCTTCTTTCTCCTCCACCTTCGCGATACCGATGACCACGAAAAGGGAAATACGTACATAAAGTTTTCGGCCGAAGACCAATTACAATCTTGTTTATCTATTTTTTTTTCTCTCTTTTTTTCTTTTCTTTTCTTTTTCTTTCTATAGGTACATAGCAGGCAGGTAGTTTATACATTACCAAGATTTCATGCGTGGGTAATAGAGAAGGGAAGTAAAAGAAATGTGAAGTGAAATAAATGCATATGTAAAAAAGCTGTCGATGTCTGTTCCATGTCACGCTGTCGATTGCGAGTGATAACGAGCTGCCCCAGTTAGACGCAACCATCGGGGGCCCATTATCAAACTTGCCCCTTGTTCAACCTCTTTCTCTCTTCTCCGTCTTGGAGTTGTATATTTTCCATCCCACACCACATACCCCCGTTCTCTGACCTTAGTCAGGGTCTAAATTCATTTTACCCCAAAAGCTTGGATCATCGGTACCTGGGATGCCACATGCCATATGGGAAAACCACATAGAAAACAAAAATAAAATAAAATAATTTACCTCCTAAGGAAATAACGAACCCAATAGTTTTTTGGAACAAGGCAGCGTAGCATCGCCTTCGCCGTTGTAAACCATCCCTCCTCCCCCAGCTACCCAGTCAGTCCGTGCCTTGGCTCTGGTTATTTTATGCTGCTGACGTTCTTAGTACCAACCGAGGATATGCGACGGTGCGCGCGGCCTGTCCTAGGTTGTAGTGTAGGTACACTACATACGTACATACATACTGACCGGAAAGTAGGTTTAAGGGGGGACCAGAGAGAGAAGATGGGGGCCGGTCAACGGAAACCCTTGATAAGCAACGAATGCCGCTGCCATGTTGCTGTTGTTGTCTATCTACGGATATCTATCTATCCGTAGCCAGTTTAATTAGGAGCTACACACATATTCCCAGCTAGAAGGGTCATTTACTAACCTAACGTAGTGCACTAGAGGTAGTCCCGCTGGGACGAACCCTCAGCCGTGCGCGAGTTTGTTTTGGGGAGTAGTAAGTGGGCAAAAAACGCGTTTCTTTGTTTCTTTTTGATGTGGAATTCCCCGAGATGAACCAGAGCTAGTCAAATCGTAGTACGGCCACGCATTAACCTACCCAGACTTTACTTTGGGAAACCTTCACCCAATTAGTTTCTTGACTTCGCCACGAGGACTTCCTAAAACGTGAAGGAAGTTCAGGCGCAACCTCGGTTGCGCTTGAAAGGAATCCTGATTGCGTTTCTCCGACCTTTGATGTTTTTGGTATGTACTTTTGTAGTTTCGTTTTACCGGTTCTGTTTTTCGCAGTTTGTATTAGCAAAGCATCCGTGTTTGGGTTCCTGTCGTGGACAATCCCCACTGGATCGACAACTTGGAGATGGGGATTTAACTCAACTATGTAATACAGATGTAGATTCAAATATAAGATAAGATGTATGGAGTTGAGCTTTTGCAGCTCGCTAAATTCGCCTACCGGCAAACTACTATGTATTACTACTTGTGTTTCTCCCCATACGTACAGAATACATATGTATGTATGTATGTATGTATGTATGGTTATGTACATAGTGTAGCTAGGCCACGCCTCCTTGCAGCTCGACACGTTTTTCATAGCAGAGGCGTTGCCGCTTGTGGCTTTACTGGTAAAACCAGAACTAGGTTAACCTACTTAACTCATTGCGTCGTTTGTCAGTGCAGTTGAACTAACCTAGGTTAGGTAGATTATAAGATGAACAGAATACTTCTAGTATGGTAAATACAATGATAAGTGCAATATCAAGCATCTTTCTCTCGTATGGTAGCGCAGTGTATTTTTAGCCCACGCAGGCTGGCGTCAAAAAACACCCGACTCTCACTTGACCTAGCGATGTTCTTGATTCAAAGAATAACAGCTATATAACTATATAACCTGATAACTTAGAATCTTATTATTAAGTAAATTATTGACCTTTATTTCTTAATATGATTTTTAAAAATTTTATTGTGTAAGAATTTGTGCTTAATATGGTTGTTGAAGTTTATGGCTGTGTAAGTGAGAGTCGGGTGTATTTTGACGCCGGCCTGCCACGATAATACGCACATACATAAGAATATTATAAACCTAGTACCTTGCTGTACACGCTAGACTAGAACCCAGTTGCTGCTAGAATAAAAGGATATATAGGGAAAAGGCCAGGGCCGAACAGGCCCGTTTGAGCACCTTGCTCAGGTACTTAGTGCGCTACCCTGTCGTTTCCCCCCCTTATAAGAAAAAGAAATTACCTATCATACGTGGTGAAGTTCGATGTATAGTTGCCGGAATAGTGAATAGAATCGAGTTGAGGTACCTGGGTACATGGTAAACTGCCCTTTTTTTCGACCGTCCGTGTGCCAATGAGCGTGGCTCTCCAACCAGGGTCCTCTCCGGTAGGGCAGTTCCCAGGTGTGGGCTTCACATATTTCAAGATGTCACCCAAGGGTCAGTGTCTGATGGCTTGAGGGCCGCATACCATTGAGACCTTTCTACATAGCTATAAACGCACAGGCAAAATGCGAGCATACAGCTCGGAGGTAGTAGAAAAAAGTTCCGGGGGGGTAGAAACGCACACACCACTTTTCTCGGCGAAAGTTCAGAGGTAGTAGAAAACACCTGCTCATTTCTTTTTTATAAGGATTTTGAAGCATATGCGTAACATATGCTATGTTGCTTTTTTTTTTTTTTTTTTTTTTAGTTAGCGATGTAGCTAATTACATACCTAATTAACAATATAGCTAATTACTTAGTTAGCAATACAACTAATTTATAAAAAAAAAAAAAAAAAGCAACATAGCATATGTTACGCATATGCTTAACATATGCTACATATATTTATTATATCATGTTCTATAAAATATATGTAGCATATGCTAAGCATATGCTATATAAAGTAGACTTATATGGAGATATGTGGAAACGGAATATTTTCTACTACCTCCGACCTTTTTTTAATTTTAAATCTTTTTTTCGTTTCTACCCCCCTCGGAACTTTTTTCTACTACCTCCGAACTGATACCCGGCAAAATGCTACACTGCAGCAGGTTGCAGAGGGGGAGGGGTTCAGAATATACCGTGCTACCGGTGTGAATATTGAGTCGCATAGGTGGTGTAGCAGGTGGTGGTAGTAGTATGTACACTATGGTATAGAAACGAATGGATCTCGAGACTGGTTTGTCAAGCTACAATTACATCAACTGCTACTATGTAGGTTTATATGCCGGGTTAGAAAACAAGATTCGGTTTCTCTCTTAATAATTATTGCTATTACTACCTACTAACTAATAACACTTATACACGTAGACATTATATGCACCTTGATTTATAGATCTTATGGTTTCCTTAAGATTCTTAGAGTTACAATGTCTTGAATGCATGCCACTCACCATCACCTCAACTTATATACCATACATACATACATCAGACGGGATGTACCTACATACCTACCTAACTTACTTACATGGACAACACGATAGAGAATGGGAGGGAAGCTATTAAGCTACAGGTACATAGCTGCATTGGTACAGTACTTAACCTACCTCAGCTATGAGTGGTCCGTACCTACACACTACGACTAGGTAAACCTAGTAGCTGGAGGGTCTCGTCTGATTTGATTGGGAGACTGCAACGTAGGTGGGGTTTCTCGACAGAAAGAATGGGGACAAGGGAAAGGATAACAACGCCAAGATAAGAAACCCCATATAAAAGCAACGAATCAAGTCAAAAGTTCCTTCTTGATGCACAATTCGGCAATGGGGGGGGGGTTTGGGGTTTTAGAGGGTCTGCGTATTATTACCCTCCCCTGTTTGATTATTATTATTTGATTACTGATCTCTTTCTTTTTTTTTTTTCTTACTCTCACCAAACCGATCCCTCTCCAACGCCTAGTTTACTCTAGATCGGTCAACTTCGGTTTTTTTTGTTCTTTTTTTTTTTTAACTTTTGTCTCCTTGTTCGTAGTGTGTACATCTGTCCACTCACTTTGGGGGTCCTTCGGCGCCGACAACCCCCCTACCCTACCTATTACTACCTAGTAACTTACTTAACTTAACCTAGTAGGTAAACAGGTACTTACGGATTTAAGCCTAGGTTAGGTAGGTATACTAGATTAAAACAAAAACAAAAAAAAAAGGTGTAAGTACTTTTTACTTACACATTTACTTACACACACAGACTCCAGTTTAGAAGGACCCGAAAGAACTTGACCCAAGACCAAAACCAAGACCAAGAAAGCTCCATCCATCTCCGGACGGGTTGGCTTGTCCGTCCGTCTCAACCTCCGTCCCTGTAAGCTCCTGACATCCCATAGCTCCGATGTTCCTTTATGCAGACGGCCATCATAACACATCCCAGCTGCGGCTGTGGTTGCTACTGCTACTGCTACTGCTACTACCACTCAACACCATACACAATACACAGTACTCATCATATCCCCAAAGTTGATAGGTTACTAGTTACCCGCATCACTCACTCTAGGCGGTGAATACACATGTACCATTAACAATTGGCAACTGACATGCACCGTCTTGGTCTTTGCCCCTGAATTCTCTCTTCCCCGGGTGACATCCCCCCCACCACCCCTGAGAAAACGCTATGCAGGCCGTCTTCTCACGATGCCATCTACCATCAACAATGACGAATGGGATTTGCCCCGTTTAAGAGCCTCAATTGGATTCGAGGTAAGGCGGGCGTGGCAAATTCTCTATCAAAATGGTTTACGAGGCTCACTGATCGCTCTTCTACCTGCCTTTTAGGATGATTTCCAGTATTTATCCTCCGATGATCAAGACACCGGTAAGGCTGCTGCATATGGATGTCCGAGAATCCTCTCAAAACACTCTCAACCTCTAGTGCCGTAGTTACTGATGCATAACTTTGTCCTTCTCCCCAACAAGAATTCTTCGATGTAAAGTTCTACCCCTATGGGGACGAGACCCATGACCCCGTATTTGCTGCCGTCAGCAAGAAACACGTTAGTGATTCCCTTGTTTGGATGATTGGCCAATCGCTTGACGCCTCGTTATGTAGATTGTCATATATCGACTTTCCGATAAGAAGAACCCTCCCTATGAGCTCATACAGCTGTTCAGAGACGATGATGTAAGTCCTATGCAAACCACCCATCCGGGTTTCCCCTCCTATTAATCATTGTGCAGCAAGATGCCTTGAATTGCAGCTGCACGTGGTCCAAGGATCCCGAGACCGAGATCCCTTGGCTTTGTGTAGCGGGACGAGATGCAAAGATCAAGGTCTACGATGTCGTCAACGGAAAACTTGTAAAAGTCAGTAATGGATTTACTTACCCCCTTGCTGTGATCTCAACTAACGGATTGTTTAGGTTCTCGTTGGCCATGGTGGTGTAAGTCTCTAGAGGCTGAATTCACTGCTATAGAATGCTGATGTCGTGAAGGAGATCAATGACTTGGCGACAAACCCAGCCAACTTTCTCTTAATTGCATCCGCGTCGGATGATACTACCATTCGCATATGGAGTCTTGATCCCGCGCATGACAAGCAGCCATGCGTATGCCTGCTTGGAGGAGAGGGCCATTCGGCGCATTTGTTGACGGTGGTACGTCTATGCTAAAGAGCATATACACCTGTTGCTCCTGGTCAAAGCTTACATTCTTTCACCTAGGCGTTTCATCGTACTGGTCGCTATGTTCTCTCTGCCGGTCATGACAATGTTGTCTGCATGGTATGCCGAATCTCTTGGAATGGAACGAGTACGATCTACTAACTAGTTGCAGTGGACACTTCCCGAATTACCAGCCGAGTCCAGCGGCAAGAACCCCCCAGAGCCTATTGTGATTCACTATCCACACTTCTTTACCTCAGAAGTACATAGTGGAATTGTAGATTGGTGAGTAAGAGTGAATCAGCGTGATAATTGCGACTGACGGATCCTTTAGTGTTGCTTTCTTTGGTGATCTCGTTCTTTCACGAGCATGTCATGAGGATATTATTGTGCTCTGGCGAATCGAGGGCTTCTCTTCACAAGATCCGCCGCCTGCTGCGTCTGATGCTCCAACTACCAGCGATACAGAACGCTTGACCCGGTCCGCATTTGCCCCAGCAACCTCCTCCGCCTGCCCACCGCAGTATACCCGTCTCCTGCAGTTTTACACGCCATGGTGTGGCCATCAATTTTATCTCCGTTTCAAACTTTTTCATTCCAAAAACAAGCATCCGATTCTTGCTTTCGGCAATGCTCATTCAACCATTTTCTTCTGGGATCTCGCGCGCTTGATGAGCTATCATGATTTTATCAACGACGTTCGAGATCCAAACCGCGATAAGAGCCAGCCGATCCACCGGCCAGGCTGGCTAGTGCCAATCCAGCACAGACACAAGGGCGACGCCGTCAACAAGCTTAGGGATGCTGTGAGTGACCGGGAGTCCGTCGTGTCTGGGCGCACAGGCAGCATCGATGTCGAAACCCACGTCGACCAGAATGCGGATTATAGCCAGGAAACACTAGACGCTTGGGAGGGAAAGTACGATATGACTCGTGTGGAGGAGCCGATCAAGGCTCATTCACAAAGCAACATCACAGTTAAGGACTTTGTTGGGCGTCAAGTTGCTTGGAGTGGAAATGGTGAGTGGTGCGTGGTCGTAGGCAGCAAGAATCTCGCGATCGTCCTACAACGATGGCAGAAGAAGGATAAGGGAGAAGAAAAGAAGCCTTCCGTCCAGTAATTCCTGGACGGGTGAAGCGTCGTTTGGAAAAGAGATGGGCGAAACAAAAGGGGCGAGGAGATTGTATGAACCATTAGCATAAGGAATAAACCTCTTAAGGAAAGTATATGCATTACTATATGTCGTTAAGGCGTCTGACTATATATTAATAAGGAGTGTAGTAGTCCCACTATTGGAATCCCCCCTTTTCCAAACCTCCTGCCCTCCTCTCCCCCCTTTTGAAAACTCCCAAGGCTCGATCATAACCCCCGAAACAAAACCTATTAGATAGATATCACGCCATTACTGCGTATATTTAAACACAGTAGGGGAGGCTGTTGATGGGCTTGCAAGTGGTCTTCTTCGGGCAGACGCCACCGTCCTGTGAGAAAGAAGGTGATTAGCCAACAGGTTCGAACCTCACATACACATATACAAATAGGTGTGCAGGTTTATGTATGAGATTTCATATTCAGAGATTATATTTTGACCATCTCTCCTTATGCCAACTAGTCACTTGCGACTGGTCTTATGTGAGGAGAAGGAAGGGAGGGGGACAGCGCAAGACTTACCAGCCAGGTGCCGTCGACATTGCAGACGAGCCAACCCGAGTTGTCGCTCTTGCAAGCGTAGGTTGCGGGAGTACACTGAGCACCACGAGCAGCCAAGTTGTCGGATGCGGGTATGGCCAGAGCAGTGGCAGCGAGAGCGAGAACGGCGAAGAACTTCATTTTTGCGGTTGTTGGTGGGTAGTTGGTGGTAGTAGCGAAAGCTAAGGGTGGTGGTAATAGGAGATGATGTTGTGTAGTAGTGATTGTAGATGAGGATGGTAGTGATGGTGATGAGAGAAGATACTAAGTATGGAGTGAGATATCGGAGTCCTTTTATATTCAAGTTTGCGTCTCGTTACTTTTTCGTTTCCTCACACGATGTCTATGGTTGTATGGATCGATGTCTGCCAAGCTGAGTGAGACGGGAAGAGCGACCAGCCCATTGTTGCCTCTGCCCTGCGCGGGCCGTAGGACGTTCTAGCTCAGCTGAGGTCCGTTACCCCAGACATACATACACACATACTTACCTCTTTACTGAAAAAGTAATAGAAAAAAAAAAGAAGAGACTAACTGAAAGCCTAAGCCCATAGTCCCGCAGCCATGCGTTGGGAAACTTAGCCTTCATGCTCACCGAGTAGTGAGGTGGCACGGGATGATTTTCTTTTCTCACACTCTTCTCCCCTTCTCTCCATGTTCCATCTACGGTCTTCGTATCTACCCAGTCACGTCTTAGCTCTCTGTCCTGTCTTGCAGAGCTATTATCAAATCGAAGATCGAATCCTCCTCGACTAAGCCGATCTTGATCACTTGCTTGCTTGTCCAACCCCCCTTTTCCCATGTAGAGAGAGTCTATATCCTCGTGTTACACATAACCTATTCCCTCTCCCTGTCTGTCTCTCTGTTCCTACTCGGCTCTATGAATAAAAGAAAGGAAAAAGGCACTTTACGAGACTAAAACAAGGGTCCGAGACTCCGCTCTATACGATGGGGGCGTGTTTACTAGTGAAGCCTTTAAGCAAAAGGGGAAAGGGGAGCAAGGGCTGAAGGAATAATAAAAGAAAAACAAGTTTCCGCCCTCTAAGCTCATCGCACCAAAATAATAATGATAATAGCCTTCATGCATTAGGAGAAGGGAGGACCCAGCGAACGAGAAAGAGGCGTGGTATAGTCCACGTGCGGCAGCGGGGGCATGAAGGTAATAGGACAGAAGAGAGAAAGAGTAGAGAAAATGTCAGCATGACAACATTACACATGATATTACAACAGCGCACACATACATACACACATACAGAACAAACACCGAGAAAAAGAAGCTTAGCCTAGCTTTCCCCGCAAATTGGCAACAAGACGAACGTCGTACAAGCAAGAAGAGAACCCGATGTTACGTGATCCGGCCGCCGCCGCCGGCGTCCTTTTTTCTAGGGTGGCTATACCTAGGTGAATAAGATGTTGTCAAGGAATATTTTTCTTGTATTCTCTATCCGTTTTCAGCCTTCTCTCCTATGCTTAATTAGATAAATATTGGTATAAAATCGATATTTAGTTGTGCATTATTATAGGTAGATAGGTATATATATATCTATATATCACAGACTATGACATTCGATTTCCTTTGTTTTTTCTTCTTCGTTTCCCTTTTATTCCATATACACGCATAGAAGAAAGCCGAGAGCCGAGAGAGCCGAGAACCGACATGAGATTATGAACCATGGTCCCGGATTCTCTCTCTATGTGTATGTATGTGTCTCATGCTGACCGTTTTCTCGGCTCGCCGACCTATTGATCTATTGAATTTTTTCTTTTCTCCGTACGGAGTGTACGGGGGTAAAGCTAAAAATAACCACTTGGATCAGGCGTCGACGCCTTACCTCTGCCTACCCACGTAGCTAGCCAGTTAGCTTACCTAACTAGCTAGCTGAGCATATAATCCGAGCATGGACTTCCTCTTCCTTCCCGTCCCGTATACGTAGAAACGCCAAGGCACAAAAAGAAGAATATGTCTAAAAGAGTTCTATGTTCTGGACCATGGCGGCCGTCGGTAGCGAATCGGCGTCATTGGCTTCTGGCATGTTTGCCTTCGCTAGTTGGCAGTTAATAGTGGATGGTGGCTTGAATACGAGTGATGGTGTGGAAGAGGGGGAGGCGGAGGGGGTGGAAAGTAGTTATAATAGCCTACTTTGATGAGGCTTGGCCCTGGGGAAAAGAAGCTACTAGTTCTGGAAGAAGGGGGGTGGATTGAATGGACTTGAGGCTGAAGGGCTGGAATATCAATAGGCAAGACGCCCCATACTGTCAGATCGGAAGATTTTTGATCATGTGTTCGCTCGCGTCTGGGGGTGGGGTGTACAAGTACGAAGATATATGCGGGACGGCGAGAGAGAGAAAAAACGTTGCATTAGGTTAGACTTATAAGGGTCTCTTAATATCATAATTATTATTATATCTCCTTTCCCATCATCTGATGCTCTCGCTTACTAGTTCAGCTACCTAGTCAATTGTTCTAATATCTCCTAGATACCCATGGTTCCTTTTTAGACTTTGGAAAGTCCATTGAAATTGCTCACTCAAAAACTCAATACTTGTGGGATATTTAGTATGTTCCGTTTAGGATATATAGAGAGAATTGAGCAGCCTATCTACCATTTTCAATCCAAGAAGTTGACTTCGACGCAGGCTGCAAGCCGCCCTACCACTAGGGCTTACTGGTGTGTGCTGGATTCGAGAAGGGCTAACGCCTACCTGGATGGCATCGTATATGCATCACTAGTGAGTGAGGTGTTGGATCGCAAGATAATATACGACCAAGTAGAGTTTGGCATGTTGGTGATCCTTACGTTTAACATATGACCTGTTGTAACGTTCCCATGTGGGCTTGTCCTTGTCAACGCATACTTGCTTATATACATAATTAACTTCAGTTCCGAGTAAATTAACTTGCTCGTCATCTTTTATAACCCATATATAGTCAATAAATAGCATCAATCAATCCTCATATATCAGCACAGCACCAATTGTTGCATAGAGGTATGTGCTACACTGAGGTATCTCACGTAACTTATGTGCAGCTGCTTACCATTATTAATGTGATAATTGCTCTGTATAAACTTGCATAGCCTGTTATCTCTCTGCTGACCCAAAATACTCGATAGGTACCTGGGTAGCCAACCAAATATTTAAGCAACCTCAATGCGAAGTCAGGTGAGGCTACCATAGCTGCGGGAGCCCCTCATTGCTGATGTCGTGTATGTCTCGCTATCGACCACCTACTCTGCTAATAACGTTTATTGCTGGTGTACTTAGGCCGTGTTACTCAAAAGTCCCCAACATAAACGCGGAAGAATTTGTAGATCGAATGGGTCGAAGTCCCGGCAGTTCGGTATTGGGCTATGCCGGGGGCAATAGATTCTATGGTTAATGACGAACTTCTGCTCTTCTTTTGCCCCTTATCCGAGTTCTGTATTGTTGTTTGTATATTCTTTTATTATTCCTCATTCCATGTATTTCTAGACCTAGTACGAGCATCACATGTCTCAACTACTGTTCTTTCTCTAGCGAAAAAGGAAAAAGTATAGTCTTGGGAAAGGATTATGCGGTCATGGTCTTCTCGGAATGAATGGGGGTAGTTTGATGTCAGCATAGAACAAGATTATCGTCCTTTCTCAGAAAGTATGTCGAGATATTGAACCGATATTCCTAAGGTAAATAACAAGGAGGGCATATTTATTATCTCGATCGTATTGGGCTTCATTATATCCGCCTACGTTTCAATATGGCAGCCGAGAGCTCAAGAAACTGATAGCGATGTTGTTGCCTACTGGTCGGTATCTCATACAATGTCTATCTCTTCTTCGAGATACTCTGTGATTTCTACGCGGAACTCTCTATTTCCGGCATTTTCGGCAATTGTGTCTGGTCGTCCCTCCTCTAAAGCCTTCTCAGCACCAGCTTTTTGGCTACCTGATATCAACCCAGAGACCCACACATAGAGATACAGCGCAGTGATGGCAGTGACCGCAACGCTGTAGGCGAACGCGGTGAAGTTCACTATGAGCAGCAAGACACTGAAAAAGGACAGCCACGGCGGGACCTCGGGGTTGAATATGGTCTGCAAGTCGAGAGCCACGGCGTCTCGCTGATAGGTGGGCGTCAACGCCCAAAAGTATGTCTCGCCTGTTAGGGAAACGGCCACAAGGATTTGGACTAGAGACCTGACAGCAGAGAACCCGTTCAATAGTGCATGTCGGAGGCGTTCGGGAAAGCATTCCATGTTATGCGGGCAGCCCTCTAGATGTCTTGACAGATGCCGGCATCCCCTGAGTGAGAAAACGAAGAGAAGCGTTGAGAACCGCAATACCCAGGCCGTAGCGTAAGGTGGCACTTTAATAGGCGTTACCTCTTGACCGAGACTCGCAGTTAGATACCATCGCCGTCTTAGCAGGGCGAAGAAGGAAGTGCACAGCAATAAACCCCAATGTGCTCCGTTAACGAACGGCAGACCTTTTCTCACGATCATCGTCGCGTAGACTCTCGGGTGCGGTCTATCGGTTCCTTCGATTGGTCGTCGTTGGCCTGATGTTTCTTCAGGCATGAAGGGTATTTTTTCCCCGCCCGAAGTCATTGAATAGCCCGGCATTGTAAATACAGGTGTTTTTTTTGTAATAATTTCTCCATTCACCTTAGGCGTTTCTGTAAACCAATAGTAATGCAATTATCGTGCAGAGATCGTAGACCAAAGTAGTTGTAAATGCTGTGAAAAGGAAATGAGCATTAAATAAGCCCAGGAGAGGAAAACCTAACTCATTGAAAATTTGTCTTGATACTATTAGTTGTCATCATCCTCAAGGATGGGGCGCAGCGACTTCGCTGTACAATATAGATGCGATGAGATGAAATACACGTGTGTAAGCACTTTTCTTAGTTAGGAACGGAGTCCCATTTCGAACTATGTGCCACCTTCATAAGAACATGTAGTCGCAAAATAAATACTTGCTTGTTTAATATTCCTCTTAAACAATTATGAGCGACTACTCTTTGAATTTTGACAATAAAATTTGTAGGTAGGAACTGTTTAGGGAATCAGTCGAAAATGGCATCAAGTCGGGGACTTGAACATATGCTAAAAAGAGATAGAAAAGAAGGAATATAACCTTCAAAAAGGAAAGATTGGACTCGCGGGGAATTGAACCCCGGACCTCTTCCAGGTTAAGTACAGAATTAGAGAACCACACGATGGTGATCTTCAGACATCTATGCTAAGGAAGAATCATACCACTAGACCACAAGCCCGTGACCACTGATTTCGTTATCAGACGAATCAGCTTACTCGATCGATGAAAGTGTGTTTGTTATTATAATTTATAGACTCTTTTTACGAGGTGTGGGTGGAATTACGAGCTATTGTGCTGAAAACTTTTTCTGCGGACAGCCGTCCGAGATCGGATTCCGGATCCCGGTGCGCTATATGATCCGAGTCCTTTTCCCAACGAGAGCAATGAAATCTGTAAATAAAGCACAGACCATGTCGGCAATGTGGTCAACGCTACTGTACCCAACTATATAACCTACACTGATGTATGAAATCTAGCTAGAGCCTATATAGTTAGAGCCCTAAGTGTCTTCTGAATGCAAAGGAGTTCCATGAAGCTAGAGAAGCAATAACATGATTAAAGCCTTTCATGATTTACCTATATCGACGTTAGGTAGCATTTTCCAGTTCATGACTAGTAAAGAAATCAGAACAGAAAGTGCTGGAATATATCCCAAGCCCGATAGCAAATTGCGGATTCTATCATGCTCTGTAGTTCTTGTAGATTATTGGTCTTCGTCTGAAGGTCTAAGTATACTGCTGTGTATCTCAAGCTGTATTGTAACATATATGTTGCTTGGAGGTTGGAGTATATTGGTTGGTATGGAGAATGATTAAGGGATACTGGTATCTGCTGTCATTGTCTTCCTTAATGACACGAAACGGGTCCTGGCTATCCATCATGGCCAAGGTAAATGATTATCATATAGTAAATATGTAGTGCAAATAACCAAGAGCAGCGTCAATACAGGATATATACCTTTGTGGTTAGATAATTTAATGCTTTTATCCCAATATAGAAACAAGAGGTTAACTTAAGGCCTATATTACCTAAGGTAGGTACACAAGCTCTTAAGCTTAAGTGTCTTTCTGGTAAAGCTATCTATAGGAGCATCTAAAACTTTAAACGCGTGCTGGGTGGTGTACGTAAAATGATCTCATGTAGCACAAGCCTTATAAGGTAGGAACAACGCCCCCCCTTCCACGTATAGATAGATATATGTAATTAAGGAGCTTTATAATAATACTGCATATTAAGTTCATATAACTGACATCTAAACATGTACTAAGAAGGTAGGAGCCCTTAAGGAAAACAGGGGATGAATAAGTACTAATAATACCTTGAACAATGATGATAAACACCTAATCATCTAACAGTATTGTCATAGGAGATGAAAGGCGGGAGGCAATTCCTATAAAATAAGCATGCTGTTGGAGAGTTCAGCAGAACGTTACTATCCATAAAGCTAGGTGTGATAATGCTATATATATATATATAATAACCGTCGTGGTACATCAAGGGAGGAAGGGAAGGTTGAAAAATAAAAATAAAAATGTTCTTCATAATTCTTCACAACTTGAACATTGGGCAAACCCAAGAAGCATATCAACTCGCTGACACACACACACACACACACAAGAGATCTACATAGACGGGTCTATGATAGCATTCAGATATTAGACTCAGCAAAGGGAACCATTCCTATTCATAACTTTATCTTTATTCACATTACTCTCGCATTACCATTACATTACTGCCCCCTTCCACCCTTTCCCTCCCCATGTCTACCACCTCTCATACTTAACCCCCGCCAACTCCGCGCCCGCCGGACACCCCGGCAGCTCCTGGGGGCGAGCCGCAGAGTCGAGCTCGGTGCGGCCGTAGGTGGCGCCCCAGAGGGGCGTGGAGTGGTAGTAGAGGGGCTCGGAGCTGCGGGACGGGACCAGGGCGACGCTGCTCGGCAGGCTGACGGCGTGGTGCGAGGGCAGGGCGCCGCTCGGCAGCGCCGCCATCGGGTCGCTCGGCTTGCGCACCGTCTTCCACTTGGACGGCACGTACACCGCCACCGTGATGAGGGCCACGGCGCCGAAGGCGCCCGCCACTGCGAGGCCGGTGATGGCTTCGCTGGAGAGGGCGCGGCGGGCGATGCGGCGCGCGGATAGGAAATGAGGAGGTGGTGGGGGAGAGGGTGATGGTGATTCTGCGGCGCGTTTCGGTTGGCGTGGTGCTGATGCTGATGCCGGTGCTGGCGGAGCAGGTATTATTTCGCCGTTCCCAGTCACGAATACCCCGTCTCCGCGCGCGCAGCAATCGGTGTTGTTCGCGCCGCAGCAGAAGCTGCCGTCGCTGCAGGTTGTTATCTCTACCTCGTCGGCGGCGGCGTCTAAGATATGGTTTGTTAGCATTTAATTTATAGTGCGTGCTAAACGCCCGATGGAAGAAAAAGGTGACGAACAATCTCCATTTACGCAAATATTCAAGCACGCCAGCGACGTCCACGTCGGATCCGTGCAGCTCCCCCTCCACAATTGTGTTCCCGGCCCAGCGCAAAGCCCTGTTGGGGTGTCGTCGTCGTTATTTTCGAGATTGTTATTATCGTCGCCATGATCGGCATTGTGGGTGGTACCGGGGCGGCAACACGCGCTGAACTCGGCGCTTTCGTCAAGTGACTGGTACGCGCCGTCCACCGCGCTTCCATCTGGGCGGTAGCAGGTAGCCGTTGCTCGGGTGAAGATGGCGAGGAGGGCGATGACAAGCGTCGTAGGGCTGCGTGTAGCCGCGTGGCACAGCATTTTGACTTTCTTCTATCTGTCCAACGTTGCGACAGGGTCGGCGACCCAAGTCTGCGGCGTTGGGTTGGCGCAGGCCGGCATTTTGAATGATATAGATTCTACCCCCTTGCTAGAATGAGAAGATACGATTCGGTCCAGAGGGCCCGCAGTAGAAAGAAGCTGAGCAACCTGCAGACACGCGACATGCGGATGAGCAGGGAGCCAAATTATCTCCCAGTTCCTATAGAAAGAGACACCATGCTTTTTTTTTTGGCCCTGGTTCAAGAAAAGAGATCTGACCCAAAGCACCCAAGATGCCGGCTGACGGGGTAAGGATCTACAAATGGACCAATCCGCTCGCTCAGGCCCTGAGTGTGAGTGAGCCATTCATTACGAATTTGTCCCCTCGACATGTCCGGGGGGCTTTGGGGGGCTGAATACCCCATAGAGACCCATTGAACTATTTTCATACAAGGACTCGACCGGGCGACATGATGTAGAAGTTGTGGAGATGCTTAGGGGGTGTTTGGCAACATTCAGCAGGCTTATGCTTAGGTTTGTGTTACTTTGGTAGAAAAGCTGCTTTATATAGCAATTGTTTTTGTTGGCTATGCTACTAACTTAAATTGTTTATTTAAATATTTAACTTTTAACACTATTTTTAACTTTACGATTGCTGACTTTTTTACGTTATTAAAGCCTGTGCTTATTAATAAATTTCATAATGTAGCTTTAATGTTTTAGCGTGTATGTAGCTTAATTTTACATATAAACTTATATATAAACTAATTAGTTAAATTAATTAATAAATAACTTTTTTAACTACTATAATTATTACTTTATTGCAAGTATTTTATTAATTTATAATATTTATTTTTTATTATAAAAGTTATTTAAAATTTATAAATTTTTTTTAATAGTTAAATGTTAACGTAATTATTTAATTAACTACTTAACAAATTATTTACGTAGTTATTTAGCTAAGCTTTTATTTTTATTTATTTATAACTATTTAAAAGTTAAACTTTTACTTTTAAAATTACGTTATTAAAAAGTATTAAAAAGCAAATTAATAATAAGCTTTTAACTACGTTTAAAAAGTTAAAAAAAAAAGCATTTATTAATATTAAAAATACGTTAATATATTATTTTAAAACCGATATTAACTAAAAACAAGTTAAAAATAAGTATAATTATATTAAAAAAATAGCATAAGTTTAATATGATTTATTAGCTATTAATAGCTTTAATTAAAATAAAAAAAAAATTATTTTTAAAAACTTTAATATTATTAACATTTATATAATAAGCTATTTAAAAATTAATAAGTTTAAAAATAAATATATTAAAAATTAAAACTTTTATAAAAAAATTTAAAAAAGTAACTTTTAAGCTATAAATTTTAACGCTTAAAGTTTTTATTTTAAAAAGCTTACTGCTGCTTTCGTGTTTATTTCGAAAAAATTAAATAAATTAAATTTATTTAATAATAAATTTTTTAATATAAAAAAGCTTTTTACGAAATTTAGCCGTAAATAAAAGCAGTTTTATAAAAAAACGATAATTTTATTATTTAAATAATAAAATATATATAAATTAAAAAGTAAAATAATTTATAAAAATTTTAATAAAGTAGTAACAGCGCTATATTATAATAATAATTAAAATAATTATAATAAAGCTATTAAAACGTTAAATAAACATTATTTTAAAAATATTAATAATAAAGCATATTAAAAAGTTTTAAAATATTAAGTAAAAAAACTTAAATAAGTTTATATTTAATTAAAAATAATTAATTATAATAAATATATATAATTAAAAAAATTTAATTATAATATTAACTAAATAAGCTACTTAAAAAGTTTTATAACAATTTAAAAAATAATATTAAAAGTAAATAACAAAGTAAGCTATTAACTTGCTAATAAGTATAAAAATAACAGTATTAAACTTAATAAAAATAAAAGTATTAATAAGTTTTAAAGTTTAAAAAATGTTATTTTTATTTTTAATTATTTAAGCTATAAAATTAAATAAATTAAATTACAATAATAAAAGTAAATTTTATTAATTTTATTATATTTAATATTATTTTTTTAAACTATTATTAAAAATTTAATTATTATTTATTTTTTTAAAATTAAAATACGTAATAAATTAAATATATAATAATACGTATATAAATTTTTATAAACTTTTTTTTATATTGTAAGTATTAAAAAAAACGCAAATATATATATATTTTAATATGTAAATTATAAATATTAATTATAATTAAGTTAATTATAATAATAATAGTTTGTAAATTATTTTGCAAATTATTTTACAAATTAAAAAATTTAATATTAATTATAACGTTAATTATACTAACTAATTTACGTTATTTTAGCTTTAAATTTATTATATTTGCGTATTTATTTATATATACTTTTTTTATATTATATATTTTATATATACTTTTTACATTGCAATAGCTTTTTAATTTTTTATAATAAATATTAATAAATTTATTTTACTTTTTTTTTTAGCCGTATAAAGTTATTTTTATTATTTATATACGTATTAAAGTTAATTTTAATTAGTATATTATTAATTATATTATTATAATTTAATAAAAAATTGCATATTGCTATTATTGCATATATTATTTTAATTTAAGTGTTAATATATATAAATAAAAATTGTTTAAAAATATAAAAAATATTTTTTTATTGCTTAAACGCTTTTTTAATTATATTATATAGTTTAAAATGCTTAAAGTTATATAGCTTTTTTTTAGTTTTTAGCTTTATTTTAACTTTAATAAATTTTTATAAATAATACTGCATATTATAATATAAAATAAATACTTTTTTTTTGTTAATAAAGTTAGCATTTTTTAAAATATAATAGTTTTTAAAAATTATTAATTAATTAAAATTTATAGCGTTATTAAAGATTTTAAAGTTATTTATAAACTTTTTTTAATTAGCTAAAATATATGTAAACTTTTTATTAAAATTATATATAGTTAATATATTAATAAATATTTTTTTATAATAGTTAATTTAAATATTTTATTAGTTAGTAACCTTAATAAAAAAATAAAATTTATTTACAGTATTTAAATAATATTTAAAATATAAAAAAAATTTTAAATTGTTTGTAATTTTTAAATAAATAGTTTAAAAAGTTAATTTAATGTTAATTTTTATTAATATAACTAGTAAGTTTAATATGTTATAAAAGCTAATAAATATAGTAACGTTATTTTTTTTAAATTTTTTTTTTGTTATTTTAAATAAAAATTTTTAAGTTATAATATAAAAAAAAATAGCAAGTTTTTTATTAATATTAATATATTATGTATTTTTTAAATTTGCATATATAATTAGTTATTTTTATAAAGTTTAATAAGTAAATTTAAACATTTAATATATTTATCGAAATTAATTATTATTTTTAAATAATAAATGCTATATATATATTAAGCTATTAGTTTATTTTATATATATATAACGTTAATATATATATTTAAAAGTAAATATTATTATAGTTATAGCTATAGTAACATTTATATAGCGTTATTAAGTTTAAAGTAATATATTTATTATTAAGTAGTTATATAAAATATACTATAATAAAAGTAATAATAAAAAACTTAAAAAGTATTAAAAAGAAAATTAATTAACTTTTTTAATTAGCTATAAAGCTTTTTTAATAATTATAAAAAAATTTAGCTTATATAAAAACTTATTAAATAGTTTTTAAACTTTTTAAAGTTTAATTAATTAGCTTAAAGGTTTAAAAATAAGCTGTAAATAGCTTTATTTACAGTAAAATGTATAACTTAAAATGAAAAAAAGCTAATATTTAGTAATTAGTTTATTTATAAAATTTATTTAGCTATTTTATATATATTTATTAAATTAATCGATGTAGGGATTTAGTAGCATTTTTATTAGGAAATCGTGTGGGTCTTAGCTGCTTTTTTTTAAAAACGCTTTGTTAAATAAGCAGCTTGTAGGTAATAAGCATGGTTTTGCTGAAGTTGCCGAACAGCCCCTTAGGCTTAGACCCCTAAGCCTGGGCATTTCTGCGTTGGATCTAGCTATGGCAGGATGCTGGTTTTTACACTAGTTGGCATCGAAGGATCGCACGCAAAGGAACAGGTCGGATATTGTTCTTTTGGCCCGTCCGTTGTTATGCACGTTGCTAGCTTGCCAATGCGATTTTGGACCTACACTTAGTCAGAAGATTTTATTCAAGGGCAAAGAAAAGGTATTTTTTATGTCTCACATCTCACTCACTGCAGATATTCTCACTACGGTTGGTATACATATAATTATAGTGTCTGATATCTCTGTAATCATGGCTGAGTTCAGTATACAGTTGGTTTTGCTTTCTCTTCCTTTTTCCTTCTGCTTTCTTCCTCATCTCTTGAACATTTCCAACATCCGTGTGGTAAAATAGACGATGTTACCTCGACTCTTATTCAGGAAGTCAGTCCATGAAGGTCTTCGTACGGGAAGAAACTGGGTTGGCTAACGCCCAACCTAGTATAGTATACGATATAATTAGTATCGGAAACACTAGTCGTAGACCCTCTTGACTAGTACCTACGGGGTATCTACGCACAGGTAAATGTTGTGTCGGGAAGGATCCGTCAACGATATCAACCCATTGACGGACCCCTAGACTTTTTAAGTACAATACATAGCTTAACCTTGGAACGTTCTTATTCCTGGTTGCCACGCAATCGTCCGGCTTGTAAGAGGAGACGGGATAACAGGATTAATAATGAGCGAATATTGCCAATTTGTAGAAGACTGAGCTCGTGGTTATTCATGTGCAAGGTTACTAAGCTACGATGGAAATGCTACATAAATATATTGGTAATAGTCAGATGATTTGTGTGTTGTATGGGTAGTAATATTAGTACATGGCATCGATGATCTAGGTTAGGTAGGTATTTTTATTGGTAACGATTCGTATGCCATAGATATCAAACTGAATTCCTCGCTTGAGGGTTCGATGAAAACGTAACTTTTAAGAAGACTGGCGGGACGGCCAATCTAGTTGACCTGCGTAGTAGAAAGAAAACATGTGATAATCCTTGTCCCACATTAGGTCACTAGGGGAGGAATAACAGATGCAACCGACCTACATAGTAGGTATGTATACAGTTAAGTAGATATATGTATGGGTGCTAAAGAGAGTTGAGGGTAAAAAATCGGAAGCTTTTTGCTTTACAGGACTCTTTAGGTAATTTATGAAGGACAACAACGAACAATAGACTACACCAGAATTGTTTCCTTTGAGTTAAATATTTATCAATTGTACGGGAAAGATGGATATAAATAGTTTCTCACCTCTTTTAATGTCTCTCCTCCATTGGATTCTAATTGGCCAAGACTGGTTGAAAGAGCGCGCGCTAATAGCGCGGCAGTGCGTTAAGTATGTACCTACATAGTGTACTTATACGCGCCTCAAAAGAAAAAAAGGAGAAGAAAATAAAGGAATAAAAAAAGGCATACATAGGCACAGTAGGCACTTATGTACCTACATAGCGCTAAAGAAAAAAGGCAAGGGAAAAAAAAGGAACAACTGGAGAGAAGGAAGAAGATCTAAAGAGGAAGCTGTTTACAAGCGCCTTAAAGAACTCTCTTACTCATCACCAGTGAGAGACCGAGAGACCCTAATGTTTCAGGTTTAAGTCAATTGGCTTGAAACCACCGAAAGCCAGCAAACGGAGAGCCAATAAAATCCTTGCAAAGATCCTTTTATGGCGCACCCCTGAATATCTTTTTGAGCATCGTTCCCTCGAGGCCTCCTTTTTACTGGCCGCGGGGTCGAACAACACCAACCCCACCATCCCACCATTGCCAAATCTAGACTTGATGGTTCGTATCGATTGTTCGTCTGTTTTTTCAGTCTGTGATTGATTGGTTGGAATTGCACAGTAAGACCAGCAAGTGTGTATGTGTGAGAATCCCGATGAACATGTCCCCAGCCATCATCTAGACTAAGATTCCGAGTAAACGAAACATTGGGGAATATGGATACGACCTTGTTTACTTGCGGCCGTGGCTTCGGATGACATGGTGTTGCTAGCCATGTATTTGCCCCCCCTATGATGACACTACCTTCTCCTTTAGTGAATCGTTCAAAAAGACGTTAAAAGACGTTCATGTCCTCCCTCACACCGAGTCAACCTAACATCATCACTATCACTATCACTACTCTTCTTTCTTTATGCATGTTTTCCCTCCCCTTCTTTATGACTTGATATTCATGGCAGGTAGTCCATTCTTTCTCTTTTTGTGGTGATTGTTCCTCAAAATACCTACGTTTTTTGTTCATTCTTTCGCTACCTAACTTGGGTACCGCCTTATTCTTGTTGGACTGAGAACAATGAGTGGATAAAGCAATCACATTGTTTCCCTCTTTCGCTTTGCTATTCGCCCTTCTCGGTTACTGCGACTACATCACCTTCGTTTCTCTGGTGCTCCGGGTGCACATATAAACATTTCACCCATCCTTAAGGTCGTCCTACCTACCTATTTCCTAGGAAATTGCTAGATTGCACCAATCATTCTTTTCGCCTCTCTTTTCTCTCCCCCCTTTTTTCTCCCCCCTTTCTTTTCTTCTTGTACTTGGGATTCCGAGTCATCCGGGAACATCGTTTTTAAAACCAGCCTTTCTATTTTACCTCTTTTTTTACTAAGATCGCCGTGCGATTTATTCTGCTTCATCGCTAAGCATAAACATGTTTATGAAATCTGTTAATGCGGTTGCGCTGGCAGCCACTTTTGTGGCCCCAAAGGACCTCGACATCAATGATCCAGGTACGAGCTCCTTAATATCTAAACCCCTATCCCAAGACGTTTATATATTCTAACTTATGTTTAGTGTCTATAAGGAGTGTGGCGAGCACCCTCGCCTACGGCACCATGTCGTATTATACTGGAAACATTACTAACACCCCTGATGTATGGTTTTACCTAACTACTCTTAACTATTGTTCTCATGCTAACATTTGGGCTACAGACTCTGGCTGTTTTCCCCCAACCGCACTGTAAGACCTCCCCCATATTTATTTTGATCCGCGGACAGGTGCTGACATCTCATCTCATATAGACTGGTGGCAAGCAGGTGCTTGTTGGGGCGCCATGCTCGATTATTCTCATTACACGGGCGATACAAGCTATGACGACGTGATCACCCAGGCGCTGTCTTCGCAAGTGGGACCGTCGTTCGACTTCATGGTGCCAACACACTACGGCGATGAGGGAAATGATGACCAGGCATTCTGGTCATTTGCCGTTCTAGATGCAGCCGAGCGCAACTGGCCCCAGCCGGACGATACCATCCCCGACTGGCTGCAGATCGCAGAAAACATCTGGAACACCATGGCGCCTCGTTGGAACACGACAAGCTGTGGCGGTGGCCTTGCGTGGCAGATTTTCCCGACTAACCCGAACGGTATGGACTACAAGAACTCCGTCTCGAACGGGGGTTTCTTCCAGCTGTCCGCGCGCCTCGCCCGGGCGACTGGAAACGACACATACTACCAGTGGGCGCAGAAGGTCTGGGATTGGTCCGAGTCGGTGCGGTTTGTGGACGAGAACTTCAACGTGTTCGACGGGGCAGATTCTAAGGACAACTGCTCGAAGCGCAACGACGTCTCGTTCTCGTACTCGCAGGGCATCTACATGTACGGCGCGGCGGTGCTGTACAACTACACCAACGGCGACCCGACCTGGGGCGACCGCACGGCGGGGCTCGTCAAGGCCTCCGAGTCGTACTTCAGCCCCTTCGAGAACGCCACCGACATCATGTACGAGCACGCCTGCGAGACGGTGGACTCGTGCAACACGGACATGAAGTCGTTCAAGGGCTACCTCTCCCGCTTCATGTGGGCGACGACGCAGATGATGCCCTCGACGCTCGGCGACGTCCAGAAGCTGCTGAACGTGTCTGCCGTCGCGGCCGGCAAGGCGTGCTCCGGAGGTGCGAACGGCACGGAGTGCGGGCAGAAGTGGTACGTTGGCGGCTTCGACGGTAATACCGGACTGGGCCAACAAATGACGGCTCTTGAGACCGTGCAGGGCATTCTCGTGCGCGAGGCGGCGCCACCGCTCAAGGCTGGCGAGATCAAGCGCGTGAAGGGGCAGGACGCCTAGGAGGGTCCGCCGGCCGCACCTGGCGCACCCACGCACCCGAACTCCTGTACTGGTTTTCGGGTTAATTGGTGGCGAGTGACTGGCGCGGTTCTGATCGCGCTTCTTCCGGCCGTGAGCTGAGTAGTATTAGTAAAGCATGTATTCTTTTTTTTTATCATGTACATATAAATGTGATCCTCCGTTCATATTATGCATGTACCTGCAGCATAGCTGGGGAAGGGGAAAGGAAAAGGGGTATGGATGGGTGGCGTTGGCAGGTTTTGCATTTTTCGTATTGCTCCATTGACTGATTGATTGATGGATCAATTGGCTAGTTCATCTGAAGAATGAAACCCGCTTGAGGGAATACGTATAGGATTGTCTTACTAGGATACTTTTTTGATATTCTTGGTCCATAAGTCTCTTTACCCCCCCTCTGTTTCCATATCTAGGCTGAATAGTGGGTTGTAAGAATAGTGCCAGGTTAGACTGGATTGCTAGAACATTGCTGATTTGTAAAATGGAAAATATTTTGGATTACTCCTTCCATCTCTTTAATCTTTTTCTTCGTTTTCTTTCTCTTTATTCGTAGTATTGTAGGTGTTAAGCAAGTGTTTTAGATAATACTAAGTAAAGAAGCTACTGTAAGTCAAGGTCTAGCCCCTGACTAACTAAAAATGAATGAGGGGCCGCTTACCTAGATGGTTTGCTTACCAACAAGAACGGCTCCAACCTACTTTCCCGATCTGCCCAACCTGGGTATATGGGACTGATTAGTAGTTTAATCTTTCACCTCTCGATAGCTCAGTTGGTTTAGAGCGTTCGGCTGTAATTGTTACGTTGTCACCGAAAGGTCGCTAGTTCGACTCTGGCTCGAGAGACATGAGCTCTCAACCTTGGAAAACAAGGTCATCCAATTTTTTGTCTATTTCTTTTTCTTTTACCTCTGTTTTTTTTTCATATCTGTTTTTCTTTTTCTTTTTCCTTTTTTCCCCCTCTAGCTTTAACTCTTTCTGGGCCATTATTTTACCTTTTTACTTTTTATCCGCATTAAGGTGCTGTATCCTCTTTCACTATATCGCAAATTGAACTAAATAGGTTGTAATGATATGTATGCATATACCCGGTATGGTAACCCCACCTTATACGTCAATTGAATTTTTCCTGTGTATGATTTCCTTCCGATCGGACGCCCCACTTCGACTTTGACCCTTGCCAGTACCAATACCTAGTCATAAGTCTTGAGCTTCATACAAGAACCTTTTTTACCTTAGCGATAACATAACATAACATTTTGTGACTCATTCATATGGCAAACTGTCACCTATGATATATTCATTTCTTATTTCTCATTTTCATTTTCATATAATCTTTTTAAGCTTCCCACAGATATCTCCTTGAAATACTTCTACAACAAACTCACCAAGTTTTTAAAGGCCTACGTGGGATTCATCTCCTCTCTCCTTTAATCATGTCGCCTTTCAACCTAGAGACGTGCGCCAGACCTAATATCTTAGCACTGGAACCATACCGTTGCGCGCGGGAGTAAGTACTGTTCACCACATAAAATCGTCCAGTTCCAGGTTTATCTGCATAGTAACTAACCCCTCGTCTCACTTAGTGACTATAAAGATGATGGAACAAATGTGCTCCTCGACGCTAATGAGAATGCGTATGGGCCTTCATTAGGCCCTTCTGCTATAGCGGCTACTTCATCTTCTGGTTCCGGGCCTGAGATTGATCTCCTTGGCCTTCACAGATATCCAGACCCCCACCAGCGGGACCTGAAGCAATTGGTCTGCAACCTACGGAACACCCACCACCACACAGAAAAGAAAATCACACCTGATAATATGTTTGTCGGTGTTGGCAGTGATGAGGCCATTGATGCCCTGCTGCGCTGCTTCTGCGTGCCCGCTCAAGACCGCATCCTAGTATGCCCTCCGACGTACGGCATGTATTCTGTCTCAGCTCAGGTGAACGATGTAGGATTGGTTAAGGTGCCTTTACTGCCAGCGCCGTCATTTGAACTAGATGTCGAAAAAGTGAACCAGACTCTGTCGAGCGAGAAAAACATCAAGCTCATATACCTTTGTTCCCCTGGTAACCCGACAGGCTCCCTAATAGCTAAGGGGGATATCCGAAAGGTTCTGGAACACCCGACGTGGAACGGCATAGTAGTTGTAGACGAAGCCTACATTGATTTCTCCCCCGAGGGCGCATCGCTAGCTGAGTGGGTTGCTGAGTGGCCCAATCTTGTCGTGATGCAGACTCTATCAAAGGCATTTGGCATGGCCGGTATTCGGCTTGGCGTTGCGTTCGCATCAGCTCCCATCGCACACCTGCTCAACAATCTCAAGGCGCCGTACAATATCTCCAGCCCGACCAGTGCCCTTGCCTCCTACGTGTTCTCGGACGAAGGCCAATCCACGATGCGGGCGAACCGGGGCAAGATCGTGGCGCAGCGAGAGAGGCTACTGAGAGAGCTGCCCAAGATCAAGGGCGTGGGGCGGCTGCGCGGAGGTACGGAGAGTAACTTCTTATTGTTTGAAATGCTCAATGCGGAGGCGAAGCCAGACAACGTCACGGCATTGAAAGTGTATGAGACGCTGGCTGAGAACAAGGGGGTTGTAGTACGATTCAGGGGCAAGGAGCACGGTTGTCTAGGCTGCTTGCGCATCACGGTAGGCACAGAAGAGGAGGTCACTAGATTTTTAAAGGCCCTCGAAAAGACTCTCGCTGAGGTAAATGGGCACACTATTGAAGTGTCAAAAGATGAAGACAAGAAGGAGACCGAGGCAAGTAGTGTCATCGCATAGACAACGAAAAAGGCATGCATGGTTTTGGTCACTAGATAGATAGACAAGGCACTGATGTTTTAAATAATGCACTACGGGAATGCAATTAATTACTTCTTGTAAGTGTGGACCTGATGATATTCTAGATATCATGAGTAGCAGTACTAGCTTCAAATCATGTATGTACATAGGTGATGGGGTACGTGAAAGAGGAGTCTGTAAGAGTTGATATTATGCATAGCAAAAACGCATAAATTACATCACTCAATTATAGCGATTATGCATCTAGGTGAGATGAGCGCAAAGCCGCAGCGAATTGCTCTCACATGAGAGGCGAAAAATGGAAAGGTCCATATTAGTGTAGGTCGACCACACTAATAACTTAGCCTGAGTCACTTACACCTCGTTTTTACGCATAATCCCACCGGCACCATATAGTACCAGCTTATCCTATATGCCGAATATTCTTCTTCTCATTTACTTAAAGGGAAAGAAAAGAGAAGAAGGAAATAGTTGATCACGAACCGCACTACTAGGTACACTGAGCAAATACTATGCACCTGGAAGAAATCAGCGACGGGGTGGCAGAGCGCCTCAAGCTGGCGCAGGACGAGTCTAGCCCGTCCAATACTGCCGAGTCGCAAACACAAAATACTGCACCCACACCGGCGGCCACAGCAACGGGAGCCATGTTTCCCGAGCTCTCTCCAGGGCGGGCCATGACGGAGAAGAAGACGGTAGACGAAGTGGTGGCGGAACTGAAGAAATCGCCCTTCTTCATGACGGAGCTGGAGGAGAACGACGACACCGAGGCCCTCAAGGCGCTTGCGTACGAGGGCACGCCGCTCGAGAACGCCTCCGACTTCAAGGAGCGCGGAAACGAGTGCTTCAAGCAGCGCCGCTGGGCCGACGCCAAGGAGTTCTACACGAAAGGCGTGCTGATCCTCGCCGCCGAGGAGCGCAAGCGCAAGCTGGCCAGCGAGTTGAAAAAGCCTGGCAGCACTACTTCTACTTCTCCTTCCACTACTACGGCAAGCACAGGAGGGGCGGAAAAGAAGCAGGACGTCAACGGTAGCAGCAGTAACGGCGATAACGGTGCCGGCGCCACCTCAGCCGAGATCCGCGCGCAGCGCTCCGTGCTCGAGTCCCTGTACGTCAACCGCGCGGCCTGCCACCTGGAGCTGAAGAACCACCGCAGCTGCTGGCTGGACGGGGCGGCGGCCCTGCGGCTCAACGAGCGCAACCTGAAAGCGTACTACCGGTGCGCGCGGGCGTTCCTGGCGGCGGGCCGCCTCGCCGAAGCGGACGACGCGTGCGCGCGGGGCCTCGCGCTCGACGCATCCAACGCGTCGCTGCGCGCCGTGGCGCGCGACATCGTGCAGCGGTCGGCCGACGCGGCCGCGAAGCAGCGGCGCGAGGCGGAGCGTCTCGCGGGCGAGAAGCGGCGGTCGACGCTCCTCCAGGCGGCGCTGCGCGCGCGCGGGATCCGCATGCGCGCCACGGCGCAGCCGCCGGAGATGGAGGACGCGGGCGTGCGGCTGGAGCCGGACCCGGAGGATGCGCGCAGCGGGGTGGTGTTCCCGGCGGTGCTGCTGTACCCGGCGGAGCTGCAGTCGGATTTCGTGAAGGGGTTCGGGGAGGCGGAGTGTCTGGGCGATCACCTGGCGTATATCCTGCCGCCGCCGTGGGATAGCAGCGGGGAGTACGCGGGCGCGGAGGCGGTGGAGTGCTACGTCGAGACGGTGGGTGGCGAGGGGATAGCTCCGGGGCTGGTTAAGGTGGGCAAGAAGGCCCCGCTGCTGAAGATATTGTCGTCGGGTAACGTCGAGGTCGTGGATGAGCTGGTGCGGTTCTACGTCCTGCCTAAGGCGAAGGCGGCGGCTTGGGTGCAGGAGTTTAAGATGAAGAGGGCGGCGGAGAGGGGCAGTTAATATAGGGGAGAGGGGGAAAGGGGAGGAGAAAGAAAAAATTGGATGTGAGTGAAATTATTAGAAAAAAGAGAGAGGGGCGGTCAGGACTAGAGAAAATGATACCAATAGGAGAAAAAAAAGAACTACATGCTCGAAGGCTTTTTATGATCCTCATATCCAAAAGAAGGACCCCGAAGTGTGGTAATAGGACCCGATCAAAGAACGTAAAATCTAACTGTATAAAAATGATTCAATGATGAGTGTAGTGTCTATCTAACATTGTAACCGGTTCTACAGTATAAAGGGGGGGGGGGGGGGCATAAGAACATCCTCTTTCCTCTCTTAATCCCCAAATCATAATAGAACCTCAGCATCACCAAATTCTCGGTAGGGCACAAAGGAGAAGGGAGTAGGGGGCACGGAGTGAGAGGGACAATCTAAGAAAGCCAGTTCTCTATTACAAAAGTAAAAATCTAAGTTAGGTACTTGACCGAAAACAAGTGGATAGTAGTATACAATAAATACATTACTTTTTTCCCCTCCCTCGCTCCCTTACCCATAAGTCCCCCCTTTTCCGAATCCCAATTCCCGATCCCCCCTTTTCCTTGCCCGCCGCCCCCCTCCTTTTGTTCCCTCTTCTCAACCTTCCTCGCCACCTCCAGGTATAAGCACTCCCATATGGTTAGTCCTGGACACCAAGCCATTTTACCTACGTAGCTACATGGAATTCGACCTAACCCTCTTAGTCCTCGGGACCGCCCGCTCGCTCGGCGACTCCGTTCCTGCTACCGCCTCCCTGGCCCGCCCGTCCTGCACGCTGAGCTTCATGAGCATGAGCGCCGCGTTCTTGTCCTTGTTCGCGCTCTCGTGGTCGTCATGGCACTTGCTTTTCTTTTCCTCAGCTCCTCTTCCTCCTGCTGCTGCTGTCCCGGTGCTCATCTGGTGGTTATGGTAGTCACGATTTGGAGGATTCGGGGCAGGAGCTGGGTGGTGATGATGATTATGATGATATGCGCGAGGGCTGCTTTCGCTGTCGATTTGTGATGCAGTTCGCTTACTATTGCTGTTGCTGCTGACGCTATTGGGGTGCCAGGTTTGCGTTTGTGTTGTTTGTGTTTGCTGCTGCTGATGTTGGTGTTGGTGTTGTTGTATTTGTTGGGGGTAGTGGTGATATTGGCTATGGTGCGGTTGGGAGCGAGAATACGATTGAGAATTAGAATGGGAACGCGAAGATGGATATACCGGGGTTGATGCTGCCGGCGGAGGAGGAGGTGGAGGTGGTGGCGGGGGCTGTAAATGTGCGGTAGTAGTGAATCGCGGAACGGCAGTAAGCCAGGGGCTTGGTCCGGATGTCTCGTATTGCGAGTGTGGCTGGGAATGGTGCGGGAGGATGTTCACCGGTGTCCACGATGTGCTAGACCGTAGACTCACGGGGCCTACCGGCGGTGGGATCGGTGAGTGCATGAGCCGTTGGTGGTGCTCGTAGCTCATGCTACTACGATCCGTGGTGGCAGGTGAGATGTCGCTGTCCGTGTCCGTGGCGTAGGGACTGTCACAGATTCCTCCTCCTCCTCCTCCTCCTCCTCCTAACCTCGAGGTAGTGGTGACGCACGTTTTGCGGACACGGGAACGCGGCTGGTGGCCAACGTCGTCGAAGGCACTCCGAAAAAGTCTCCGATCCCGCTTCGGGCTAATTCTGCCGATGGGCGAGGAAGATGAGGTTATCACCATGTTGCTGTTGCTGCTTGTGCTGCTGTGGTTATTGTACTGTCTGCGGAAGTATTCGGCTTCCCGAGTTGATCGGATCACGATTGCAGGATCTATTATCATGCGACTGTACTCTGGTGCTTCCGAAGGCGTGCAGAGCGATGGGAAGTCGGGCCCGAAGATGGGGATTAAAGCTCCCGCGATGTTGTGGCAGAAGGTCGCGCAGACGGCTTTTGCGCATTGGTATGGCATCCAATAGCCTGTTTCGGGATATCGTGGGTAGTTAGTCCGCGGTTCTTGAAAGACAAGGTCTAGGTCAGATAAGATAAATATACACACACACCTTGAGCCATGATCGAACCCCCTGTGATGCTGTGGGTGATTTCCTTGAGGCCAGGATTCGAACCCAACATCTTGGCAGGGGTCGTCTACAATACCTTGAGCTTTAGCATATTCTCCCGCCTGGTTTAGAGGAGTGGCTAACCTTAGGATATTTACAACATTTAAAGAAAGGGGTCATGCGAACAAGGCCAACATTGTAATCCCACATGACAGTATACTCCGTATCGTCCCCGGGGACTCTGAAAACGTATTGAAATACTGTGATTTAGGTCAACGACGACTGGTCCGACTCCCAAGCCTTAGAACCATGTTTTTTTTTGTTTACCTTCGAAGCTCTCCCGGCCTGTCTTCTCGTAGAAATCCTTCTTCCCACTGTTGTAAGGGATGTGTCGGGAATACTCCTGTATCTTCCCGAGGGGGTAGACTTGGAACTTCCGAACCTGACGGAGCGAGGCCGGGTCGAGCCTCTCGAAAGGAAGAAAGTTAACAACACCCTTCGGCTTGCTTTTCGTGAAAACTGCTGCGTCCTTGGGCATCTTGTGCTTTGGTATCATATGTCTATCCACGAATGAAGAGTCATCCGCAAAGGAGGTCGTTGGAGACGACAAGGCTGGACTTGGAGGAAACCGATTGATTGGTGGCCCCGGAGGAGCAGGATTAAGAAGAGAGGCCACTGAAAGCATGGCGGTGAGTGGCTATGGAGGAAATGTCTCGAAACTAGATGGAGTACTACTGCAAGAGAAGTTGTGGACGGTGTTCTACAGAGATGAAGGCCAGAAGATGAAGGACAGGGAAGTCAAGACAGCGCTTGCGTCGGCAGGCCAGAGGGGAAAAGGGCAGGGGAGGAAACCCAAGTCCTTTTTGAACTGGGCAAACAGCTAGATCACTGAAGCACACCTTCGCCAGACGGCGAGCCGATGTTAGCACAAGGGCCCGAGATTGCTTTCTTTCTTGACTGTACCCAGTCATGCAGCTATCTGCAGAGCACTTGGCGGTGTCCAGTGCTGCCTTATTGACCGATGTATTCGGTGCAGCGTCCTTTGTCAAATATGTCTTGGAATCGACCTGTAGGAGTAGAGGAGCCCGTTTGTGTACGCCCACCGCTTTTTGGAGGATCGAGTTCAAAGCCACGAAGTGATAGGTGATGGGGTGGCCCAGGCGAGGCAGGGCGGAAGCAGGCACTATCGTAGGTGGTCTATCTAGAGAGGAGAACGGCCGAGACGGCCTCTATGGGAGTCATAGGGAGGAAGGGTGGTGGTGATGGCCGGCTCATCGAGCCTCCTGACGGAGAGTTTCGGGAATAGGCACTCCAGGTTCACCAAACGATGCCGTCGACTCCGTCTCATTGCCGATAAGACGGACATAGAGACTAGCCTAGATGTATCAAGTCGACCCACGGCACCCAGGACAACATCGAGGTTAAGCAAAGTTTCAGTGCATTTCACCAGCCCAGGCGTAAAGCCCGAAAGGGGCGATCACAGGCGACCGCATGACGCAGCAGATCTCTCGCTAGAGACAACAAATGAGTTTGGCACAGCAAATATCTCGCTGTGAAAAGCCCAAACAGGGACCGGGCTTGTTTGAAATGCATAGAAGAATTTTGGCAGAAAGCATCACGCGGCAGCCTGCAGATGGTGCCGTCCAAGCTTACCAGGCTAGGCGGATTTTCTGATGATAGGGGAACAAAGAAATGGCCGTGGTAAGTAGATTAGACCCCCAGACAAAGATTGCTCGACTCGACACACGTGTACCCATACCTCTCAGCCTAGGAGAAGGGGGGAAAAGGGGGGGGAGGGGGGGGTGGAAGGGGTGTAAGGGAGAGACACACCTGATAACTTATGTACTGCGAAGAAGCTGTCTACTGGCCCTTTTAACAAAGAAAAGGGACGATGAATTTCACTTTGGGCTTGACCGCCGAGATGGCGACAGACTCTGGTGGAGAGAACTGTGCTTAACCGTGGACCACGTATCTAGATTTCTTTTTCCCTTCTTCACATGAAAGAATTCCATTAAACCGTTCGAGAAGGGCAGAAAGTGGCTATCTGAAGGGAGTTCCCGTCGGTATGATCAGTGAGGAATGCGGAGATTGCAGCCGTCACTATACCTACCCTTGTTTTTGTTTTTTTTTTCCCTCCACGAGCTCAGATGTGTGTGTACAAGCACAAAAGATTCCGGTAGGAGACACAGAGGCGGAGCCTAAGCCAACTCTGAAAGGGCGATCGTCTATGTTCATGCTAGTCCCGGTTAGTAAAGAGACATATTTGACATATCAGATATCTCGCTCGAAGACCCTAGAAAAGGAAATGGCCAGATACGACAGAAGGGGGGTTGACATACGATAGTCGGGAATCTGTGGTGTGGACAGGCCAGCTTGAAGACCTGAAGAAGAAGAAGAAGGAACCCGATCTAGTGACCATGGCCCACGCTCTTCGAAGTAGCTCCAACAACAAATAATGATAATATTAATTATGGTAAAGGATAGGCCAGCGTGAGGTTAGTGCTCCCCCAAGCTGTTGCCCAAGCAGATAATCCTCGAGTCATTGCCCCCCTGAGCCTGTCTTCCAGCGCGTTGTGTTTTTTGAGCGCACTAAGTTCTGCAGCCTTCCGTATGTCACCGACTTCCCAGCGGTGGGCTAATCATTCTCTCATGAATTCATGCCTACAAACGGAAATGGCAAGTGGAGATTCTGTTGACAGTGGACAAGGTGAAGCACGGGTTTCTTACCCGTGCTTGTCAAGCCCCAAGGGGTAAGACTTGGAATTCAAGCTTATTGTGCTGTGTAATGGCTAGTGACCCAGGACCGCGTGTGCCATCTCGTGATTCTTCTCTAGGAGTAGCCGAAGGGTTTGCCCCACCAGTTCTGGTAGACGGGAAGCTTGGCCAGGTTATCCTGGTTTTCTGATCCTCTTATTTGCGTTCGCGAGGGGGACTATATAAGCAGCTACAGGGGAAATGGTAGGTGTAGAAAAAACTACATGAGAGGTTATAGGAGAGAGTGAGAGAGGGAGAGGGAGAGAGGGAGAGAGGGAGAGGGGGAGAGAGAGAGAGAGAGAACACCAAGCACTAGTAGATAGTATAGACTATATAGGGAGTGAGTGACCAACAATGGTCTCCCCTTATAGAGTCCTAAAACGGGCTTTGCTGAAGCAAGATGAAGGGGTTTCAGATGAGAGTACGGCTCCCTTTGTGGCACTACATACAGTGGCAGGAAAGGAAAGAACTTTTGATGAGTGATGCTAGGTCTAGTGCAACATATACCCCTGCCAAAAGGGGGGAGACGGGTGGTATAGGGTATACAGTGCTCGGGAAATTTTTATGCCTCTTTTCAAGCTTGGGAAACACTGGCAGCATGGCGGTTGCACGAACACAAAGCGTGGACAACGGAGAATAACAGGCCAATGGGTTCTGGGGACGCCCCAGGAAAGCCATGTGTCTTGGTATGACGAAGAAAAAGTTGTGGAAGCAGGACGGATCTTGAGTGGTCCTTGAGCGAGTAGTCTTACTTCGAAGACGAAGACGAAGACAGATGAAGTTGAGATGTTGGTTGCGATTGCAGATTGGCAGGTTGGGGCTTTTTTTCTGTGAGTGCTGGATGTTGTTAAACTCTGGACTGTCCTTTCGAGGACAAATATCGACGATGTTGCTCTTTTGTTTTTGTCGTTACTTGTTGTGCTGTTTGAATGGGATGAAAGATACTCTAACTCTAGGAATCTGTTGACTGGTGACTTGGAACTTGGAATTGGTTAATTCAGACAATAAGTAGATTGATCATCTAAGCATGTTTCTTATTCTATCTTTGTAGAAATTTGTAAATGAAAAAAAAAGATAATAATTATGGAGTTTATATGATAGAAACAGGTATAGATACCGTGTTGGTATATCTTACTTGATCTACTTCTGGGATTGATGTTGGTTGTATGTAGATAAGTAATGTATGTAGATAATGTAGATAATGTAGTATGCACGTCACCATCGTATCAGATAGAATGCATATCTGGGGTGATCTTTTCTATGGAACCAATCAAGATGCAGTATTCTCTATTATTTGCATACATACAACTAATAAGTATTTCGGTAGTTGTAATCCTACAGATAGCTACATACATACACTTAAGCACTTAAGTATGTACACTGCACTAATAAAATCGTGGCTGTGCTGTGGCGCGCCTCCCAGGTATATGCCCAGGTGTGCTCTCCACTTAAATAATGTGGCGTACCTATCACCCCTCCTCCCTTCAAAGTTTATCTAGTGTAGGCTATGTAGGTACTATGTACATCAATCATGCTTAAGACTTATTTTATTAGTTCGACTAATAATAACCTAGGAACAACAACACAAGCGCGTCTAGGTAAGTATGTAGGGGTGCATTACCACAGAAGAAAGTGCATTTGCAACTAGAGAAACGCGATTCTTCCCCCTTACACCATTAAAAAAAAAATTAACAACCCCCCTCTCCCCCAAACTCCAAAAAAACTTTTGCGGGACCCTTACACCAAAAGACGCGACCACATTCTCTTTTTATTTTATTTTATTTTTTTATTTTATACTTTTGGGTTGTTTACGTTACAACACATTACAACCACATACAACCACATACAACCACATTACAACAACAACACAATACAGTACAGCACAACACACCAATCACTCGTTTACTTCAATTCTCCTCCTCTTCCTCATCCTCTTCCTCTTCCTCATCCTCTTCCTCCTCCTCCTCCTCCTCCTCCTCCCCCCCCTTCTACACAATTCCGGTCAATTGTTATATCCGTTGTTGTTTTTCCATCAGTTGGCGCTTATTCTCGCGACCAACGATACCTCGCATTCTCCCCCTTTCCTTTCGTCGCCCTCCTTCGTTACTGTTACGTCCCTCATTTCGATCTTATTCCACCATGGACTCTGATATAGAGGACTCTGTCTTTGATGACATCGAGAACGACTCGGATGGCTACTCGCCAGAACCGGTATGCGATCACAATCCCTCTCTATACTTGATATAACACATGACATGGCTAATACCGCGTTGTCTTGCCCACCCTACAGAAACCCAAGGCAAAGAAAGCAGCCGCCAAGCCAGCCGTGAAGGCCGCGCCCAAGAAGATGGTCCAGACCACACTCAAGACCAAGGCTGCGCCCAAGAAGCGCGCAAAGCCCCAGAGCGATGATGATGACGATGCTGCCAATTCCGACTTCTCGCACACCCCACCAAGTGCGAAGAAACAGAAGAAGGCCCCTGCCAAGAAGGCCAGTGCTAGCTCGCAGCCTCTAGCCGAGATCGAGAACGACAGCATGATGCTAGATGGTGCTGCCGAGACAAAGCCCACCACCTCCAAGAAGAAGACCGCTACCGAGACATACCAGAAGCTGACCCAGCTGGAACACATCATCAAGCGACCTGACACCTACATCGGCTCGGTCGAACGCACCGAACAGCAGATGTGGGTCTTCAACAAGGAGACCACCCAGATGGAACTACGCCCCAAAGTCGGCTATGTCCCCGGTCTCTACAAGATCTTCGACGAAATCCTCGTCAACGCCGCCGACAACAAGCAGCGAGACTCCAGCATGACCTATTTGAAGGTCACCATCAACCGCCAGGAAGGCCAGATCACCGTTGAGAACAATGGTAAAGGTATTCCCGTCGAGATTCACGAGAAGGAGAAGGTCTACATTCCCGAGCTGGTCTTTGGTCACCTGCTCGCTGGCTCCAACTTCGACGATAACGAGAAGAAAACCGTCGGTGGTCGCAACGGTTACGGAGCCAAGCTTTGCAACGTTTTCAGTACAGAGTTCACCCTCGAGTGTCAAGACTCGAAGAATGGGAAGCGATACAAGCAGACCTGGCGGGACAACATGGGCAAGGTGGAAAAGGCCAAAATCACTAGCAGCAAGAGCGGTGATTTTGTTCGCGTCAGCTTCAAACCGGACTGGGCCAAGTTCGGCATGCCCGATGGCATCGACGACGATCTAGAGTCCTTGCTCTACCGCAGAGTTTACGACATGGCTGGCACGGTCACAGGCGTAAAGGTCTATCTCAACGATAACCACATCAAACTAGGCTTCAAGAAGTACTGTGAGCTGTACGCCAAGGCCATCGCCCGTGAGCGTGGTGAGGAGGAGGGCTCTGATGCTTCCCCCACCGTCATTTTGGACGATTCCAAGGGCCATCCGCGCTGGGAAATTGGCTTCGCAGTCTCGGACGGCTCGTTCCAACAGGTCTCATTCGTCAACTCCATTGCCACCACGTCAGGTGGTACTCACGTCAACTACATTGCCGACCAAATCTGCGAGTCGCTCCTGAAGGCGCTGAACAAGAAGAAGAAGGGTCATTCTCTCAAGGCCAACCACATTCGCAACCATATCTTCATCTTCATCAACTGCCTCATCGAGAACCCGGCCTTCAACTCGCAAACGAAGGAGCAGATGACCACCAAGATGAGCCAGTTTGGAAGCAAGTGCCCGTTGAGCGAAGGATTCCTCAAGAAGATCGGCCAGACGGACGCCATCAACAATATTATCCACTTTGCCGAGCAGAAGGCCGACAAGATGCTCGCCAAGAGCGACGGTAACAAACGTTCGAGAATTAGCAATGCGAAGCTGGTCGATGCTAACTTGGCTGGCACCAAGCACGGTCACGAGTGTACCCTGATCCTGACTGAAGGTGACTCTGCCAAGAGTTTGGCAGTTGCTGGTCGTGCTATCTTGGATCCTGACCGTATTGGTGTCTTCCCCCTACGAGGAAAGATGCTCAATGTTCGTGACGCTAGTATCGATCAGATCACCAAGAATCAGGAAATCCAGAACATCAAGCAATTCCTAGGCCTAAAGCATAAACAGGTTTACACCGACACCAAAGGTCTTCGGTACGGTCACCTAATGATCATGGCCGATCAGGATCACGACGGTAGTCATATCAAGGGTCTGCTCATCAACTTCCTCCAAGTTCAGTTCCCCTCGCTGCTGAAAATTCCCGATTTCTTCCAGGAATTCATCACGCCTATCGTGAAGGTCTGGCAGGGGCCTAATCCTAAAAAGCCACAGAAGCTTCTGTCGTTTTTTACCCAGCCGCAGTACGAGGAATGGAAAGAGGCCCACAAGTCCGAGGTCAAAAGATGGCAATCTAAGTATTTCAAGGGTTTGGGTACAAGTTCAAACGAAGATGCACAGGTCTATTTCAAGGACCTGGATAATCACTTGAAGCAGTTTAGTATCATGAAGCCGGAAGAGGCCCAGCTGTTCGAGTTGGCCTTCTCGAAACATAAAGCAGACGCTCGTAAGGAATGGCTAGGCAACTTCGTGCCTGGTACCTACCTCGATCACTCGACCAAGGAAGTCACCTACGATGACTTCGTCAACAAAGAGTTGATTCTGTTCAGTATGGCAGACAACATGCGGTCTATTCCTTCCGTAGTCGACGGTCTAAAGCCGGGTCAACGTAAGGTCATCTATGCCTGCTTCAAGAGGAACCTAGTGAAGGACAAGAAGGTTGTTGAATTGGCCGGTTACGTGTCTGAACAAACCGCCTATCATCACGGCGAAGTGTCTCTACAACAGACTATCATAGGTCTGGCGCAGAATTTTGTGGGATCCAACAACGTCAACTGCTTGGAACCCAGTGGAAATTTCGGTTCTCGACTAAAGGGCGGTGCAGATGCCGCCAGCGCTCGTTACATCCACACTCGTCTTTCTCCTTTTGCACGTCGCGTGTTTTCCCCGTTGGATGAACCTAATCTGGATCACCAGGTTGAGGACGGGAAGAGGATCGAACCTAAGGTGTACGCTCCGATCATTCCCATGGTTCTAGCCAACGGCGCGGACGGCATTGGTACGGGTTGGAGTACCTCAATTCCCAACTACCATCCCATGGATATCATCAAAAATATAAGACGCCGAATGGGGCGCTTGGATGGCGATGAGGAGAAACCTTTCCAAACAATGACTCCATGGTTCCGAGGCTGGAAGGGTACGCCACAGCCCGCTGATGCGAACCGTTATCAATTCAATGGTATCGCGTATCAGGATGAGAAGCGGCCCAACGAGGTGGTTGTGACCGAGTTGCCCGTCCGCATGTGGACTGATGACTTCAAGGCCAAACTTGAAGAGATCATCCGTGGTGAGAAGTCGCCTTCGTTCATCAAGGACTACAAGGAATTCAACGACCACCAGAATGTCCATTTTGAGATCCAGATGGATGAGAAGCACATGAGAGCGGCACTCGAGGAAGGTCTACTTGAAAAGTTCAAATTGGTGAAGCAAGTAGCCACATCTAACCTTGTAGCATTTGATACTCGTGGTATGATCAGGAAGTATGACAAAGTCGAAGACATCCTTGAAGAATTCTACATTTACCGATTGGATATGTATGCCAAGCGCAAGGTAAGCTTGATACTATGTTCACGATATCACCAGTTCCCACAACTGACTATCATAGGCCTACTGGCTCGGTGTATACCACGCGGACTATCGGAAGCTCAAGAATCAAGCTAGATTTATCCAAGAAATTATGGACAACAAGCTAGTGGTATCTCGCAAGAAGAAGAAGGTCATTTGTGAAGAGCTTCGTGAGCGGAAATACGAGTCATTTGTCAAAGGCGACCAAAAGGTCGTAACAGAAGATGACGAGGAAGGTGGCGTCGAGGAAGAGGAGAATGAAAGCAACGATGCCGACGGCGCACATGGCTATGATTATCTTCTTTCTGTAAGCTTCATCCCCATTTTCCCCTTGTTGCCCCGACGTTCGACTAACTTAGAACAGATGCCTATATGGTCCTTTACTCAAGAACGTCTAGATCGCCTCAAAGAGCAGATTGCCAAGAAGAAGGCGGAGCATGATGACCTTGAGGCTCTTAGTGAGAAAGACCTGTGGTGCAAAGACCTCGATGATTTCGAAGTTGAATGGGAGAACCAGCTCAAGCTTGACGCTGAAATCACGACCGGCATTCGTAGGATGGGTCGCCGTCAATCCAAGAAGATTGGTGCTGGACGTGGCCGTAAGGCAAAGGGTGGCGATGATGACTATGAGCCAGGCGGGAAATCAAAACCTGGGCCGAAAGCGGGTGCCAAAGCCAAGAAAGCTGAAGTTGTCGAGAAACACATACCACTGGCCTCTGCCAAGCTGGCTCAGGCTTTTGGACGACCTCAAACCGATGGGAATGATTCCGATCCGTTCTCCGAAGATGACTATGCTACCCTCAAAGGCAAATCCGTCAAGAAGGAGAAGCCAGCTGAAAAGCCAGCCGCGAAGTCAGTCAAGGAAGATGACGACGAGGACAATGAGGACAATGAGGCGCCAGCCAAGAGTCGTGGTAAACGAGCCGCAGCTACGAAGAAGAAAGCTTGGATCGTGGATGACGATTCGGACAGCGACGACGACGACAAGATGCTTGGAGATGTCGGAGCTCTGGTCAAGGGTATTGGCAACAACAATACTGAGCAATCTGAGAACAAGACTGGCCGCCTTAGTTTGTTCGCCATGTCGCGCCCAGATAGCAGCCACGGCAATTCTACTACTACGTCTTTGAAAGTCAAAACCAAACCATCGAAAACCTTTGACTTTGACAGCGATGACGATACCAATTATGAAATGCTTGCCAAGCCATCACCGCTCAAGAAGTCTCGTGCCGATGAATTGGATAGCTTCCTATCTGACGATGACTTACCGGCCGTTCCCAAAACTACAAGCAAACTGAAGTCATCTACTTCGTCCGAGGAGTCGAGACCAAAGGCGGCGGCGGCAGCTCCAGCAGCCAAGAAGGTCCGAGGCCGTCCTGCAGCCGCAAAGACTACCAAGGTTAAAGAAGCTGTAGCTCCAAAGAAGGCGGCAGCATCCAAATCAACGCAGCTATCGCCAGCAGCCAAAGCCTACGCTGCGAAGAAGGGCAAGGCCAAGCCCAAGAAGAGCGTCTTCGACTTGGATGATTCAGATGAGGACGTCGCTAAGGTGGATTCCGAAGAGGAAGAGTCTATTGCCCCGAGAGCTGCGGGTCGCTCCAGGCCAGGACGCGCAGCCGCGAATAAATCCAAGCCTGTCTACGTCGTCGACGACGATGATGATGAAGACGAGGAGGACGATGTCATGCAAGTTGACGATGACGATGATGACGAGCCAAGTGACGCGTTTGCTATGGATGACAGCGAGTAAACCGCCTTAGTATTGTTCTTATCGCCAGCAGACAGAAAGGGGAAGAGAGTCATGAAAAAAAGAGATGCCTTGGGAAGAAGAGGCAAAGGGGGGGAAGAAGGGCCAGGAGGCGTTTCACGGAAATAAATCATTCATGAAGTTAATGAAATTCTAGTTTGGTTTAAAAGGTGGAGGGAGAGGAAGTGATATCTTGCGCGCCTACCTGCCTCCCAGGTACTTTGTGTGTATAGCTTATATTCTGTTTCTTGCTTCTTTTTTACATGTTTTCTCTTTCCTAATTAGTTGCTTTCTCTTTTTTTTTTCCCTCCCTGCTCCTACTCCGTTTCTTAGGGGAGATTCAGGATTAGATATACACATGAACGAGAGACGTCCTTTTTTCCTATGTTTTCGCTATGAGTGTTGTGCCCAGAGATAAATGAGTGAGTTGCTTCAATATATCGGTAATTTGGATGCTTCTGAGGCTCGAGGGCTGTGGTGTTTTTGCTAGTAGTACCTAGACTAGGTAGGTAGGTAAATTAGCTGTGCTGTGGAATCGAGAAGTATATTGAGCTCCCGAGGCTTTGTTCGTCGTGTTCTACCTAACTTAGATCTGATTACCTAGGTATATAAACTAGTAGATTTGATCAAAACGGACCATTTGCGTCTTGTTAGTGAATCTGTATAAGTATATATCTTCTAAAATAATATCTGACGTTAGTTACGCAATACAGAACCCGATAGGGAGTCGAGTTTGGTAGGGTGATATCATTTTCTAGAAACACAGCCGCCTCCCTGTTTTCCCTCTTTCTCCAAGGATTCTTCTAGACCTTTTTCTTTTCTTTTTTGTTGTCAATCTTCGATTTCATATCATAGCCACGTTCATCCAACCCCAACCGAACACGTTCGGTCCGTGGGTGACTTCGGTGCCGTGGTATTGCGATGTTCAGTTCATTAAACAGACAGGGAGACGAGATCCTAACTTAAACCCCCCTTCTTCCATTTTTGATCTAGATTAGGGGGCGGATGGAAAAGAAGCAAGGGGAGAGATATGATGAAGTAACATAATTCATCACCACATAACGCACATACAGCTTTAGGGATTCGATAAGGAAAAGAGGGAGGGAGGGAGATACAGTTTGTTATCCGAGCTTGCTTGGCTTATTAACTGCGTGCACTGGCTCGCGCTAGGATATCTATGTAGGCTACACACGTGGGGTTGTATCTATCTTTCCCTCTCTGGTGTTTCTGGCTCTTATCTTCATAACTTACAGGTTACCAGAGAGCGGCCAAGAAAAAAGGAGGCCTATAGTAGCACTTTCGAGTGATCTCCTGAGCTGATAGAGAAGGCTAGGTAGGTCGAATGCTCTATAGTATACTACTAATACCTACTTACCTACACATGAACATCACTTCCAAATCATCACCCAATATGGAGGGGATATAACGCAGTAATCGTGCAATAAGGGGAGAGGAAAGGAAGGAAAGAAAGGCGGTTGGCATGCAGAGATAAAGAGATAGAAGTAAGAAATATAAGCCTATTCAGCGATACACGTCATACCACCCATCTAGAACCTTTCCCCATCCCCTATGAGGAGGACGAGGAAGGGGGGATAAAAGACAAAAACACGCAAACCCCCGAAATATGTCCAAGATAACCTTTGAATACCGTCGTCCAATTCACGGCCAAACATCTCATATCAAGGAATCTACTACCCTAGGTCAAGCCAGGCCATCCTATCTCACTTCCCTCACCCAATCTTTCCCAACATCCACATCTGCTTACAGACCAATATCCATTACCAGCGTCCCTATCGCCCATCCGTATTCACTGTTCTCTTATATATACTCCAACCATAGTAATAACCTATAGCATAGTACCAAGCTGAAGAGAGCCTCTCTGCTTCCCCTTTTCCTATACTGTTTCCTGATTACCCTCTTCGTTTCCTCTCCCTTTCTCACTTTTCACACACCACTTACAAAAATCACCAAAAAAAAGTCATATAACCCATCAATTTCATCCGTTTATTCCACCGCCCACAGCAAGAAATCCTTCTTCAGAGCCCTACTAGTCACCATGGGATGTAAAAGAAGACGGGGTACAGGTCACTAAAAACTCATAATTTCCATAAAAGTCATTCTCATTCATTCACTCAGCTCACTTCACTTTACTACACATCATACCCCAATCCCATCCGTCCCATCCTAGTCTCGTCTCATCTCATCTCATCTCATCTGTCTCATCGGTTCTGTTTCTTGTTTCTGTAGTCTGTTCTCATTTCCATTCCCACACTCCCCTATTCTCCCCAAGAAACCTTTCAACATCACAACTTTCATCCTCAATTATCTTCATAAAGGCACCGGAATACCTTGTTAGCCATCTTTCTTCCATCATCGGTTAAACTTGGCAAGGGAGAAGAAAAAATGACGGCGTAGTTCTGTCAATTTGTCGTTGCCCAAAATGAGAATAAACAGTTGTGTGACAACCGTAAAGAGACGAGGAAGAAAAAACATAAATAGGCCGTTGTCAAAATGTTCAGTTATCAGAGGAGAAACGAGGTGAAAAACTCCACAAACCCTACACCACTAGGGAGGTAACCCATTGCCATTTGCCGGAGGAAAAATAAATAAATAAAAAAGAAAGTCATCTGTTGGCCGTCGTCTTCGGTACCTATTGAGCAAACGGACCAGATTCTGTAATACTGCGTATCTTTATGCTGTTGAATCGTATCAAGTTATCGTGCCGTAGTCGGGAGTGGGGAGAATAGGATAGGTATATGTTGTATACACGTATCGAGGGGAGATAATTGTCGGATTGCCTCGTTACGCGCCCGCTTAGGCGGCGACACGTTCCTCCTCAGACTCGGACTCGGACTCGGATTCAGACTCTTCACGCTTAAGACTCTGCTTAGGGGCCGCAGGGAAGTCAGATTCCTTCAGACCGGGCTTGGCAGCAGGCTGGGAAACAGGCTTAGGGACGACCTCGGGAGAGGCGGATCGGCCACGAATCATCTGCTGGGCCTTGGCGGTATAATCGCCCATATATTGCTTGGTAAGCTCGGTCGCGTGAGAGGTGTGCTTGCTGGCCACCTCGCGCAGCTGCTCAGTCTGGCTGTTCACAATCTTGGAAGCCTCCTGGAGGTAGTGGTCAATGAGCTCCTGGTTGGTGGCGTAGATCAGAGGCGCAAAGAATAGGATAGTGGTGGAGATGAGAGCAAGACCCCAGTAAGGGACGATCTTGACGAGATAGTAAGACAGGAATGCAGCCACAGCAGCCTATGAATTTACTGGTTAGCTAATGCAATGTGACCTCGTCTCTGCTATAGAGTATAAGATCTCGAGGGAAACTTACAACCGCAGACACCGAAACGTTCTCGGCGAAAAGGATTCTCTGAGCCTCAATGACGAAGAAGTTGAGGAGCTCGTGGACATCACCAATCATGCTGTCCAGAGTCTCACGGGAAATGGTGTAGTACTTGCGCGGTCGGAGCTGGGTAGCAAGACCAGTGCCAAGGATGGTCTTGCCGGTGAGTTCGGCAAGGACAGTAACGCCGAGGGCCATCCAGGTGAGCTTAAAGGTATATCGGATCACGTCGAGGTATCTAGCCAAGAAGATAACCAAAACCGTGGTAGCATAGGCAATGGCGGAAGCACCTACAGCAGCTTATCAGTAAGGTGCTACGTGTACATGCACGTGGATACCGGGAGAGGAGACACTTACGTGGGTTGTTCCATGATAGCAACTCGGAGAAGAAGGAGTGGTAGTGAGTCAAGGGCTGGCCGGTGGCAGCAGGTTGCGAAGGAGTCTGGCGGGCTCTAGCGAGGTTGGAGAGCTCAGCAGACGTCTTCGCGCCTTGGTCTTTCATGTTCTGAGCAACAGGGCCTTGAGGGGGGAGATAAGTTAGCGACGATAAGACCAAACTAAAGAGGGTAGAAGATGCAAGTGCAGGAGACGTAGGAGACGGTGAAGATGATAAACAAAAGAGACATCACATACCGCCTGCAAGCTGTTGATAGGCAGCTTGAGCATCTGAAGGCGGTCGATGTCAGTTTTTATCCATCGATGCTAGCAGAAAGAAGAGAAAGGATGATGATGTGATGTGATGTGGATGTAATGTCTGATCTGGTCCGGACTGGCGGGAAGGGGAAATCTCCTGTGAAACACTTGACGATCTATTAGTTTCCATGTTCCGATAGAGAAAAGGTCTCAGAGTATAAGATAGTACGGAAAAGACTTTGAGGCTCACCTTACTGCCTTTCAGAGAATCAATGGAGCTGCCTCCATTGAGGGTGGCAGAGTCGGCCATTGCGATTATCTGTCGTCTGTGGTTGGATGACGATGATGTTGCGGATACACTTTTGGGTGGTCTGGTTCGGAGTGTCGGATGGTTTTATCTGCTTTTTTTTTGTGGGTGGGTTGTTAGATGGTGAGTCGATGATTGTTCGTTACTCTCTTCTTTGTAAATAAACAGACGATCAGAGGAGAGAGAGAGGAAAAGAGAAGAGGAAAGAAGAAGAGGAAAAAGGAGGGGAGAAGAGAAAAACAAGAGAGAGAAAAAACCTACGAGATGAATTTATTCTTTAATCTCCGGGAGGGGAGGAAAAGGAAAACAACAAAAGTGAATAGTTTAGTTTATTAGGCGAAAGAGTAGTAAAGAGCTGGAGAGTAAAGTAAGTAAGTAAGTAGTGGTGGTGGTGGTGGTGGTGGTGGTAATAGTTGAGTAGAGGAAAAGTCGGGTTTGGTGTTGTCGCGTGGGTTGTGTGGGAAGAAATTCAGGATCTGTCCGGGGATGAATACAACCAAAGCAAAGTAACTTTTTTTTAGTTAAAAACTTCAATAGGTACCTACTTACCTACGACGTTGTGTACAACTACACCATATACCTTTATATACCTACATATACCTCCATACCAATCTAGTGTTACCTAGCTACATAGGTAGTATGTATTGTACTACCTACTACCTACTACTTGTACACATGTATATACTTGTCTCTTGTGGCTAGTGGGCTGGTGACAGATACTCAAGATAAGTTGTATGATGCCACACCGGGACCTTCATGAGATCCTAGCTCCTGACCTTTTTACCTACCTGTAACACCACCAAACAAATCCACCTGGGCACCTTTCCACCTTTTTTATTTTATTTTTTTACCTAACCTTATACCTACCCGCTAATGTATAAGACCTGATTTAATCCTTCCAACAGGTGATTCACCCTATATACCTAGGTATGTGTTAATTCTGCAAGCCACCCAACCCGGGAAGTTTCTTTTTTATCCACCTTAGGTAATCTAGTGTGGTAGGTATCCCAACGGAGGATTCCTAGGTAGGTAAAGTCCATCAACTTCTATCTCGCAAATCGGGTTCTTAAAGGGTACCGAGGCTGCGGCGAGGTCGGATGTGTGTGTGTGTGTGTGTGAGTGCGTGTGTGCGTGTGTGCGTATGTACGGAGTATGTGCGTATATGTCGTAAGGCATCTTATCATTTTCTTCCATCATGCGAAATACCTTGCCCTAAGTTTCAGTAGGTGTCATCTAACCTTGTATTGGTGATGTATGGAATTGCCATGCTGACTGAAGAATGACCATATCATTACCATATTTGCCGATACCATAAAAAAATAGAAACAAAAACAAAATAAAGAATTAGGTACAGTACTAGGTTAGTAGGAAATCTATTTAGAACTAATAAGGTAGGTTACCTAAAAAGTATGCAGAATGGTCGCTTCCAGCCTCTGGCCAACGAAAACGAAATGGGAGAGGTATCCGTGCAGCCGTAGGAAGCAGCCGTAGGAAAGGACCCCGTATCGTACCTGAGGCAGCTGCTGGGCCTGCTGGGCTTGCTGGGTTATCTTGTTCGTTTCTTCTTTCCGATTCTTCTCTTTCCTTCCAATTCTCAAATTAGAAACCTAGCCTGCTTTCCTGTTCTCCAACTAGTTACATAACAAAACAGAGCTATTATGTATGTACTTATGTATGTACCTGTGTACGCTACTAGTGCAGCTGCGTCCGCCAATAAAACCCTAGGTGCATGATGATAATTCGCTGCAGCTTAGAGGTGATGTATGTATGTATGACATGACCATCTTTGTTTTCTTTCTTTCTTTTTCTCTTTGGTTAACCTAGCCGACCTTATCTAAAGAACAGGTAACCATCTTCTACCTCTTTTATTTATTTATTTTTTTCTCTCTTATTCCCTTTTTCCCCTTACTAATTTCAATTTAGCTACTAAGGAAAAAAGCTGAGTGGGGATTAAGTACCATACATAGGTATATCAATACATCCATCGCTAACCTAACACATTAAGCTACCTAGGTATGTACTGTACCCATCACCTTGACACTAATGATGTCGGTATCCATCAGCTAGTTATCTATTAATCAACATTCAACTGATGTGTCATTGCGTAATTAAAGAAAAAAAAAAGAATAATAAGTATGTCCGGTTTCTATGGAGCCTAGGTTAGCACGAAGTTTAGCACGATATTTAAAAGTACTTAGGTAGTGTACATTAGTCGCCTTAGTAAAGGGGGCGAAGGGGGAATTGAGGAAAACGGATGTCGTCACTTTGAGACCTAGATGTATGAACCTAACTAATCTTTCACCAAAAGCTGACATGTGATTGCCGACCTTACTATATTCTTCTTGAGATCGAGAGCACACGACAACGACGCAACACAACTTTTGAACTCTCCATTAATTATGTTTTTATATAGGTTCTCTCTACGCTTGAATCCATCACCTGACACATGATATAATAATATATTTAGACTAAGTGTTTGCCTAACCTAGGCCACGGCAACACATCTGCCTGGTAGAAGAGAAATAGAAAAAGAAAACTCATCACTCCAGACTTATACGTGGGTAAAATGATATCACACTCCCGACTAATAACGTACCTAAGTTAGTAAGTATGATATAAGAAAGAGCCTATCTACTACTACTACTATTATCCCAAAATAGCAACACCGTCCCCTAAAAGGTTTCAAGATAAATAGGGTTAGTAAGTAGGTAAGGTAAAAAAAAGAAAGAAAAAACCCCCCAAAAGCCCAAGCCAAAAAGAAAAAAAGAAAAAAAAAGTGCTCAGACAATACATCATCACCTACGAACATGTCACCTACCTAAACTCCATCACACTACTACACTCCTACACCAGATATCCATCTACTACCCACGGAAACCCACGCACGTCCCCGTACGTACGATCAAAGACAACTCCTAAATGACGCCATCCCATCCAAGGCAGCAAAGCCATGTTCCGTGCGTGAGCTCTGCTCTATCTCTAGCGTATATGAAAGGGATCTAGGTAAAAACCTCATCGAACTGTGTGTATTGTATTAGTTAGTATATCCGGTTCGTAGCTGTAACCACATAGCTAAGTTCAGCTTAGCTACCTTACCCACGAACAGATATATATATATATATATGTGTGTGTGTGTGTGCGTGTATGCGTGTGACCTATAAAACACAATAAAACCTACCCCAATTGTAGCCTTCGCCATTCCCCTGAGTTGAGCTTTGTCCGTGCTAATCATGTTATGTGATCGAATTCTAACCCGCCCCTGCATACACACACACACATACATCCAAACATAGATTGCATACACACGCAACCCATGCCCGTTCTTTTCGAATATTGATCCTGATCTTCAGGGTAGCTTAAGCTTAGGTACCCCTCAAAGCGGAGAGAGACAGAGAGACACAGGGAGAAAGGTAGGTGATAGTGATGGTGATGGTAGTGTTGGGTGTGGAGTTCTAGAACAATCCGAGTGAGGGGGAAAAGAAGCAAAAAAAATATAAAAAAATAAAATAAATATAAAGGAACTGATATAACATCATTATCATAAATTCGTTTATTTTTTTATTTCTTTTCTGGTCTACCTACTCTACTACTTTACTACCTTAACCCTGAGCTGTTCTTTTCTTCCTCCTCTTTCTTTCTTCTTAAACCTCCTCCCTTTTCCCTCTTCCTCTTCCTCTTCACCTTCTCTTCTTCTCTCCCCTCCCTCCCCTGAGCTACTTCATCTAAACAGAACTTGACTCGGAACACATAGTCAACCCGTTATCGACATGCCCGTAATCGCCTTTTTTCTTTCAACGCACTGTTCATATATTGGTAATATCATTTGGGAGGAATGTTAGATAATCAGAGAAGACAACTTTTTTTTCTTCCTTTTTCTTTTTTCTTAAACGAGTGTATGTTCGGTTGTGTTTTTCTTCTTCTCTGTCTTATTCTTTTTGCTATATTGGGATATCATAAAAAAAAAAATCACCTTTCCCCCAGTTTCCATCTTCTCTTCCTCTCTCTCTCCCACACACAAGAAAAAAACAAGTCCTTGTCTTCGGTTTTCCGGCGCCAAGCGAACAAAGGGAGTCTGCATCATACACGCACGTAGACATACGACACACTTTCGCCTTTCCAAAGCCCACTCTGCTTGCTTGCTACTAAAACCCCTTCTCTATAGCCCGATGCCGATTCCTCTCTTTATGTACCGTAAGTCCCTATTGGAGATCTATTTAACTCTCCGTATCAATGTCGAATGCCAAAAAAAAAATGAGAAAAGGAAACAAAATGGATGAGAAGAGAAAGAAGAAGAGAGAAAAAATATATATGACCAACTTGGCAATGTTATGCCCAGCTGAGAGAAGCTAATTAAGTTTTGACATGTATACCTCTTTACACCATACAAATGCAGTTCTTGACAGAAGCCTCCCAAATGCTATCGCTCGCTCCTACTCTTTATTTACTATGATGCAGCCTGGGTATCATATTCCTAGACGAAACGTCGAATTGGCATCGAGTGCGCCTGACGGCAGTGATGTGCCGTGCCATGTAGTCTGGGTGCCAGCAGTTATCGCCGCCAGCCCCAGAACCCACCGCCAGAACTCGGGGTAGTGGCCGTTGTCGTCGCCGCCGCTGCTGCTGCGGTACTCTTAGCACCATTGTTCGCTGCGCCCGACCCCGTCGCCGACCCGTTCCCTTGCCCATAGTCGCCCGGTGCCAGCCCGTGGGCCTTACGCAGAGTCTCGAGCTTCTGTTTGTATTCGTCCGCTTCCTGGCGAGCCACCGCCTCCGCCGTCTTAGCCTGCACTAGTTCGAGCACAAGAGCGTCGTTCTCAGCCGACGAGGGAAGAGGCTCAGTCTGTGTCCGGGCCAGCGACGATCCTCGGTTTACAAAGCTGGTCTGGGTGTTAGGTGTCGACTTGCTACGTCCCAGCTTGAACTCGCGCAGACCGTTAGTGGCACCCGAGGAACCGCTCGACGAGGTGTTACTAGACGAGAACCAGCCACTGGGCTCAAGTGTCGACCCAGGCGTCTCGGCAGAAGCCCTCACTCGCATAGAGTGGACTTGTCGTTCGAGACGTTGCTTGTCCTGGTGCATATTTCGGACGTGAGCGTGGCTTTCTCGCAGTTGTTCTTTGAGTGTATTGATTTCTGTGTCGAAGTCGTGGATCTGACGGCTCAATTCTTGCGACCGTGACATTTCAATTCGGAGGTTTTCTTTGGTGCGGGCCAACTCGTCGCGGAGCTGTGGTTTGGTTTGCAACGAGGATTCGCTACGGTCGCGGCCCTTGTGGGTGTGGAAACGCTCTGCGACCGCATTCATGAGCTGCGAAAGGCGATCTTCATCTGACGTGTCGGTCGCGTCGCTCTTCTCTGCATCTTCTCCGCCCTCGCCATCATTCGTGGTCGAAGTGGGAGCTAGGCCAGTGGTCTCTTGCTGCTTCTTCTTCAAACCATCAAGTAGTGACTTGACGGCTTTCCTGTCTTCATCTCTTTCTTCTCTCTCCTTCTGCAATTGATTTGCAAGTAGCGAATGGTTGCGCTGCAATTCGCTGAGTGCAGTGAGGAGATCCTCAATCTGGGAGTGCAGGTTCTTGTCGGCGGCATTGTTGCTCGCGTAGTGCTTGGGGGCAATTGGAGTTGACTCGCGAAAAGACGAGTCGTCGGGTGTGGAGGAATCGCGTGAAATGGTGGTGGCGTCGGTGGAGGAGGTGCTGAGGACGCTGGCTGAGCTGGCTTCCATAGAGTTCAAGGTCGAGGCGATGCTCTGCTTCGAAGCACTTCGTCGCAGCATGCTTAAGGGCCTGATCGGTGCAGAAAGACCCGGCGACAGTGATGCGGATTTCGGGGAGGAGCTGCTTGCTGTCCAGAGACGGCCCAGGAAACGGGATGCTGCTGTGGTAACATCTGCCGTGCGGGCGGCGTTGGCGGTGGCGATCTTTTCCTCTCTGTACCCCTGCTCGAGCTGGGCTAATTTCTCTCTGGATACTACGCTGGACAAGCTAAGGAAATCATCCACGAATTCATCGGCATTGTAATGATAGCAGTCCCACAGCCCCCGTGATAATAGGAGTTGCATAATATCCTCTAATTCGGTACACGCCAAAATCCGGCTCTCATTCTTTCGCATAAGAGACAAGGCGACCCGCATAATTGTCTCCGACGCACCTTCGGCAAAGATGACATCGTAGATGCGAAACAGCATGGGTAGCGGGCACGTCACGGCGAAAAAGGAGAGGAACCACTGTGAAACGTACGCCGGATCAACCTGCAGATCGTCTAGATGGTTCGATAATCCGGCCATGTTCTGTCGAAGCAGTTCTCGGAACTGGTAGATTCGGACGTGCAACCCTGACAAGTCGGGTAAGAAACACGATCGCAAGTCGTAGCGCTCCATCAACCTATCGTCCGATTGTTACAGTTAGCTTCAAAGCGTCGCTTAAGCAAGCAGGAGGATCAATCAATCATCTTCCCTTTCATCGTCTCCTCTCCTCTCCTCTCCCTCCACAACAAATCAAGGAATACAAACAAGATACAAGATACAAAACACAAAATACAACATAATAGAAACAAAAAAAAATAAAAAATATGGAGACTTGGGTAAACTTGGGACTTACTTGACTAGGACACAGAACGCTTGGCTGTCCGGCATGTGCATGAGCAGCGGTCCAACGAGGAACGCAAGTCCCTGGCAGTACCCGATCTTATGGTCGTAAAGCGAGAAGCATTTCAGCACCCGCCCCAGCATTCGCTGCCCGTCGCCCTCGGGATCACGAAACATGTCTACGCCCGGAAAACTTCTACCGAGATCCTTGCCGATGAGTCCCTCATAGGGACTCGATTCGCCGCAAAGTTTATCGAACTGTTCCAACAGAAACGAGTCGCGCGCCCCAGCCATACTCTGCCAGACCACCCCCCGAAGCGGCGGGGGAATGCCTTTGCGGATCTTGTGCGATAACAGCGTGGGAAGCCGGGCAGCCGTCTGCTGATAGTCCTTAACTAGAGCCATGTAGAATTGGAGGTCGGTCATGGGCGGCGGAGGGATGGTCGAGTATCGCAACGGCGCGGGCGTCGGCCCGTTGACCATATCTCGGAGTTGGGCCATCGAGGGCGGTCTGGGTCGACGGGGCACGGGTTGTTCCACCACTTTGACCTTAACGCTCTTCGGATTTGTAGCAATCTTGTTGTTTTCTTGTTCAAGTCGTGCTAGGAGCATCGCAGTAGACTATATAGATAGCGGGCACATAGTGGCCAACGTCAGCAAAATTATATATATATATATATAAAATCTGACATAACATCAGGGGAAGGGGGAAACGAAGGATGATGGGGGCGATGCAAACGGTTAAGGAGAAAGGCCACGTACATTATCATCCTGCCCGTCCTTGACAACTTGCTCGTCCTCCGTCTTTTGCAATTGCTCCCAATTCACCTCCTCGTCTGATTCGTCTGCCGAGTCGTCGTCATCGCTACTAGTCCGCGAACTCTTGGGGGTATCGTCTTCGGGGATCGATTCCAGCTCCTCTTGTAAACTTCGCGTAGGTTCCACGGCCGTCTTGGGCTCGCCCTCGTCCTCCATGTCGACCTCCTCTCTAATGGACGGCGTGGTGGCACTGGTGGGCGTATACTGAGGGCCGAATATGCTCTTCCTAGTAGGCGTCAGGACCGGAGGAAGGTCGGTATTGACCGACAGAGAAGGCGGCTCGGACAAGCGAACCGTCACTAAGGAATCGTGGGCGGGCATGGTGCGTTCGACAGGTGATTCAACAGGTGACTTGAGCTCGCTCGATTTTGCCGAAGTTGGGCTTGCGGCGGTTGGGGAGGAGGACGAGTCATTTTGCTGAGGCGTCTCTTGTTCGGAGGCCATGACGTGTGGCGAGGCGGTCGGTAGGGACGACTTGGAATGCGGATCTACAATCCACAAGAATGTCGGCTTTGCCCCCTTCTTGCCCACTTGGTCTCAAGTGGCTTTGCCTTTTTTTTTTTTTTTTTCTTTTTCCTTTTCTTTTTTTTCTTTTTTTTTCTTTGGTCCCTCCGGTGGTGTGAATATTGTGTATTATTGCATTGACAGGTGGAATGGTGAAATAGTGACACGGCGAAACAACCCTACTCTAAGCGTTTATTACCCGCAACAGCAATGGCCAGCCTCTGGGTGTGCTGTAGGGTGGCAGGAAGTTCAAAATGTGGACTCGGACCACGGAACCAGGGTTTCGTCTGTACTAGGAGAAGCCGAAGCCGTGTTATTTAGACGTGTATTTGTTCAGCTGCCCTGCCTTTGTTTCATCGAGGGGTCGAGATTCTTAATGAAACTGTTGATACAAGGAACGAGTGGATATCCTTCTTCTTTTCCTTTTCTTGTTCTTTTCCCTTCACGAGGGAAAGAGGGAAAAGATAGTTAGGTAGTAATAGTGACCGTAGTAGTAATAGTTAAGAAGGGGAGGAGGAAAAAAAAGACTGTATGTCAATATGTATGTATGTACGTAGGTTTGTAGTGTATGTATGTAACCTATGTATGTACCGATGAATGGGGAAAGGGCCCTGGTTAGCTATGGCTAGAGTGTAATGCGAGAAAAGAGCGGTCGATCAACAGCTCCCGGTCGACTTGGGTTGTTGGTACTTTCTTGATTATTTTTGGTTTAGATGCTTTTTTTTTCTGTCTTCATCGAAAGACAACGCAGACCTGATTGACTAACTACCTAACTGACTGGTTGACAGATAGATAGAGATAGATAGACAGAGGCGCAATAAGAATTGAAACTAACAAAAAAGGAAATATCTGAGGTTGACGATGTGAGTGATTGTGTATAGTAAATAATATAATGTGCAAAGTAATGAGTGTATAAAAATTGATAACTAGTATTGAAGGCAGTAATGAACGACAGGATGGTTTTTAATCACAATCAGTTTAGAAGAACATCCGGAATGCCTATGAATCAAGTGCAATACAAGGGGGTGGTTTAGTGAGAGACAAGGGGGGATTGCTGAAGGAGGAGGTTATTCAGAAGTCAGGAGAGGGGCGCGCCGGGCTAACATCTAAAGGCTTGGCACAAAGGGGAAAAATATGTAATAAAGAACTATAGGTCTAAGTACAGGTCCCAAGGTCCTTTAGGTGCTTACTTAACCTACCAAACCTTATCTTCTTTACCAAGTTCAGGGCCAAAGACCAAAACACTCAGCGCTACCCGATACCAAATCATAGGTCTAAAAGTTCGACACCTGATACCAAAATATTCAATTCTTTGTGTAATATTGCGCCTCCTCCCCCCCCTCTCCCCCCCCCCTTTTTTTATGAAAATGTTCTATTAATTAACCAAAGAAATGTAAAAGCAAGCTTATACCTTGCGCGCGCTCTCTCTCTCTCTTCCTTTTGGCCTTTCCATCAAGGTACATAATACTACGCTACAGATAGTTGTGTATGCAGGTAGATATATGTACTATGCATGCATGTAGGTAGGTGGGTAGGTGGATTGGATGATGGACGATAACAACGTGTGTATGCAGGTTTTAATAAGGGCGAATGGGAAGAAAGGAAAGGGTACGGGAAATGCGCCTAGCGCCGCGTACCTGACCTGCGGCTACCAATGCGAATATGTGATAGGTTCCTTGGTTCATGTAGGTACCACTAAGTTTGGGGCGGTTTTTTACGCCACCACTTAGCTTTAACACCACACACTACACTACACTAAGCCTAGCTTAGCTACACTGAACTCACTAACGAACGAACCTAAAAGCAAAGCACATGAAAAAGAAGGTTAGAAAAAAATGAAGAGAAGAAAGAAAGTGAAAAGAAGGAAGGAAGGAAAAAAGAATATCCAATGGCCCCTGTCAATTCCCCCAATCCCCCAACTTCGGGAAGAGACTTAAATTGGTAGGTACCTCGCTCTCCCAGATCAAGCTCTAGCACGGGCGATAGGGCGACTGATTGGCCTGTGGAAGACAGTTCCGTTCACCGTCTTGCAGCCTAACTGACCAACCGGGGAACATGCCTACCTGTGGAATAAAAATAAAAAAAAATAAAAGAAAGAGGGGAATAGCCCTTACCTTACTTTAGGTACAAAACATTATAGAGAAGAGGGGAAGAGAGAAAAGGGCAAGAAAGAGAGGGGATCGAGGATGGGGATAGGGACAAGGCACAGCAAATGGACCAGAGACATAAAATAAAATAAAATTTCAGCCAACGAATAAACGATTGAAAAAAAAAAGAAGAGGAAACGACTGACCGTTAGCTTTGCATTGCATGAACCCGACCTTCGCCTCCCATCCAATCCTCATCTTCAACCCCACATTGAACAAGGGGTTGTGGTGGAGGCCAAAAAAAAAAGAACTTTGTTAACCGAGAGATGGGAGGGGATTATCATTTTGATCTGACGATGCCTTGCAGTAGCTTTCCCTCTTTTTTATTTTTTTTCTCATGTTCTTATTAAATGTATGTATATACACTGAATATATAAATTTCCTAACCAGTCACCGCTTTCTCTACCACATTGCATACCAACATAAACCTACTACTTATACACTAGTAAGCGTACATAGCATAGCATATAACACGTTATCTTAGCCCGACCTATATCCGGTAAGAGATGTACAGTTAACCAGACTATAGCGCTATATAGCGCTGGCTTCGTCTGGTCTTGGCAAGAAAAACCGCTAAATAAACGCGTTCTTCCTTGCACAAGTCGCGTTAATAATCCCCTCCTAACTCCGCCCATTATTCCTTGGCATCCCCTACTTATGCAACCTGCCTACCCAGCTACCTATCAGCTATGGGTTCAAGGTAAGGTGTAATGTAGTTGTACGCATAGTCTGTGTGTTGCCCTCTCCTAGCTTGCTTTGCCTCACCTCACCTTTACCTTACCTTACCTATAGCTTTTACCTTACCTATAAACTTTGCCTTTTTACCTGACCACCCCTTACGTATACCGCATACGCATAACCTACAATATGTACGTATGCATACATGAAGAGAGAAACAACGAAAGGAAAAGAAAAAAAAAACCAGGCTCCATCTTATCCATCCCATCCATCCAGCTAAGCTTGGTGAGGGGGTCGTACATATAAATCTGCATACTATATGTATTATAACTCCATGCTACATGCCACATCCTCGTCACCGCCACGACTCAGCAATTTTATCGTACCTAACAACAAGAGAAAAAGAGAATATCGAGCCAGCTCTGCTGCAGACTATGCCCCATCCTATTCCCCGATTATCATTTATCCTTAGATAATTCACCCATAGCGCTCCACCATACTGTCGTGAGGAACGGATGATAGATAGCATCATGTTTACCTTCGGTCGTTCTGTCTTGTTTCATCATGTATCTCTTTCCCTCCTCTTTCTTTTCCGTTTTCCCTTTTTTTTTTTCAACCCTTCTAAATGCTCGTCATCCATAACTCATGGGTACGTATGTGGCGCTTAGAGCTTTGCAATCATGCCGTGATACCCCCCAGACTATACATCGTTTTGAGAATGGTATATAAACATATAATATATATACTTGAGCCATGCAAAATCAGATCAGTTTGAGTTCCACCACCATTACCCATGCCCAACTCCTACGCCGAAAGATCATTCGCCACGTCTTCAATGACACGCTAAAAAATCATCCAACCAGCGCCTTGTCTTTATCCAGAAATGCCCAGGTGCCTCAGGTGCTTGAGATGATCCCTCCGCCGGGAGATGAGGGTCCCATCTAATATACGCTGACATCACCGTCACTCGATTGTCTAGGCCGGCCCGTGGCCTAAGCCTACCAGACCACTCTCTTTGCTATCATTTCTCCCAGCTACGCGGCAGTGACACCTGTCGTCATTGGTTGGGGCGGTCCCGAGCTTGCCAGTTTCGGAGTCTTCTGCTTCCCCGTTATCGGGCTAGCTTGACCAGGTGTCTGAGATCCGGGTTTCGGAGCTTGTGCGCCGGGCCGTGCTGCTGGCATCGAGAACGCCGGTTCCTTAGTGGGATCTACTCCAGGATATAGACCTTGGAGTTTCTTATACAAATCCCCCATGTATTTAGCCGTCTCTTCCCGCTCTGATACCTCCGGCTTTGCTTCAGCGCCGTCCGTGCTCTGCAATTGCTTCAATTTGACATTTACATGTAGTGGTGGCGGTTGTAGATAAGCAGGGCATGGCGTGTTTGATACATTGCCTTTCTTATCGGCCAAACCTGCTAGGTACGTTAAGTTGGTCTGGAGTCTACGCATACAACTAACATTGTTAGTAAGCAATTGAATTCTTTGAAGACTCGTGTCTAGCTTACTGGTTGTAGTCCTGCTGTAGGAACTCTTCTTCCTCTGTAGGCTTCTTCTCGGTCTCTTTCGTGGTGCCATCACTGCCATTTACCTTTTCCCGTTCGGACTTGAGGCTAAGTTGTGTTTGCTGGATCTGCATGGCTTCCAGTAGCAATTCATTGTTGATCTCCAAGATTACTGCCACCCGGTCTTTATCTCTTGGGTCTACACCAGGACTTAAAGGGGTAGGATTGCCAGAAACGCCGTTAACCGCGTTACCTTGACCTGATGTGGGGAACGTAGGAGTTTGTGGTGTCTGTACATTGCTAGATGGAGGTGGCTGCTGGGGTGGTTGCTGCTGCTGCTGTTGTTGCTGCTGTTGAGGTTGTGGTTGGGGTTGGGGTTGTGGTTGATGTTGCTGATGTTGTGGTGTTTGATGATGTTGATGCTGTTGCTGGTGCTGGTGCTGGTGCTGGTGCTGTTGTTGTGTATGATGCGGCGTATGGTTCATATGCTGGCCCTGCTGTGCGCTCTGGGGATGCTGTGGTGTTGAAAACTGAGACTGCTGGGGGTGGTGCGCGTTGTTCGGGGTCGGTGTGCCTTGGGCGGGCTGCCCTTGGAAGTTTCGCGTTGGAGTTGACATTCCGCCGGCGTTTGGAGGGTGATGTTGCTGGTGTTGCTGGTGTTGCTGCTGCTGATGTTGCTGTTGTTGCTGATGTTGTTGATGCTGATGCTGTTGTTGTTGATGCATACGCTGCATCATCTGTTGCTGTTGCGGATTCATGCCTTGATGCATAGGGAAACCGGACATGGGCATACCGCCTCCCATCGCATAGTTGGGGGCTATGTTCATTTGGGGCGCAACTGACGTAGGGATGCCGGCGCCGTAAGGAGAATTCGTGTAAGGAGTTTGGTAGTTGGGCACTAACACATCAATCAACACATCAGCATGGAAACGGCCAACAAACCAGCACAAGAAGCAAGCAGCAAGTAAATTAAACCTCTAGACGGACTCGGGCTAGCACTTAACAAGGACCACTTAGGGGAATACACGGACTCGGGGGAGGGCAGAGTCGCGTCGCTTGTCAAGATTGCTATTTGGAGCTGCTAACAGCCGGATGGGATATGGAAAGCAGCAGGAGGGAGTATCACATGAGGCATGACGACATCAGGTAGGGACAAAACGCGGCTAAGGAAACAAAAGGAGGCTCGGGGACAGATGAAGGGAAGTTGCTTACTCTGGCCATTGGCAGCGGCCATGTGCGGCATGCCGGTATTCTGCATCATGCCTGCAGGGCCAGCGACGGGCATCATATTGGGATTGCCTGGAAAGCCAGCGCCGGCCTGGGTGCCCATGGGGAACTGCTGAGGATTGTACATCATCTGGTTAGGACCTGAGCCGGGCTGCAGATGGTTGTTCTGGGAACCTGGGGGTGGGGCGGTATTGTAAGGTGAACCAGCAGCGGCATTGGGGAACCCATAGTTGCCGGCGTACATGGCTCACGATAGGCTGTCACAATGCTGGCACAGCTGGCTGGGCTGGGCGGCGAGGGCGTGACGTGGGCGAGGGCAGATCTGGGACGGGACTCGTTGGAACTTGAGATTTGTTCACCACAGACGAGTATGGTGTGTCGCGCGTCGTGTGGGGTGCGCCCGAGAAGAGCAGGGGGGTATGGCGATCACGAGGCCAGACGGACGCCTCAGCGGCCTCGGGTCCAAAATGAACGTGGTGACACTTGAAGAGGGTAAGGTACTATTTTCCTGGGATCCAGCCTCAAAAGGGTTTCTTTTTTTTTTCTTCTTCTCTCTCTTTTCTCTTTCTGAACCCGAGTGACTAGTCCTAGGTAACGATAGGACACACGTTTCTACTCCGTACCTTCAAGTAAACAGACGGGTAGATAGAACAGACAGAGAGAGATAGATATATGTCAGTTGTCCGAAAGAAGACCTGGAATGTATGTACTGGATATAGATGAAGTAGTATGTAGTAGCAGTAGCTGAAGCAGTAGTCTGGTCCAGTAGTGGTAAGTAGTACCTAACGACTTAGACTTGGGTAGAAGCTGTCCCGAGAAGTGTGATGTATGTGTACGGGGGTGTTAGGAGCTAATGTCAGGCACATCGGGATCTTCCTTCTAGAAATCTCCCTCGCTTTCCGGTTTCCCCTTTCCTTTTCCCCTGTGGACAAGAGAACCAAGGGTGGGTGTGTATGTGTATGTGTGTGTGTGTATGTGTGTGTGTGTGTATGTGTGTGTACTAGTTGCTGATTTGACTCAAAAGCCAAGGTAATAGGGTACCAAGGGCTGAAGGATGGTAAGGTAGGCAGAGTAGACAGTAAATAGACAGGTAATGAATGGGACGGTATATAACCTTAGTGTACGTAAGATAGGTCAAAGTAGACGAGACCAGTGCTATACCTTTCAGGTTATGTCTCGAGTGATCTTAGGTGTGTATGAAAAAAAAAAAAAAAGAATAGCAAATAGACCAAGGCGCAACTAGGGGAACTAGGGGGATTATGCGGTGACGGAGACAAGACGGGGACGGTCTTATGCAGTAACCAGTACCAGGATTCGTGTTGTGGGACAATACCACATGCGGTGCGGATGGTGACTGACTTTGTGTTTCTGTCCGAGACAAGATAATAAGGATAATATGAATGTATGAGTGTATGGATGTAGCAATCAAGGCACGAAGTGACGTGGGTGCGTTGGAAATTGTGACAGGAAAGATATGCGAGAGGATTTAGAATTAGAAGGGGGGGAAGGGGGGTGGGTGGTGGTATTGGTGGTAATAGTAATTATGGTGGTAGTGGTGGTAGTAGAAGGGGGGGATTGGGATTGGGATTGGGATTGAGTGGGAAGGGAAAAAAAAAAAGAGTTGGTCGTAAGTTTAGTTAACATGAGGGAAGGAAAAAGGCTGGCGTGGGTGCGGTACACACGTACACACACGCTACGACTACACTGGGAAAGAGCTTTTGCCAGCAGTAAAGTCGAGCCGGGTAAGCAGCTGATGAACCAATGAATGGCTAGATAGATTTGGGACGAGCGGAAATGGCGAGATCCTAGATCCTTCTCTATGTGGTGATGACGCTATGACCAATTAGATATTATGGGGCCTTTTCTTTTTTTTCTTTTTTTTTCTTCTTCTTCTTTTTTCTTTTTAACCTTCTCCCGATTAGGAACATGCTAACGTATGGATCATCCAATAGTATTGACCACATCGTTAACCTCCTAACCTCTCTAGGATTAAGGTCGTACGAAACAATTCTCAGGGTGCATGTAATACGTATGATTATACTATTGAATCTATATTCCTCTTGAATTAGGGGTCCTAAGTCTTACCTAGTTTTTACCTACACTAGGTAGGTTTTATATATGTCTCTAAGGCAAGACAATGCCCCAAGACATTTTTCGGTTCACTTACTCGATAGACTTCATCTTTACTTGTAGGTACATAGGGCATCATATATCAGGGAATTCGACGAGTCAGTTCTGTCCAGGGATATTCCAAGTCCAGGGCGCATAGCGTGCCTGTTCTCAAGGGCACTCGGACATGTGCATACACTATATATGTCTATAATATCCCCAGACTATAGGTATCTGCATCTTGTTTTCAACAACCAGGACGCATACGCATACCTTGTAGTGTACCCCGATTTAGTAAATGTCTCTATATACACACCATAAGAATGTACATACACGTTTCCCTGAAACCTATGCACAGGGGATCGAAGCGGGTACGTACGTGATGTGAAAAAAACACAACCACGGTGATATAGTTTGCGTATATACCTCCTTACCAATGTACTTTACGCTTCACACGCGTCATCATACAACTAGGAGCAAGAGAAAAGCCCTGGAGAATGCTCACAGGTCAACCAAACATGAACTTCCTCCAGTTCTGCGCGAGCCTCTCCACACCCTCGCGGAGATCCCAACCTTTGATCTGACATATCCGCCGGCAAACCTCCTCCAGGTTCCGGTCCATCTGCTCCCCGGCCGTGTGTAGGTCGCTTTCAACCAAAATGCGGTCATCAGGCGCAGCGAGGATAGCCTCCTCCGTTTTCTTATCACCTCCTACCGCACCCCAGTTAATAGCTACTGAGAAAGAGAAGAAGATCTTGGCCGGCACAGCGGGCTGAGTGTACTGCTTAAGCACGCCGACATGACCACTAAATGAGTGGATGCATATGCGCGGGGGGTACGGTTTCGGGCCGGACGCATTGGATTGCAGACTTATCTTTTTCAGTTTACTTCGGATTTGCGATTGGACTTTGATGTCGTCGTCCTCCGAGTCGCTGGAGAACTCCTCCGCTCCTTCGGCGATCTGTCTTTTCTCCCGTCGGGATAGAACTTCTCTCTCATGTCCCTTCCAGCATTCGGCTATCGTGTCGTACAATATCCCGTGTGCCTGGACCCCATGTACACTCACCGGGCGACCCATTTCACCGGCCAGTTTCAGTTGTGCTTTGAGTACGGTGGCTTGGTGCGTCATCTGCACACGATGAGGGCTCAAAAGACGACCTTCTCGGCCTCCGGGGGTAAGCTCTTCATCTCGCTCAGCCTCATGCGCCGACGTCCAGCTCTGTGGGAGCCGAAAGGCTTTATCTAATCCGATTTCTCCAACAAGTGCCAGAGGATGTTTCTCGAGGCGTGCTTTCGTCTCCTTGAGGAACTCAGATAGTGGCTTGGGATCCGGAAGACCCTCACTAAAAGATACATCTTTCGATGAGGGTGGGGGCGCTAGGATGGTGTCGTAGTGTGCTATTTTGCCAGATTTTGTTCCATTGTAAGTCGGATTGGGGTCCGTATCATCATACAGCTGGTACGAAAACCATGGATGCCAGCCGAAAGAAGGTATTATACGTTCCTGGGACGGGGCTGCCTGTGAGAATAGCGTGCCAACGTCTTTAACACCACGTTCCACCGCCACGTTGGAAACAAGTTCTTGATCCTGGGTTCGTGTGGACATAACGGTCAGAGCACGGGCTTTCATATCAGATATAGACGCTATGGAGGTCATGGTGTCCGTTGGGTGACAGTGGGCGTCAAAGACCCCGATATCCCAGGGAAAGGGCTCCGATGGCGTATCCCGTTCATTGCTTATTAGCGGCTGCTCCGAAGCTTGCCTAGTGCTCTCCACCGACTCCGAGTGCTGCTGGCACATAGCAGCGGCTGATTTGTCTAACACTATAGATAGAGATGCAACCTTGTATCCCTAGAAGACCCCGCAACTTGCGTGCTTTTCTCTCAGCTACAAGAATGACAAGGTGATAGCCCTAACGCTCGGCGAACCCCGATAAAAAAGAGGTTATTATGACAGCAATGATCAAGGTGGCGGCGGCTAGAGGCACAAGAAGGTTCAAGCCTGAGTGAGAATACCGGTTATCTGCCGAGTCCGAGCCCGAAGTCCTTACCGAGCAAATTGAGAGCGGCAGGTCTAGTGTGCAGTCTCAGTCAGTAACTCTATTTCTTGTGATGAGTTCGGTCAAACCTATATAGCCTCAGTGGATTTCAGGGTGGCATTTACAGTTTGAGGGGCGGCGTGCCACGTTGAAATGCCCTTTATCAACCTCGCTGCCATACACCTCGTTAATACGCTGGATGTGCTTAGAGGGAAATCGACGATTGGCTTAAGTGGCTTGGTTGGCTTTGAATTAACATTGACTACTAGCTTGAAGCTGTTGATGATGAAGGAAGTTGCCGGTATGTAGTGTACTAGCCTACACACGTATTGGATTAGAAGTCAATATGGGCTACATGTAAGGTAACCTATGAGATAGATGAGTCAATAGCACTAGGGTTACAACCATGTAGGTAGGTAACTCGTAGGTAGGCTAGTATGTGGTAAGACAATCCCGCAGGATTGGTTGGGTTGTACATCGATGTATGTAATGGAACCGAAGCTAGCGCCTTGACGTAATTAGTCTGCGGTCTTCAATGTTGTACATACGCAAGTACCTACTTCCAATACATATTGATGTAAATAATTGTTAACATTCATTAAGTATGGGGTAGATAGTGAGTAGTTTATCTACCTAGTTTATCTGGGGAGGGTGGTTTCGTACAACCATTGGTACAATACTCCAATAATCGTATATGTATGTTCCTCTCTTCTTCTGCTCCATTCAACTTTCGGCGACTTACACCACTACACTACATTTTACCGGGCCACCCACCCACACTATTATCAACACCTACTACATCTATCCCCCGGACCACATCCCACCCCACCATCACCATCCAACAAGAAGGGATCTAGTTGCAAGAGGCGAGCTCCGGGATTGACCGGAGGTGGCAAGAGTTTGGCAGGTAGTAAATGTTGATGTATTAAGTTATGTTAAGTTATATCTTCGCATATGTACTTATAATGCCCATGCCAACTTTCACATGTCGAGTGAGAGTTCGGCTGCTTCGCCCATCGTCATAATTGGTGGTGCGCAATAATCTAGAAGAGAATAGCTTTCACTTGCTTACTACCGCTGATGTATGGACCGTATCTGCCGTCTCATTGCATCTCAGATCTAAACACCGTCAAATCATGCAATCAATTGATATCAGTTTCCTAGGTTAGGCGCTTGAGCTTGTGCTCCCCTCCCCTCTCATCCCATCCCATCCCATCCCATACACATAGCCAAAGGCATATATTATACACATACACACACCCACACCTTCATGCCATCCTATGCTGCATTGTCTTGTCCTTATTTCTCACTGCTTTGCCGTTTTTGAACCATCCCCCCCTCTAGACTCCTCGCACTAGATCCCGCAAACGAAATAATCGAAAGCAGTGGCAGACGTTGGATGAGACACTCCTCCATTCCACAACATCAACGACCACAACCATGATCATGCAACACAACCGACTAGATTAGGATATTAACACGTGAGAGGCCACCGACGGCGTACAATTCCGTCAATCGCACCACAAGCTATGCACACATTTCGGGAATAATCAGCATCCAGCAACAAGCACCGCACCACTGCAACAGTCCCGATGGGGTTTTCTATCAACCCACTCCAATTTCTCATCTTCCCCTTCCTCTTTCTCGTCGCCTTACCGGTCGCCCTCTGCGCCGGCTTCACCACCATACTCGCATTCTTTGTTCTTTTCATCCGCCTGTTCCTTGTGTACTTCGATGTCGGGCTAGAGACACTACATTTCCTTTTCACGGGAAATGCTACCCTGCACTCACGAACGCCATCATCTTCATTGAGCTCATCGCCCCTGCCGTCGCCAAATGCCACTCATTCGAGAACCAAGCGTCACCGCAGACGGAAAAGCAGTACCGGTAGCGGCACCGCCACCGGCAGCATAACCCCGGTCGGTGGCTCGGATAACCTAGCTTTGACCCCTAGCATTGGCCTCGAGAGGGATTTCGAAGGACTCGGTGGGTGGCGGCTGGATAGTGCGGACGGCGGTGCTGATACTGCCGACGACAAACAATGGTACAACCTGAACTCTCGCCTGGAACTGCCCGACCACCGGCATCATTCTAGGTCTCAAAGCGGAGGGACCTTGTTACCGGGATCCTGTAGTGTTGGACCATACACCAGATCGGGGGTGCCGATGGGAACCCTAAGCCCCGAGGCTCTACGGATGACCACATCGCCCAATAGCTCGAGGTTGAAGCTCCATGATGGGTCGACCAAGCTGGACAACGATGACAGTTACTTCCCCCCGTGCGAAGGGAAGCATGCGAAAGCAAAAACTGCTTAATCAGCGGTAGTAGAATCCCTCGGAGGAGAAAGAAGCAGACGGGGGAAGAAAAAAAAAGGGGGCAAAATGAAGGACTGATCAAGGGGAGAGGGAAAACTTGTCAAAAACAAGGGCAGGCTCTGACGAATTAACGATTCATGTACGATCAACTTATCGGATTAAAGGGGGACTCAGTAAGGGGGTTATGGTACGTTGGACTTGATTTACTGGCTTAGGGAATTCACGGAAGGGTAAGGGGGGCAACTAGGTTTTATTTTATATCTTTTGCAGGTAATCAGGATCAGGACTAAGGAAGGAAAACTGAAGGGGAGTTTATCGATTCTGGTATATTGTCGATTCGAGGCACAAGTGGAAGGTTAGGTACCTAGGTCGGTACCTATGTATCATTGTAAAATAAGGGGTAAGCAAAGAAAAAAGCAAGATGGAAATGGAAATAAACGCAGGCTCGTGGTCCATGATAGGGTTTTATCATGTCTTCATAATTGCTCTCAATGAATAAAAAAACAAAAATTATCCGATGGTATACCAATCCAACGCCTTAACACCATCTATCCGTCCCTCTTCGTGAGTTCCTTGCCGCCAATCATCTTAGCCGCAGAAGACAAGCCTTCCTCCCCTTACAGCGTCTGCCAGAAGTAATTCGCGTAGAAGAAGCGCGAGAACTTCTTATCCAGATTGACCACATGCACATCGCCCTTGCGGTCATTGCGCACGACCGCCTTCGCGAACTCGCCGTCGCGCTCGTCGCGCTCGAGGTCGATGCCCAGGCTGCGGTAGACGCGCAAGCGCAGCAGGACCTCGTCGTCGACGGGGTCGTGCCGGTTGCCGTCGCCGCCGCCCTCGAGCCCCTGCAGCTCCAGCTCCTGCAGCCGCGCCGCGAGGTCGGCTTGCTGCGACGACAGGCGCTCCGCTTCCATCTCGAGGTCCGACGCGGCTTTCGCGATGCGGAACTTCTGCGTGTCGAGCCGGGAGATCTCGGAGGCATGCGCGGCGGAGGAGTGCGCGGAGGTGAGCTCTTCGTATTGCCCTTGCTGGGTGTTGAGGGAGCGGGCGAGTTCTGGTTTTTTTTTGGTTGGTTTGGTCAGCGGGATGTTTTTATAGTGCTTCGAAGACTTGAAAAAGAGGGTTCGAAGATAGAGAGAAAAAGAGGGAGGAAGGGGATGCTTTGTTGGGGCATATACGTACTCTTCAGGTCGGCTTCGGCGGCGCGGACTCGTGATGTGCGCTTCTCCTGCAGATCGAGGATACTATCGTTGATCCGCGAGATAGCATTCTTGTCGGGCGCAATGTTGAAGTTGTTTACGGTGTGCCGGATAAGCTATTGTCGAAATGAGACGTGTTAGTCAATTGCTGCTGCTATATTCCGGGTGTGTGGTATATGCTATGCTATACTAGACGAAGGACATGATGGTTCTCGAGGTATGGAAGTGACTAGAAGATGATGGGTTTGCGTACCGCTGCGGGATCCTCGTCGAGAAGCATTGTGGTGATGTCGTTCAATCAATGTTTGGCTTTTGATTTTCTCGGACTATATTTCGCCGTGTATAGGGAGTAAATTGTGTCTTCTTCTTGTTGTCGATAATGAAGATGAATTGTTATCGCGGGGGAAGAGTTTATCTATCCGAGTAAGTAAATGACAGAACGACTACTTAAAAACCACTAACCTAAAGCCCAATGTGGTAATCCCCAAAACAACAAGCCTTGTGTGAGGTCGACGGGACGACTACCTATCTACTAGCGTGGTGTAGTGTAAGTAGCTAAGTACCTCCAAATTACCCCACTAACCTAGGTACCTATGTACATAGTAGGTAGTTAGTAGGTAGGACTTAGCGCGCGTGATGACCCGTCCTTGGTTTCCTTTTTCTTTTTCTTTTTCTTTTACACTAAAATATGGAGGGGGGGCAAAAGAATTACCAGCCACACGTAATGACAGCTTCCGCCACAAAGTTTCGAACATCTCAACTTTTCGTAATGGGAACAATTCCTCTTCGATATTCTTGTTTCTTCCACATCCTAAAGCAGTGATACCTCGAGCATTTGAGCCCATATAAGGCCATTCCACCTACCTTTATTCCAAAAATACCGAGATAACCTGTACGAAACATTTTGAATCACCGGAAAACATGACTGCTCTGCCTCGTAAGTTCTCCATCATCTCTTGATGTGGAGTCTTCCCGTTCCCCATTCCCCGTTTCCCGGCCCCTCCCTCATGTAAAAATATCTACCTACAAGTCTGGGTGCTAACTGGACAAAAGATGCCGTCGATGCGGAAACGTAAGAAACCTTCTTCATCCGTGAGACATGTCCTAACACTAACTCGCCCAATCGCCCAACACAGTCCGCTGAAGCCGTCAGAACTCGCCGTTCTGCGAGCGCAGTACGAAAAGGAGGGAGAGATGGTAGGCGTGCAGACGAAATTCAACTACGCATGGGTACGTCATCCCTTCATTCAAGCCTCACTTCAGCCTTTTGCTCACATTAGCACGTCCGGCCTTTAGGGTTTAGTCAAGGCCAACTCCAGAAACGACCAGCAGATGGGTGTTCGCCTCCTCTCCGAGATCTTCCGCGTATCGCCCGAGCGCCGCCGCGAGTGTCTCTACTATCTAGCGCTGGGCAACTACAAGCTGGGGAACTACGGGGAGGCGAGACGGTACAACGACCTGCTGCTCGAACGGGAGCCGGCGAACCTCCAAGCGGCAGACCTGCGAAGATTGATCGATGATAAGGTGACCAAGGAGGGGTTGATGGGGGTGGCGATCATAAGTGGTGTCGCCATTGCCGCCGGCGTTGTCGGTGGCATCTTGTTTCGGGGCAAGAAGCGGTAGATAAGGACAGAGATGGTCGGGCATGCAGGGGAAAGATAATGGCGGGCTTCGGTACTGGAGCTCTGTGCCATTAGGTCGGCGAGCCATTCGGACTTTGTGTGCGTGTGGAAGGGGAGGGCATGAAGGCGTTTGGAAGGCTTGGGGGTTCAGAAAGAAGGGGACATTATCCCTGATTACTTACCTATTGCATGCTGTGTGTTTTTGCGAGTATGGCAAGCTTAGCTGATTTATATCTGATCAAAAAGAAAAAAAAATAGGAAAGAAAAGTAAACTTACAACGCCCTGCATAGATACCATTCATCTCTACAAGACATTTATTCAGGGGGGTTTTTCATGCTACTGCTACTTTGCTACTATATATATATACATATATACCTAGAGGTAGATAGGCTATGTAAAACACTTATAATGGCGATGTATTAGATTATAACGCTTAGTTGATTATTTCTCCTTGGGGATTATAAAATCCGGGTGAGAACTGACAGAATATAAGCCCCTAGCCTACAGGTATATGTTGGATGTTCTTAGCAGCTTGGTTTTTTTTTTTTTTTTGGGTTTTTTTTTTCGCCCTTTACGAAGATAGGTAGTTTTTAATTTGCCCAACAGGCCTGAGTTGCCCCTTTGTCTTAAGATTGGAAAAACTCAAGTTTGTCATCAGAGCATTGTGAGACCTCACCTAGGTGCCTAGGTAGGTAATCAGATGACCCAACCTCCCTGCTGTGGCACGAACTGGACAAAACGGGCGCATGATCACATCGGTACCGAGGTATCTAAGTACCTCCAAAATGAAATGAGCCACAATCTTTAAGCTTCTACCTAATTCCGAAGGGGGTTAGTGACCTATATTAATCCTACAAAGCTACCTGGAGATAGGGCTCAGATAAGGAACACGTACATAAAGTTTCCAGGTTCTGGATGGTTAGTTGCCCCGCGGTGGTGCTGTGTGGGTGTAATTGGGAATGACGAAACCAGCCGAACATCCGCACCGGAAGCTGAGGAGGAACTTTGATGGACTTTTCCAACTTGCGACATACCGACTGGGACCATTGTGATTTTTAATACTTTCCATTTTCTCCTACTGCTCTCTTCTGTTGATTGATTTCACGATTTTACACCTGTTTATGTAGGTAGATTACATACCTATATTTCCCCCTCTTTTATTCCCTTTTTTTTCTTTTTTTCTTTCTTTTCCTTTCTTTCTTTGACACATATTTCCCCTACCATTCCAGTTTGGTTGGTTTGGTTTGCGCAGGCTAGCAAGATTAATGCGATACTGCTGTGCTCTGATCTAGAAGAAGGTAAGCGGGAGTCCTGGAAACGATATTGCATATCTGAGAAGCAGAATAGCACTTACTTACATTACGCCAGACATTAGGTATCTACCAACAAGGTACCTATCAGCAATATCTGCGCATCTACGTACCTACGTACCAACGTACCAACGACATACCTACCCAACTACATACATAGTACCTAACCTTAACTGCCTACCTGCCAAACTTTTGGCCCCTCCGTCTCGATACTACACATATACATACAAGGTAGGTACTCTAGGTGCAGTACTTTTACATACTTTTACACTATGAAGTACATACAATCGTGGTGTACAGGTTCCATACTTCCAAGTCCCGACTCTTTCAGCTAAGTTACAGATTACATACAATGTACCTACCCATTGAATGAATTCCGATAAACCCATAAGTTATTCATATCCAATTCATCGATCATTCATTCATCCACTCATTCACCCCCCCCAATCTTCCCAATTCCTGCTCTTCTCTTCCCTTTCACTCCCCATACCCACACCCCTCTCTTTCTCTTCCTCTCTTTTCCTGTCTCTCTACCTATCCAAACCTACCTTGACCCTACATAACCTTGTCATTACCATTCCTGTTACCCGTTACCATTACCATTACCATTACATACATACAAAAAACCCCCTTGCGCCATAACCTAACATAAAATGTATACATAACTGAAATAACATCACAACATTTTCCCTATGCGCTCAGCCCTACTTTTGCAGTCCCATTCACCCACCTACCCGTGACCTGCATGCATGTAACGGTATTCCGAAGTAGGCTCTGCTGACTCTATTGACCCGTTTCTAGGTTGGGCTGACTGTTGACTCCTACTTAAGTACTCTGATAGACGGGAGAGAACAGAGGGAACTACTGCCACCACCAAGTTAAGAAAAGCAATAATAACTTGTGCACAAACTCGATTCAGCCTTGTTTTGGTTCCTTGTCAAACCCACCTCCGCTCTCTATTTCCCGCCACGATAACTACATCATTGTGAACCAACCAAGAGATCCGTTTCTCCTCTTCTTTGATCAACTTCGCGAACTGCCATCATTACCACCTCTACCCAACATCTATCCGGCTATCCATCCACCATCCCCGCCTTTCTGCATCGCGAACGCTAGTCGAGGCATCCTCTTTCCCTCTTGCCACGTACCCAACCCCCCCGGACGTATCTAATACAGACAAAATCCACACTGGCTTTCCGCGCCCTTCAAGCTACAGGTCTAGCAGTAGGTCTTGGACTCACTGCGCTCGCCGCTTATCGACAATCCCGGCCAAGCCCAATGGCTTCCCGCGGGCGCCGTCTAGACGTCACCGAGGGCCGTGAGGTCGTCTACTGCCATGGCTGCGAGAGAGAATGGTACAGGGACGAGCATCCAGACGAGCGTCCAGGCTCCATGGCATGCCCTCACTGCCATAGCGAGATCGTAGAGATCGTACGTGGAATATGCACTCACCCGCTCCATTCAACCGCTTTGCTGATAGCCATGCAGGTAGACCCCAATAACGATCCGCGGGACATGAACGACCCTGGATTCCTATTTGGCCTTGGCCACCAGCGACCCCGCTATCGCATGCGTTTTGACGACAGTGATTCGGATCCTGAAGAGGCTGATATAGATGATTTCCGCACCCAACAAGGCCCTAGAGGTTTCTTTAGCAGGCAATCTATTAACCGGTCTCCTGAAGGACTCGGTCGGGGTCATCGGGGGCTTGCTAGCCCAGCCAATAGCGAGGATATTATTCGTAGATTTACCGAGATGGTGGGAGATATGGGCGGCCCTGCGCCTATGATGGTCGGGCGCTCAGGTCCTGAGACCTTATTTTCAGATAACGACGGATCTCATCGAGTCACATTCCGCAGAATTTCCGGTCCTGGATTCACGGGCGGCGTGAGTAGTTTTACTATTACTACTGGATCTGGACCGGCAAGAGCCCGTCAAGCAGTTGGTCAAGCTGGTGGACAGCCTGGTGGACAGCCTGGTGGACAAGGAGAAGCGGAGCTCGAAGATCCTTTCCAGAGGTAAGTTACCGATTTCCAATAATAATAATAATAAAACAGAAACATCCCAGGTCACCTATGTCCATTGTACTAACTACATTACCTCAGAATATTTACCGAGATATTTCGCGGCGTTGGCCCCCCACCCCTGCACCGTGAGGAACAGGATGGTCCTCATCCTCAAGGTGCCAACCGCGGCAACGGTGGCATCGGCGGTGGCCGCCCCGGAGACCTTGCCTCCGCTTTGAACCAGCTCCTCACGTCTGTTCTCAACCCACATGGAGTTCATGGTGATGCTGTGTATTCTCAGGAAGCTTTGGATCGGATTATCACCAATCTGATGGAAGCCAATCCCCAGTCAAATGCTCCTGCCCCTGCCTCAGATGATGCAATTGCTAATCTAGAACGAAAAGGCCTAGACGAGACCATGCTGGGCCCAGAACTAAAAGGTGAATGTACCATCTGTATCGACGATATGAAACTTGGAGATGAGGCGATAGTCTTACCATGTAAGCATTGGTTTCACGAGGCTTGTGTTGTTCTTTGGTTGAAGGAACACAACTCTTGTCCTGTTTGCCGAGCACCCATCGATGGAAACGCAGCTGGCCAGCCAGGTGCTGCTAATGCTTCGAATAATTCGAACGCGCAACCTCCAGCGGCAGCCTCTTCTTCTTTTTCCAGACCGGGGGCCGCGGAGAGACGTAGATCAAACCTTCGCCAACGGGGCGAAGCCCGGCTCGACGCCATACGTGACCTAGCCGCTGAACGACGACAACATTCTCGCAGAGACTCAAACTCTCCTCCGTTTCATTATGGATCAGCGCAGTATTCTCCCAGGGTTAGAAGCCCTTCGCCTTCGAGCAGACGGTCATCCCAGAGTGAGCGGACTCGCGATAGCAGAGGCTCCGGTGGCACAGGACCTTTGAACTGGCTCCGAGATCAGTTTACGAGAGAGAGGCGCCCATGATCATCGCTTCCTACTCATATTTACTATGTTGTCACGAGGATTTAGATCAAAAACTTGAAGGAGGCCCGGATGCAAAAAGAGAGAGTTCGACATGGATACGCCACTAGAACCAGATTCTGGTGGTGTATTCTGGATTTCTATCACTAAGGGAGGGGGGCTACGACGTCACGAACACAACTCATGTAGAGGACATTGAGGACAATGAGGGCGTCTTATTTCCGCATAGCCTGAGCACATATGCTCAGGCACATCCACTTTTTGTTGCCTATCTAGGTCTTACCAGAGACTCTAGGTTTGTAGGATATTAAAAAAGCTTTGTTGGGGGGTAAAGATGGGGAAAGCAAAGGTGATAACTAGGACACAAAGCTTTCACGAGACCTTCCCATGCTGTAGTACAGATGCGAATGGCCTGTCCTAGGCGATGGGCTGTTAGATAGACTTCCGCAGGTTTACTACAGTGTTGAATCTGCGCTGAATTAATTAGGTTTACAAGATACGTCCATAAAACCAGTATTATTATGTGTGGTCCTGTATGGCTTAAGCGCTTTGTCAAGTATATGCGGGTAGTGATAGCGAAGGGGGGGGGGGGGGGGGGGGGGGGGGAAGAAAAGAAAAAAAAAAAAAAAATATCCAAAACAAAAAAAATCAACCAAAGTATTAACCAAAAGGGACAAA